>CM055265.1:177652367-178035843 GCA_029237695.1 Conchocele bisecta
ATTCGACGGGCGTATTTTGTGACTTGCGGCACTCTTGTTTGTCTGCTAGTTTTGAACTATTTATAGTCCACACGTTTCCCAGCATGCAAAGAGTTAACTGTTCCAGCCTGCCTATTTGAGCATGGAACCATGCTAAGCAGACTATGGGAACACTATGAATACTGGTATACCAACTTCTATGAATGTGAAGGTATCGTTTATTAATGTACCCAAGAAGTACAATGCAACCTCTCTATAACAGCCACTCATGGGAAGATGCAAAACTGGCTGTTTTGAGAGGTGGCTGTTGTAGGGAGGTTAATGCTGAATTAAATTTTGTCGACTGCTGTTTATTTTCTTCGATAATTTTCATCAAAAACATACTTTGACAACATTTTAGAATCATTTCCAATGGAAATGATTCTAAAGTGTTGTCAAACCATGTTTTATTGAGAAAGAAGCGGAGGTTCGACTGTAGTTACCTCCCTTCTTCTACTCACATATGAGATTTTGTACCTAAGAAAATGTGCGATATCTCATGAAAAATATTTACAAAAGTTACAATATTTTCCGTAAATGACTTTGGATTATATTCCGCATTTACTATGCAAATTTTGACATCATTTACTGAAAATATCACAGTTTCTGTAACTATATTTCATGAAAAACCACATGGCGTGTCTTATATTCATTGCCGCGCCTGCTATAGCAGAGGCGCCACTATTGTCGGCGCTTTTTCCACCGTCGTCCGTTTTTTTTGTAAGGAAAATGCGTTAAAGTTATCGTTTTTTCACAACACTGTCAAATGCCTCGGCAGGCGCGATACCGTTTCAGTTGCAGAATTCTTGTTTTCATGAGCTGTCATTGCAGATTCTCCAAAAACAACACCACGGCACCAAGCTAACAAGAGGCCATTCTCTGTGCATGAAGCACAGGGTAAAGATTCAACACCAAAACATGACATAGTCATAGTCGCCGATGGACAAACAATTGTGAAAGGTACGGTAATGTAACATTTATCCATTATTCCACTGATAATAACTCAGGGCTCCAGATAAGGAATTAGTAATTGAGTATTGTCACTCCATCATTTCTGAAGCAATTGGTATTTCAAAATGTTAATTGGGTAAAATATAATCACACTACTGTTTACACATCAGCAGACCGCAATTATTGAATAGTTTGCTTCTAAATGAAAACATGTCTTGGCATTTCAATAGAATTGTCTCCTTGGAGACAATTCTAATGAAATACCAAGATATGTTTTCAGGGAAAAAATATACTTATTTGTGGTCTGTTTATTGTTTTCTGCAGCATGATAAATGTACCACAAAAAAATTGTAATTGCTTTTTGATACTCAAAGATTTCAATTGGGTGTTGGCAAATTTAGTTGGGTATTTAAGCCAATACGCACCTTATCTGGAGCTCTGATACCTTTTGCTGAATGAATAACCAAGTCATTCAACTGTGGTCACAATGTATTTGTGGAGAACAGAGAAGCATGTGAATGTAAATATCTTGAAATTGTGTTAACCCTTTCCACAATACAGACCACTATCATAATGTTTGCAAACAGTGTAGATTCAGAAGCACCGACTCGTAGCTTGCCATCTCATCAGGATCTGCACCATTTGTGGATATTTTCTGATTTAAAAAAACCCCACCCTTGCTAATAAATCGAATAGTCTGAAAAATAACATGGAAGAGTCCATTTCAGTTATGTAGGGGTGAAAGGGTTAATTTTCTATATGTATACCAAATGTTGCGGGTTTGCAAACAGTGTACAGTCGAACCTGTGCTAAAGACCACCTCCGAATAGCAATCACCTGGCTGTAAAGGCCACAATTATTTTGTCCCAATGGCACAATTACTATATAAATGACCCTGCGAATAAAGACCACCTGTGAACAAAGGACAGATTTTTCACTTCCCATGATTTATTCATAGGTTTAACTGTACATGTATATCCAGATGAGCGATCTCATAACGAGCCATCTCACCAGGGGCCCGTTTCACTAAACTAGGTACGACTGAAATGTTCGTAAGTGCAAAATTATGATAGTCTGTAAATTTCACATTAACAATGTTTTCTTGTAAACAATTGATGGATTTACATTTATTGAGCATAGGCTGCATATGCAGCCTATGCTCAATAAATGTAAATCCATCAATTGAAATTTAAAGACGATCTTAAATTTGAACTTACGAACATTTTAGTTGTAAGAAGTTTAGTGAAACGGGCCCCAGGATCTGTACCATTTGTGGGTATATTTTCAGGTGTACAGAATGTTATGGGTAAACGGAAGTGTTATGTTTTCTTTGTGTTCACTGTCATATCTGATATGTGGCTGTGACTGGAGAAATGGGACTTCTGTCGCTGATTTCATCAACATTGCAAAGTATTCTTAATATCTAGCAAAGTATACTTTGAGGGAGAAATCATTTATTTTTCCCGAAATGCATATATTTGATGATTAAAAGTATGCAGAATTATTATACTGAATTTATTGCCAAAATGGCTGTGATAAAGTAATAAATTCAGTATAATAAAAATTAATAAATTTATCCTAAAATTGAAAACTTCTCCCTCAAAGTATACTTTGCTAGATAAGTATACTTTGAAATGTTGGTGAAATAGGCTACTGGTTTAGTGCACAGTGATATAGCAACTAATAATTAATTATAAATAAGAAACCATCGATGGACGTACTCAGAAACGAGTCATTCTTCTAAGTTTTAAATGGGGAGATGATCCATCTTTTCTTCAGTCGCAGCCACCATTTAATTAACCCTTTCAACACTACAGACCTGTATAGTGGTATTGGCAAAAAGTGTAGATCCAGATGAGCCGGCTCGTGATGAGCCGTCTCATCAGGATCTGCACTTTTTGCAAGTAATTTTCATATTTTTGAGAACAAAAACACACCCTTTCAATAAATGGACTCGTCTGAAAATCAGATTGGATTGATTGCAAAATTAAGTATCAAAATCCATTCCAGTTACTTAGGGGTGAAAGGCTTAAAAGCATCACACCTTGCGTTGCTGTCTGTTGTAGATCCTGACCCCGAGTTGACGCGACTGAGCACCATCCCGACGTTCTACCCAATCATGCGTGGCTCCCTGAACGTCCCGGCGAGTTTGCGCGACCCCGACGTGCTCGATAAGCTCGACCCGAAGCACGTGTTGTTGCTCTGCCTTCGCTACCAGGACCACCTGAAGCAACTGGCCGAGGCCGTCGCCTTTGATCAGAATGCCCTGTGTATACGGCTCAAGGAGGTGGGTGTCATGTAGCTAAATCCTGTTATATCCCATTAAAAAAGTAATAAGATTAGTGCTGATCATATTAGTTTTGAAGTTGGAGCTAAGTGACTCTGGTGTGGAATGTACCTGGCACCAGGTCAGGATATTCTAATTTCAGAGCTGAATATATATTTTTCTGTAAATATTGAGTTCTGATTTTGGGAATTTCCCTCATTATGGATATGTTAAATACGGAATAGTCCAACCCGTTGGCCCGGCCTTAAACGACCTTAGCTGTTGATAGGCCGGTAAACACTAATAATCAATCAATCATCCAGATACAATGAGGCTCATGGCAGTTGTGGGCAGTCTAGATCCTTCGATCACCTTTTGTATACGGCTCAAGGAGGTGGTGACAACACAGAGCTACCCACCTCCATTAGACAGACCCGTTTGGTCAAATTTAACCACAATTCTCTGTCTTGCAGGGCGACTTACAAGACAGAAAATTCGGGTTAGATCCAATTATGCTACATGTATTATAAATAATTGTAAGAAATGACGAAAGTCATCCAATAAGTAGTACCATATTTCATTTATTTAGGAAAAATTACATTGTTAGTTTTCTTTCCTTTACTATGAAATATCACCATTTACAATTACGTAACGCGAATTGCATTTGTCTAATGCTATCAGCTTCATTGTGAGATCATTTTTTCCAAACACATTGAAACCGTAATGGAAATGGAAATCGGTAGTTGATTTGATTTCCACTTTGCAGAAAGTTCATAACATCATCACTCTATATTGTATTATGTTACCAAGTAGATATTGAGATTCCAGAACGGACGAGATAGGTGTCAAGACAACAGCCATGGAGGGTGAATAGTTACAATGCTGGGGTGGTGAAGGCACCTGACTCCAGGGGCCCGTTTTACTAAACTTCTTACGACTAAAATGTTCGTAAGTGCAGATTTAGAATAGTCTGTAAATTTCAATTGATGGATTTACATTTATTGAGCATAGGCTGCATATGCAGCCTATACTCAATAAATGTAAATCCATCAATTGTTTACAAGAAAATATTGTTAATGTGAAATTTACAGACTATCATAATTTTGCACTTACAAACATTTTAGTCGTAAGAAGTTTAGTAAAACGGCCCCCAGATGCTGATGGAGTGTTTGTGTGAATACGACACTTATATGTGACTGAAATTGGGCTTATGGGCTATGCAAATAGTGTAGCTCCAGATCAGCCTGTGCATCCGTGCTGTCTGATCAGGTTCTACACGGTTCACCATTCAGTCAATGATACACCTGTAATGCTTCTAAGGTATAATTTTGTTCCTTATTATCTGGCTTCAGTAGTGCTAGAAGATCAGTAGCCTAGCTATTTCACCAACGTTGTAAAGTATACTTTTCTAGCAAAGTATACTTTGAGGGAGTAATCAATTATTTTTCCCAAAATGCATTATGTCGTATAGAACTAAGAACTGCATATATTTGATGATTAAAAGTATGCAGATATTTTATACTGAATTTATTACCGTACATTATCACAGATTTATTACATTATTACATTTATTACATTTATTACATTTATTACATTATCACAGCCAAAATGGCTGTGATAATGTAATAAAGTCAGTATAAGAAAAATTAATAAATTTATCCTAAAAGTATACGTTGCAATGTTGATGAAATCGGCTACAAAAGTTTGGATATCCGCAATTTCCATAAGACCCATTTCTCTAGTGACAGCCATATATGAGACACGCCATGTGATTTTGTACCTTCGGACATATAATTCCGCATGTACTCTGAACATTTTGTCGACTTTTGACGCCATTTACAGAAAATATTGTAAATTTTGTAAACGTATTTCATGAAATTACGCAGATGTCCGAAGGGACAAAATCACCGGGCATGTCTCATATCAGTGTCGACGTATATTGTCCATGTACGGTGAGCTGCATGATACATAACCAACCCTCCACTCTGTTTCCACAGATTGATTGCGCCATAAATATGCTGATGAACATGATGACGGAGCGACAGAAAAAATATGCAAAGTACGCCGAACAGTTCCAGCGTGCTTCAGAGACAGTTCTAGTCCTAAACAGAGTGAAGGACTCGATTGACGATATCATTCCCAAAATGGACCGACTGAACCGTATGTTGCCACCGGGTGAACAGTTGAATACATTCCAGTTGAAGGAGACTGAACAGAAGAAGTAGAGATGTTTGTGGTGTTATGTGCTGCACATTCATGCTATTTTGGTAGGCTTCTACCTGCATCTTTGTCTCGCCCATGTTAGTGCAGGCTTTTACAGTCTACACTCGTTTACTCAAAATCTAAGAAATTAAGGAAAATACTTTTGAGGTAGCGAAAATTAGAGTTATCAATAGTTATTATACATGTAGTTGGGAGTCAAATTACTGATAACTCAAAGTCAAATTTGTGGTCCCAAGTTTCAAATTACTGATAACTCAAAGTCAAATTTGTGGTCCCAACTTGGGACCACAAATTTGACTTTGAGTTATCAGTAATTTAACTTAAGACAGTTTGAGGTAACGAGTGTAGACTGTAATTGCATTTTTATGTACACCAAAAGAAATTTGGGTTACATACAGTTACCACCCTGTGTGTCTGTCTGTGCGAGATTTGCAAGTTTTCAACTACGTACTATCTTTGTTATCAGATTGGCTTGAAACATCATAGACTTATTTGTCATCATCCATGTTTTCATTCTATTGTCCCTTCATGTGGCCGAGATTTGCGTTGAAGTTTTTAGCTACCTACTATCTCTGTTACAATAAGTTGGATTGGCTTGAAACTTCACATGCTTATTCATCATCATCCATGTTTTCATTCTATAGCTCATCAACGTGGCCCCTGTACTCAAGGTCAAGGTTAAATGACTTTGCGTTAAATTTGTTTGTTTGCATTAAAGTTTTTGAGGGGTACATCGATCAGTGTTACTCTAAATATCTCTGTTTATTTTATGACTAACGGTGAATTACCGGGATTTAGTAGTGGATTATCACTCGATATTACACTCTTTGAAACTGTGGGTTACGGCTTTTCAACTGTGAAAAATATCATTACAAGCCAAAGTACTTTTTAAAAATCGGTGAAAATGTCATGGCGACAAGGAAGACGATTCCAGAGCTGGGCTCATATTTAAAATATTTACCTGTTCTGGTTCTGTCGAGTCCATTATTAATAAATGTTCTGTTCTTGGTCTGCAACATGATTATTCTAGCGTCCATTGAACATGACTTACCAGGTGAATACTGCCTAATCTTGCGGCAATTGTCAACCATTGTGTGTACCAACAGCCAGTAGCAAGATCAAACAATGACAACCTGTTTAATTCAGCCCTCGTGACAGTGGGAATTCTGGTCAGCTAATTCTTGAATTGTCTTACGAACGTTCAAATTTGGTGCAGTACATTGATAGTGAGTAGATTCCTGTTGATATATGGTGTTACTCCCGTCAGTTATTTTAAATCCAGACAGAATGAATCACCACGGCGGCCATTTTTGTTCAGTGCACTGTTGAAAATAACGAATATTATTGCGCCATGGGGGCGTGGCTTAAAATGTCAAATCTATTAATAAATTATTTGTATTATTGTTAATCGTATTATTTTCTTGTTTACTTATTTTTGTAAAATGTATTTTATCTATTATATTTTAATATTATGAGACGAATATCAGCTGTCAACAAGTGATTTTAGTAAAGTGGTCATGTTGAGAAATGAGGTCCCCCCACAGGTTTCCTAGCGAAGTCCTAGAGATATGATGCGGGTGCTAATGTAAATATTAAATCAGCAAAGAGTGTAAATGCTGCTATATGGTCATAAGATAAACAGAACATTTGTTGTTTTCAGTGTAAGATCGAATTATTTTTCATCTCGTGAACACAAAACGTTATATTTTCACTCGAAAATACTACGGTTGGTGTTCACTCGATGAAAAATAATTCGATCTTACACTGAAAACAACAAATATCCTCTATAACTGCTGGTAGTAAGATTATTACTGATCCTACTATTATGAGACGGAGCCAAGTGATTTTGGTGTGGCGAGGACCTGGAATCAGATCAGGATTATTCTAATTTCAGGGCTGAATATATAGTTTTTATTGTAAATATTCAGTTCTGATTTTGGGATTCCCCCCTCCCCCATTTGTTCATTTACTTGAACATGTACATGTACTTGTACAGGTAATATATGGAATTTAGTACTAAACCCATTGACCCAGCCTCAAATGATATTAGCTGTTGATAGGCCGTTAAACCCCAACAAACAAACAAAACTGTAATTGCTGGAGCAATTGTTATTTGTTGTTTACAATTGAAAGGGTCGGTGGAAGAAGGGCGCTAAGACCATAAGGGACTTAGCGCCCTTCTTCCACTGACCCCTTCAATTACTCTTTAGATACATGTCGAAACAACAGTGGTGAAAATGGGCCTAAAGCACATGATTTACGTGATTGTAATGAAAATGTGCAAAATAGTAATGTTAGTAAACCACGGCAATATGAGATGAAAATTAATAAAAATCTTCATCCGACCATATTTTATCGTAAGAATTTAGTGAAATAGGCCCCAGGTGCATGTGATGTACTTTACCACTGTGTAACTGTGTCTGGGAGCCGTTTCACTAAACTTCGTACGACTAAAATGTTCGCAAGTGCAAAATTATAATAGATGGAAATTTCACATTAACAATGTTTTATTGTAAACAATTTTAGAAACTGTAAATGTAAATCCATCAATTGAAATTTCCAGACGATTCTAAATTTGCACTTACGAACATGTTAGTCGTACAAAGTTTAGTGAAACACCCCAAGAATTCAACCAATCTAGACTTTGTGTATTGTAAGTTACAGGGCAATTGTATTAGGCTGTTGGACATGTGCAATATTTGTCGGCGATATTTTAGCCACTGTCAGATACTACTAGGTGTGAAAAACCATGATGGGCATGTATTTTTAGCCTTTCTGTCCGGTCGTCTGTTTGTTCTTCTATCCGTTAGTCTGCATGGGCGGATTCAGGGGGGGTGGGGGGATGGGGGGGGGGACGTTTCTACGGTCACGTTCTGAATTTATTGTTAATTTTTGCTCCAAAATGCGCCAGAACGCAGGAAATGCTTTTCCGGGGGTGGGGGGGGGGAATGCCCGGACCCCCCTAGCGCTATCCCGAACTCACATAGACTTAACAAATACATAATTATATGCCCTATAGGTTTTGCCCTGTCCGTCTGTCTGTCCGTCGGTTTATTTTTTGAATTTTTTTGTAATTGTTTCTAAAATCACCTATAATTTCTGTTTGCCGTCAGCTAATATCTTCATATTGCACAGATGCATTACTTAGTAACTAAACATCATTCCACATTAATACAATTACCCTCGCTACTGATCGTACGTCTGTCTGTTTATTTATTTGAAAGTTTTCATAACAGTTTCTCATATCACCTATATAAATTCTGTTTGCCTTCAGCTAATAATCTTCATATTGCACACATGCATTACCTAGTAACGATACATCCTTTTGTCTGTCTGTTTATTTACTTGAAAGTCTTTGTATTAGTTTCTCAAATAGGGGCCATAAGTGCGTCGACACACCACATTTTCTAGTTATATTTTCATTTTACATCCTATCCATGTGGCTGGCATGCCCAAGGTAAAGACCAAATTTAAAAGTTCTGTTGGTCGGTCCAGGCGGCAGCCAGGGGTATATGTGAAGCGTGAACAGTGCAAATCCTGATCGGTCTGATCCGGATTTACACTGGTCGCAAAAACCATAAGCCCCGTTTCTCCAGTCGCAGCCACATAATTTATTTGTATTGTATTGGCATTCCGGTGTTGTAGTAGCCAATGAGATGTGTTTAGCAACACATTCGCAGAAAGTGATGAAACAGATGATTAAAAAATAATTTAAATGTAAATATGTATTGTATTTCTGCATCCAATTGTATCCTGAAAAATAACTATAGAGTTGCTAACGTTAGTTTTTCTGCAATCGATGGTAACTAATTTAATTTATTATTAATTCATCTGGGATACATGTAATCGCTACCCTGTCCGTCTGTTAGTCTGTTCATCTGTCTGAGTTGCGTTTATGTTTTAGGCTACTTACTATTTTTGCAACTGTAAATCATAGTGGCTTGAATCCATAATTTCATTTTTTTTTAGCCTAACCATACGGCCCCTGTGCCCAAGGTCAACACCTACGGCTGGCTACCAAACTTGCACACAGTAATCAGCTACTGCTCTACTTCAAAAAATATAGTGCGTGCCCTTCGTATGTCCTTGGCCCCGTGCAGGCACCGGAGCGGGATCAACTGATCCTGAGAATAGTGCTGCAGTAGCCATTGCTTGTCGTAAAAGGCGACTAAACTGGCTTAACAATTGGGTTCATACTTTCCGGAACCCACTATACCGGATTTGGCCCTCATGTACATTTTTGGCTTTCTTGTATGTGAGAGTTGAGTCAGGCTATGCCCCATATATAAAAGTAATATTAGCGCTAATCCTATTACTTTTAGGTGATGGGATAAATGATGCTGGTGTGGCGAGGGCCTGGCACCAGATCAGGTTGTTCTAATTTCTGGAATGAATATATATTTTGATTGTAAATATTGAGTTCTGAAGTTGGGATTTACCCCCTCGGACAGGTGGATACGGGACACGACCCCGTTGACCCGTCTGCGTGTAGTCTCCCTGAGGCTTGTACCTCTATGTCAGAAAAGCGGACGTTAAACCCTATTCACTCACTCACTCACTCGTATGTCCTTGACCTACATTTTCCATTTAAATGGCTTAGTCATCCGGACGACTTTGTGCGTTTAATCCCTTGAAGCTATAGGGGGTTTGCAAACAGTGCAGATCCAGATGAGCCAGCTCGTAACGAGCTGTCTCATCAGGATCTACACTTTTTGCAAGTAATTTTCATATTTTTTAGAACAAAAATACCCCCATTTCACAAAATCGACTAATTTTAAAATCATTTTGTGACGATTGGATTGGTCGGAAAATTAGCATATCACAGTCCATTCCAGTTACTTAGGGTTGAAAGGGTTAAGTCGGTTCCTTGGTCACTATAACACATACGGCTACCAAAGTTTGACACAGTAATCTGCTACTGATCTACATTTGCTTCAATCGTTTCGGATACCTACTATATCCAACGGTAAGCTGGATTGATTGCTTGATTTCATATGCTGATTAGTCATCATCCATAATTTTATCCATTGTCTCAGTAGAGCCGGGACGCCTAAATTATTTGGCCTGTGTGTCCATCCGTCCGTGTGTTAATAGGCTTTTGCACATGTTCTTGTTTCATTCTGTGACCCGCCCATGCTGCCCCTGTGTCCAATGTCAAGGTGAAACAACACATGTTCGTTAAAGTTTTTGTTTGTTGGTGCAGATGCCGTTTCCGTGTACATTATTAAACTTTATTTATTTTACAACGATTACAAACAAGCACGAGAGCACTTATATATATACTTTCGTTAGCACAGATGGAGGTGTATGGTTGGTTAATGTAGGAAACCAGACCGGGAGGAAGCCTACTTGTCCGGTCTGGCAACCATCTCGCATACTGCTCAAGTCGAGGAAAGGTCCTGGGCCCGTTTCATTAAACTTCGTACGACTAAAATGTTCGTAAGTGCAAATTTAGGATCGACTGGAAATTTCAATTAATGGATTTACATTTATTGAGCATAGGCTGCATATGCAGCCTATGCTCAATAAATGTAAATCCAATAATTGTTTACAAAAAAACATTGTTCTTGTGCAATTTACAGAGGTCATAATTTTGCACTTACGAACATTTTAGTCGTACGAAGTTTAGTGAAACGGTCCCCAGGTGAGCAGCGCACTGGTTACCAATTGCATTGCACTAACCAGACAACATTATTAGCTCATCTAGATAATACTGTTCTCTTTGGGAAAACTGTGGTGGTGCGGCCAGCAGCGGATTTAGATAAAACAAATCCATCTAATTCTAGCTATGTCAATTCCCTCTTGGGGTGATTTACAATGTAGTTCTAGCGGACGACTGGTTTGGGCATATAATATTCCCACGCGCGGAATATATAATTATTATATATATATTTAGGGCCCCGCCAAGAATCGGCGGTGCCCTATAGGTTTCACCCTTTCTGTCTGTCCGTCCGTTTATTTATTTGAAGTTTTTCAAATGACCTATAATTATTTCTGTTTACCTTCAGCTAATATCTTCCAGCTAATATCTTCATATTGCACACATGCCTTACTGGAGTAACGATACATCCTTCTACATTAATACAACTACCCTCCCTACTTATCATATGTCCGTCTGTCTGTTGATTTTTTAAAAGTTTTGTAACAGTTTCTCAAATCACCTATACTTTCTGCTTGCCTTCAGATAATGTATTCATAATTGCACACATGAGTATTAGTAACAATACACCCTTCCACATTAAAACAGTTTCTCAAATCACCTGTAAGTGCAAGTGCGTCAACAGACAACATTTTCTAGTTACATATTTCAAGGTGCATGATCACGTGGTTAGAACAACAACAACACTGGTTGAAAGTGTTGAAAGCGCACCCACTCCAAAGTAAGTATTACTTGATAGTTTCCTTAATATGCAACGAATTTTGATGAAATATCGCGCAGCAAACGCGTCTTCATGTGCTGCATTTGGTGGTCTCGGGACTTCGGCACAAACTTATGTCGTTTTTCTGAAGAATCGATTTTCGTGTCAGTAGACACGGAAATCGATTCTTCGCAAAAACGACAGAAGGTTGGGCCAAAGTTCTGAGAACACCAAATGCAGCTTAACAAGACGCGTTTGATGCGCCATATTTCATCAACATCCGTTACATAATAAGGACAATATAAAAGAATATGTACCTTGAATTGGAGGCTCTTCTGGAAGTTTCAGTAATTGTTGTTGTTGTTGTAACCACGTGATCATGCACCTTGTATTTGGCTGTGACTGGAGAAATGGGCTTATGAGATTTGTGATCAGTGTAGCTCCTGATAAAATATCGTACTGCAGTAGCCCGATAACGATCTATATTGTTTGTTAGAAGCATGACGGGTTTTTCATTGATGGAATGGCAAACAGTGCAGATCCTGATCAGACTGTGCGGATTCACAGGCTGATCTGGATCTGTACTGCTCGTAAAACCCATAATCCCCATTTCTCCAATCACAGACACAATATGTATGGGCATCTAATTCCAGTCATTGTTTGTTTTTCAGTCTAACTCCAGTGTGAGCACACCCACCCTGGGGACGTGGAATATGTTCATTACTTACAGCAGATAACTCTGCTGCGTCAATTCTGTTTTTCTTCCGCAGTTAAGTCTCCTGGTTTAACACTAACTCCTCTGGTGGCGCTTTTATTGCGCTGTCTCGCGTTTCCAATGACCGATTTAAACCAAATTCTGCACCTCTACATAATACACCTGACTAAAGATTAATTGATCGGGAGCATGTCTTTTGTGTTATCTCAATCTGATCACCCTGTGAACAGAAGAGGTGGTGAACCACATAAACGGCGGAAATTCGATCGCCCAGAAGTAGAAGATGCGTACCCCTGATCATAGGCGGTGGGCACGTGGAGGGTGTGTGGCGGGGATAATGGCACTTGTACAACTACCCACGGACCATTACACGTGCAGTGGCAACAGGTGATTAGACAGGTGTGAGGAGAACACGTGGGCCGTTGGGGGGTGAATTTGACATTCCGAGTTTTGCGACTAGTGACTTCTCGTGCATGCCTATTCCGGGTCTAACACCTGCGCGGGAAACAGTACGTTTAAATGTGTACGTCAGTGTCTTCTTAATGCGGAACAGCGGATGCACTGATCAGACTGCGCTATTGCGCATGCTGATCAGGGCATCCGTTGATCGCGAACATGCGTTAGTTGTAGAAAGCCTTCACCGGCGGTCTACTGCCTTTACATTTGATTACATCTGTGACGACGCAGAAAACCTTTACACGGGTGCTTAGATGCAATGTTGAAGCGTGTGAGGCATGTTCAGAGATCTGATTTTTTTTAAATTTTTGGACACATATTCCAGACGTTCCTAAATTTGCACTTACAAACATCCTAGTCGTACGAAGTCGGCGGCGCCCATGAGGTCTCGGGTAAATCTTATTGTTCATCAATACAACTGCGGTTTCTTCCTTTTAATGATGACCATGTTCCAGCCGTTAACACTACGAGGACGCCAATACCAAATTTAGCAACGTTACTTGCGTAGTTACGTAGACATTTTAATCTGGCGGAATCTGACGTTGTTTAAACTTGGCCCGATTAAAATGTATCTACGATGTGTTAATATTTGTAGGACAATTATCTGTTCGGTGATTTGAAGTCGCACGTAAATGGTCATAAAACGTAACTTTGGCATTTTGTATGTGACAGTTGAATCTGGTTATACCCTTTATATTATATGAGTATTATGATTATTCGTAATCCTATTTTCGGGAGCCAATTGACTTTGGCTGAATATACTTTTTCTCAATGTAAATATTCCGTTCTGATTTTGGGATTTTCCCCCCAATGCAGAAGGTTAAAACGGTATCGAACCCGTTTGCCCGGCCTTACATGATCTTAGCTGTTGATATGCCGTTAAGCACCAATAAACAAACAAACAAACACAAAACATAAACCATCCACATTGTAAATAAACGATATGCAGCCAACAGGTTTCTAAGTACTCTTAACATATACATGTATGTTCCATTACAAGTCGGCTTGACATTGTGCATACTGTGCCCTATCCACATAACAAGTTAACTATTAAAATGGACTTAATGGTTTCGAAGCTTGAATTTCAAGTTTTGCTTAAATGATAAGTTACCCAAAGAGTATTTTCTGCGTTGTTGTCCAAATCAAGGGACTGTTTGTCGTTCAGTGTGCCCTAATATATCATAGCAGCGTGGCTTTGGATGTCATCGCGAACAATGGCTGCTTTTCCGAAACACTTGTGGTAAATATTCATTGATCAGCAAACCTTTAATCGTCGAGATGTCCTCTGTCATGTTTGGTGCGTATTATGAAGATACGATCTCGCCACGTGCCTTAGCAGAGCTATAATTACAGTTTGTATGAGGAAAGATACCGTATGACGTTTGCGACCAGCGTAGCCCCAGATCAGACTGCGCATCCGCGCAGTCTAATCAGGGGCTACACTGTTCGCTAATTCACACATTGTATCCTCACAGTCGTCAATAACTTGGATTTGATCGTAAACCGCCAGTGTAGCTGTGCAAACGGATCGGTATTCACGTTTGTTACAAACGTTGTAAGCGAAATTGTCTCAGCCGGTGGCCAATTTAATGTGAATGTGACGTGAAAATGGGCCTTATGTCATTTATGGCCAGACCTATGGCTATCACGCTCTTGTAGCGTTATAATTTATATTATTATCAATTATAGCATTCAATTGTAGTGTTTGTGAGAACCATTGTTATACTTACTGAATGGCAAACAGTGCAGATGCGCAATCTGATCTGGGTCTACACTGGTCGCAAAACCATGAGCCCAATTTCCTCCGTCACAACTGCGGGGTTCACCGATTCACAATGTAACAACCATCGTTTGCAATACTATCATATTCTCAAACAGAAATAAGATCGAAAAAACATGTGATACTTGAGCCGATAAAAAACCGTTCGTTTCGCAATTTATTTTTGAAAAATCACGAATGATAGTATGCCTCTATAATTGTCCTGATTGTCCGTCAGTCAATCATCGTGTTTCTGTACACATGCCAGGTAATTTGGTCGGCCGCGAGGAAAAAAAAGACCGCATTGTAGAAAGATGTGAAATTAAGATGGTTGCAGTTTGTGTTTCCATCTTTGTCGATTTCAAAAAGTGCATACTTGCTTGCAAGTTATACGTCCCTTTCCATTTTAGGGAAACTCAAAGCACATGCCTATTCGAAACTTCCCAAATATCGACTGAACAAAAGACTCTCCTTCATGGGCATCGGAACAGGTCCGGCAGGTCCGGCGACTGCCGGATCAATAATTTTAACATATTTGCAATTCATGTATAAAAATAACTGAATGTAAATATTTTTCTGCAATTTTTCTCATTTCTCATCAAAAGTGTATGACGGTTCAACTGAGTGGTAACAACATACACTTTGGGTGGATACCGGGGGCACCCAGTAGATTCGCCGGACCAATCTTAAGATGCTTCCGGCGCTGGTCCTTTAATTAGATCGTCGTCCGTGGTTCAGTTAATATTTTAAATCGTTATTTCCCGTACCGCTGGGTCGATATTCGCCAAATTTTACAGGGACGATCTATGGGTGAAACATTTTCAGATTTGTTAAAATTATGATATTAGCATAACCGAAGATGGCCATCGTAGAAAAGTACGACATTTTGTGAACTTCTAGATCGATTTTAACGAAACTTGGCCCAAATTATTTGAAATTTCTATGGGAAGGAAACACTACCACCACGCTCGGAAATTAGACGCACGTTTAATTCCTATACCAGAGAATCTGTTAATTTTGGAATGTATCTAATTCCAAGGGGATTGCGCGTCCGTTGTATTGTATGTATGTGCTTAATACCGCAATCCATGTATGTGTTTACATTTGCCAATCGCAGTAAGCGTGACTTGCTCAAAGACGGTGCGCAAATCTGTTTTCAGTGACTCCGACCACGATACCCTTTGAACGTAAGGCCAGCAGAGTCTGTCTAATGCAAGGTCTGGCAATTTCTGGCACTAACCTTGTGGAGCATCAAGCGTGCGCCCATTGATACCATCTTCAAACGACACGTCACTTGTGTCTATGACAGGAGAAGTTGGGCTTATGACATTTGTGGCCAGTCTAGCTGCTGATCCGCGATCGTCATAATGCCGGCTGGTAATCATATAATAATTGCCAATAACCTCCGAAGGGAAGTACATTTAATGCATATTATTTTTTAAAAAAATCACTCTTTTTATTAAATTTTCGACCACCATGTGGTCGAAATTTTAATAAAAAGAGTGACTTTAAAATAATAGGTAATGCTATATGTAGTTAAACTAGAAAATGTGTTCATAGAACACGGATGCCCCCACATGCAGCCTTGATAGTAAAATGTCGTCGTTATTACGAAGCTAATCCCTATATATACATTGTGGGGCGAATATTATTTAAATTAGTGAAGGAGTTGAGGAGTTATTGGGAACATATTAAAAACTTAAACGCATTTGCCTGACAAACAAGGTGAATATAAGTGCCCAGTGACCTTGGCCTTGGATGTTCGGGCGTGAGTCGTATGCGAAACAAAGCACCATCCATAGACAGACATTATGGGCAAATAGTATTGAAATTGGTGAAGGAGTTAAGGGAGTTATTGAAAACTTAAACGCATTTGCGTTACGGACGCATATACGGACGGGTGCACACACGCACAGACGGACAGGGGTAAAACATAATGCCCGCCCCCACCCCCCCCCAATAAATTGGTGGTGGCATACAAATAACTACAAAATATAATGATTGGTAAGAACGGGATTTACGCTCCACTGACGGAATTGCAAACAGTGTAGTTCCAGGGGCCCGTTTCACTAAACTTCGTACGACTAAAATGTTCGTAAGTGAAAAAGTATGATAGTCTGTAAATGTCACATTAACAATGTTTTCTTGTAAACAATTATTTGATTTACATTTATTGAGCATAGGCTGCAGCCTATGCTCAATAAATGTAAATCAATTAATTGAAATTTCCAGACGATTCTATATTTGCACTTACGAACATTTTAGTCGTACGAAGTTTAGTGAAACGGGCCCCAGATCAGGACATACACGGGTCGCAAATGCCATAATACCCATTCACAACACGTACACTACCGCCTGAGCTAATCTTGCCAATAATTATTATTTTCTTTATTTCAAAATACTTTAATATCGTACTTGCATTCAAGCAGCTTGGTTGGTTGAGCCTGGACTGTGCTAAGTATTTAAATATATTTCAATATTGTGCTTGAAGTCAATCAGCTTCATTGGCTGAGTCTGAGCTGTTCAAATCAGCAAATCAAACTGCTTGATTGCGAGATGGCATTACCAACAGATTAACGTAGGCGGTTGTTCAGGATATTTCATAAATAATTCCGTCCTCTCTAATACACGTGCCAGTCATTCAAGTCGCTATTCACGCTCTACGAACGTTGTAAACGGTTGCATGCCACTAGTTCGTATTTCATTCCGCGGTACATATCCGGCGCGTGCCACCCCAGTGTGCATTAACAAATATTTCCCTTTGATGTTGATTGATCCTAAACACCGGTTTATCATACTCAATCACCTGGCATCAGGTATGGGAAAACAGTATCTACACGGTTCTTACACAGCAAGCATATTCCATGAAAACACATCTTGGTATTTCATTAGAATTGTCTCCAAGGAGACAATTCTAATGAAATGCCAAGATATGTTTTCATGTTGTTCTGTCTATTCAGAGTAAAATTCATATTAAATCTGAAAAGTATGCTATGTTGAAGGATACCAGTTTTCAAAATAATAAATAATTATATTACAGAAACATTCTAAAAATAGTAAATGATCGAAATAAGAAAGCAAGCCACTGTTTTAGTCGCCAAGTCGTATAAATTGTTTTTTCTTTTCGCAATTAAATCAATATTTGACCGAATTTCATCACATATTTTCGGGAGGGAAATATTTTAATTATTTCCACACTGTTGAGATTTAAGACGTTTAATATAGGAATAAATGGCCTTTTTGTGGAATTTATCGGGGTATAAACTTGGAAAAGTCGCGGGAATACTGGACGAAGGCCGGAAGGCCTCGTCCAGTATTCCCGCGACTTTTCCAAGTTTATATCCCCGATAAATTCCACGAAAAGGCCATTCATTCCTTATAATTCCAGCATTTTAAATAAATTCATTAAGAAAATGTGTTTATTTTCCGTTTTCTTATTATTTGGCAAAACCCCATCGCCGGAGTTTACATGCAACTGCCCAAATGCCAAGCATCGTGATTCAAGCTTTGTTTTTGGCACAAGGGGTGGAAAAAAAATATCTGCAAATTAATTTGTTGAATATTATATTCTACGTTTTAGAGTGAGAAATAACGACTCATCAATGAATCATCTTGTCCAGAATGTGGAGAACATAATACTTATAGATCTTCCATTAATGTTTGATGCGGCAAGTTGTGGAGCCTCCGAACAATTATTAACGCCGCATGGCATATGGCATATTTGTAGGGACTGTAAGAGGAACTGTAGCAACCAACGTATATTATAGGAATGAATGGCCTTTTTGTGGAATTTATCGGGGTATAAACTTGGAAAAGTCGCGGGAATACTGTAGCGACCAACGTATATTATAGGAATTAATGTAAAAGTCGCGGGAATTATGGACGAAGCGATAAAAAAATACAATATTTTTTTTCGAAAATTTTAATTTGTTAAGGCCTCATCCAGTATTCCCGCGACTTTTCCAAGTTAATATCCCCGATAAGTTCCACAAAAAGGCCATTCATTCCTTATAAATCCAGCATTTGAAATAAATTCATCAAGAAAATGTGTTTATTTTCCGTTTTCTTAAGAATTATTTTAACTGCGCCTGACGGTTACGGAAAGTAGTTCGGCATAGGAGTTTACTGGGATATAAATTTTGGACAGAGACTTGCTACGGACCAATCAAATGTTAGGGAATTGTGTAAATATTTTTGTGCTGGAATTATAGCCCTGTATCAACATGTGCATCCACTCAATCTGGCACACACTGATCGCCATTCCGTCAATCGAACTCGTCTGTCCTAACTAAAAACGTTTACGACCAGCGTAGTCCCAGATCAGACTGCGCAGCATCCGCGCAGTCTGATCAGGGCATACACTGGTCGCTATTCCGACAACCGAACCAATTTTATCAATCCAGTGTACAAACACACATGATCATCAATATCTACACTATCCACAAACATCGTAAGGTCCATTTTGTCAGCCACCGGCCCGTATAAGTACTACAAAGCGGCGACTCGTTTCATCTGTCGACTATAAGTGCCGGTTTCCCGTGTGCTGTGTTAGGTATAATTGTCAGAATCCCGCCCTGCAATTCACTAATTAGCATTAGAAGAGAGGCTTCCGTCAGACAGGTAGTTAGCGTTTCATCCGCCTATACGATCTACCACGTGCTTAACGCCATGTACAGCCACGTGGTCGTATAATTGTGTGACGCGCCACGACAACGCTGGACTTATTGAGTTGTTGCAGCCAGTGTAGTTCATGATTCTTTGGTACGCTTATGCCGCATCACAGGTGCCAGAAAAAAATCAGCGATAATATCTAGTTTCTAATATAAATAAAAAGGTCAGCAACGCTGCGAAACACGCACCTTTTTCAAACCCGTTGAAATGATAGAAATTGTTACCTTACCATAGCATTTCATGATAAATATTTGTAAAAAGACATCGTTCAGCATGACAGTGTCATTTAGCAGGTTAAACAGTACTTGGTGTCTGTTTTACAGCACTATTTGTCCACATAATCTTCCCCACAAAAAGTCGTCGAAATCGATGGTTCCATGGAATGATTGGCTCTTTCTGGAAATGATGTCACGTCACGTGAGTTTTGCTGTAACAATTACAGCAAAAATGTTTTCGACAGTACATGTTAATTTGCAGATTTATTCACAATTATTCGGCACACCGAAGTTGGAATGGTGCACATTCCATTCTAGATATATTAATCTACGTATATAATATAGATATAGTCTGGACAATACCCTGGGAGACTGACAATACCACGAAATACATGCCTATCTGTATACATTAAGAGAACGCGGTAAAAAAAACTAGTGCTATATCACATGCACAGTGTACTTTTTAACCCTTTTAACCTGAAATCCCGCTATATCGGTTTATGCAAAAAGTGCAGATCCAGATGAGCCGGCTCGTAACGAGCCGTCTCATCAGGATCTGCACTTTTTGAAAGTAATTTTAATATTTTTGAGAACAAAAACACCCCTTTTCATAAATGGACGAATCTGAAAATAATTTTGTGACCATTGGATTGGTCGGAACATTAGCATAGCACAGTCCATTCCAGTTCCTTAGGGTTGAAAGGGTTAACCCGGTAAACAGCACTGTGACGCTGGATGCTGTATGTTTATACATATTCCATGGAACGTGTTATAGTAACCTACCGATTCCTGTCATTTTAACGGGTTTGAAATATGCACATATTTTACTACGTTGCTGACGTTACACTTACTAAAAATGATACTGACATGCGATGTTTTTCAGTCACCTGTGTGCCGCATGATATTTATCTCAACGTTTCGTTTCAAGTATCACGGATGTTTCGACGTCTCGATAGCGAACAGTGTATGCATCGATCTGTGGCCTGTTTCACCAACATTGCAAAGCATACTTTTTTAGCAAAGTATACTTTGATGGAGTAATCATTTATTTTTCCCAAAATGCATTATGTCATATAGAACTAACGATATATTTGATGATTAAACGTATGCAGAATTATTATACTGAATGTATTACATTATCACAGCCTGTGATAATGTAATACATTCAGAATAATAAAATTGAAAATTTCTCGTTCAAAGTATAGTTTGCTAGATAAGTATAATTTGCAATGTTGGTGAAATATGCTACAGATCGTACGAAATCACATGCTGGTCCAGGACTGCACTAGTCGCCAACTCAAAGAACAACATTTTGTCAACTTTTGACTTTATTTATGAAAAATATTGTAAATTTTGTAAACGTATTTCATGAAATTACGCAGATGTCCGAAGGTACAAAATCACATGGCGTGTCTCATATACAGATGGTCATACTGCATGTCCGTCGGCATTCTTTGCTCCCAACCACACTGTCTGTCTGTCTGTATGTCTGTCTGTACCTTCAAAACAACTTGTTCCGTATCTAAACGTAATCGTCATTGATCCATATACAAATACAAAACTTCTGTTATGATACAAGTTGCGCGTTTCTTAGCATTGCCTGATAAACGTGAGCCTCCAGAGCCCGTTTCACTAAACTTCGTACGACTAAAACGTTCGTACGTGCAAATTTATGATCGTTCAGAAATTTCAATTGATGTATTTACATGTATTGAGCATATGCTCAATAAATGTAAATCCAATAATTGTTTACAAGAAACATTGTTAATGTGAAATTTATAGACTAGCATGATGTTGCACTTACGAACATTTTAGTCGTACGAAGTTTAGTGAAACGGCTCCCCTGTCTGTTATTCTCCAGGAACGTGCATATCCGTATCTTCCCAGATATGACGCAACACCGATCACACATACGTTCGCGACATACTTTCGCAGACACTTCGTTAGTCAGGGAAAGCTTGTCTTTTGGAAGGAGATAAAACAAGATCAATCAACATCAAAGGCGGGAATATTTTTGTCTCGTAAGCCTCTGAGGATCCACCGAATTCCGGAGCTTCCACTTCAAACGGAATTATTTCAACTAGTTCTCTGCGAGCCTGCAAGTGTCGTATAGCTTAGGTGCCAAAGGTGCTGAAACGATCGCGCCTTATCATTTAGGTCGCGGGTTGGCAGAAAGGACCACGTATTAGTGTGGACCAGTATAGAGTCTGGTATGCTGCACTTCCGGTTACGTCATAATGAAATAGGCGGGGAAGATGTTCCATACACCGTTTGCAACCAACGTATACCAATCCGCGAAGTCTGATCAGGACCGACACTGCTCGCCATTTAAAATAGACCACAGACTGAGAACATGGAAATATGACTTGCGCCGCGTACTAACCCGAACTTTCCGTATGTAACGCAGGGCGACTTAACAGAACTTTCGAGTTACACACGTACGTCTAGACCAATACCAGGCTCCACAACTTCGTTGTTGAAGACTGTAAGTCGCCTGAGAAAAATTGTTAAAGCAATCATTAGTTACATGAATTCAACAATTGTGTTGAATGGAAACGCCTTCTGTTAACGTCGATACTACGGAAGCACGATAGTACGATACTATGTTGACTGTACTATGATGACGGTACTACAATTACGGTACAACGATGATCACACTACGATGGCGATACTATGATGGCCTTACTACAATGACAGTACTACGATGACGGTACTACAGTGACGATACTACGATGACGATACTACGATGACGACACTACGGTGACGGTTCTAAGATTTCATGACAGTACGATGACGATAGTATGATACTGCGATAGCACGATGACAATACTACTACATTATTGTCATCGTACTGCCGTGGATTTGTGTTATTGTTATCATTGTATCGTACTATCGCATCGTGGTATCGCCATCGTAGTATTGCCATCGTCGTATCACTATCGTAGTATCGTACTATCATAGTACCGTCGTCGTGTTATGGTACTATCGCCATCCCGGCATGTGGTATCGCCATCGTAGTATCGGAATGTCATAGTACCGTCGTCGTGTTATCGTTCTATCGCCATTCCGGCATCATGTATCGCCATCTTAGTATCGGAAAGTCTTAATACCGTCATCGTGTAACTGTTATCGTACTATTGATATGGAGGTATCGCCATCATAATACCATATGATCGTGCTCTCGTAGTATCAACCCGATAGCGATATTACAATGGCCTTAACGGACCATCTTTGCTATGCGTATTATAATCTGGTATTCCGTCGCCCACAAACGAACAGGTACATTATCCAGCACACGTGCAAAAGATCTAAGGGCTTTTGAACAAGGGAAATATCCATACCTATCAAGAGGATGGCGGGTTAACGTCATATGTAGTCATAGAAACTGACAATGTGATAACACTGCACTGACGACGGCTGGCTGACACATCCTTAATTCTACACCCACTGCTGGCACATTCCATCCTGAATCCCCGTTTGTTGTATGCAAGATTTGAACAATTATTTTTGCTATCTTTCTTATTGCTATTCAGAAATATATGTTGTTACCACTCATCTGAACCGTCTCGTCGAGACGGCTCAGATGAGTGGTTACAACATATACTTCCGTGCATTATTAAGATAATTATTTTTATTTTTCGTATGAAAAACTGTGTAGCCTCAGTATGTAATGGGTTAAAGCCGGCTATTGTGCGGAATGTTCATTATATACTACTTGCTTTGATCTCAGAAACACCGTCAATCGTCAGTTGTTATTACGAACACGGACCTATCTTGAATAATTGTCGGTACGAGGAACGATGTGCTGGCATTGTAAAAGATAGAACATTCAGCAGAACAGAAATGAAAAAAAAAAAAAGGTTGAACAAAACAGAACAGAGTCATTAAGTGTATACAATATTTCGCAGACCAGCTATTAATTTAGGAGATAAGATACGAAATTCAGGTACATGATTGTGCAGAGTAGTTGGTCATGCCATGAAAAAGTATAAACCTTTAATGCCAAATACAGAATTATAAGAGACTATGTGAAAATCACATACTTGTGGCACAATAGCTTGACAGCGTGCGTGTACTGGTCAATAGGATAAGGTGCATGTATTTACTTGCAAAAAGCAATATTTAAACCAGGGATATATGTACATACTTTCGTTTTATAACTTGTATTTATATGGTGGCCAGTTATAGACATGCCGTCTCTTCGTTCCTTCGCGCCGTATTGACTCGAATATTAAGAACCTTAACTTAAATTAACCCTTTCACCCCGAAGTAACTGGAATGGAGTTTGATACATTAAGTTTCAGACCAATCAAATCGTCACAAAATGATTTTCAGACTAGTCCATTTATTACAAGGATGTGATTTTTCTTCTAAAAATGAGGAAATTATTTGCAAAAAGAGCAGATCCTGAAGAGACGGCTCGTCACGAGCCGGCTAATCTGGATCTACACTGTTTGCAAACATCGCTATAGAGGGCTGTAGTGTCGAAAGTGTTATTATTATTATTATTTAGAACATTAAAGTTCGTTCCTTCGTTTCTCTGCGACGTAGAAACTAAGAGACAATATGCCTGTAGCAAGCCACCATATACATGTATTGACACTTATGTATTGTGTGATCCCGTGCATTGAATCCGAATACAACTGCAGTATGATTGAAATTCCCTCATGCTTTCTACGTGACAACCGCAATGCTGGCAATTCAACAAGGTGCGGTTTTAAATGTTATGGGACACACAACTGAGCTATTTCATCAAGTTACACACACTTGAATGTTGCATTCAGGATCTGGAAATCCTTTTCTGAAGTAGTTTTCAGAAGAAAAAAATACATTTTCAGGGCATTCAGCAGAAAAAAATAGTATTTTCTTATTCTAGTCATGTTGACAATTGACTATGAACCGCTGTGCTGCAGGTATGAATATTGGCTGTATAATGGTACAGTGCCGAGGGTGTCAGGTGAAAATAAATCCAGATGATGTTAGGCCACATACACAGTGTGCTTGTAGCAGCTACTCAACTGTTGTATAAATCTGCTTGAGAATCATGGTAAGGCATTTTGACTCCATTTTCAAGAACATTTGTATGGTATAAAACAATTATGTAAACGTTGTTGAAGTCGGTGAGAATTACATTTTCCTCGGGTAATCAAAGGAGATTGATATATATATATAGGTAGGTTCTGCAACATCCATATGACAAATGAAAGTAGCAGACACTATCCATTTATGGAGTACTGCCGGTTAAGTGTTTAACCTCATGATGCCATGTAAATTGGATTGAATTGGATTTAGTTAAACTATTTAATGCTTTCTAACGTGAATACTCATCCATACAACTGGGTGTTTTTAAACTTACGGTTGATACTTCGTGATTGGTTTTGTTGGCCTTTGAAGTGGTGCTACAATGATGATATACCTACAAGTAAGAACACTGATGTGTCATTTTGGCGCGAAATAATGTAGATAAACAGGTGTAATTTGAAATGTGCGCAATTGCAATACCAATGCTACCCGGGCACACTGGCATGCTGGAATGATACGAGGCTACGAGTGTGCCCGAGGATATAAACTTGGAAAAGTCGCGGGAATACTGGACGAGGCCTTTCGGCCTTCGTCCAGTATTCCCGCGACTTTTCCAAGTATCCTGTTAGCGTCACTTGACATTCTCGCACTATGTACACGAGAACGTGAGACGAGCTCGCGAAAATGCGAGAACGCGACGCGGGAATGCGAGATCTCGCATTCCTGCCTCGCATTCTCATGATCTCGCCTCGAGGTCTCGCATTAACGTGATCTCACGACTTCGCCTGGCGTTCTCGTAATCTCGGGATCTCGTGTAAAGTGACCTTAACAGGACACCGTAGATTGATGACCAATACCGTTAGTGATGGTGCAGTGGTAGGCACTGGGTCTCAGACATGCGCATACAGAGATGAAACAAATTAGTAACTAATTTAATAGTACGTTTAGATCGCATTTCTGAACCCATTTGAACAACCTGAAAAATAAATGGGGGTTTGCTAAAAAATGGTTATACTACTGAAAAATTACTAGCGTTGCAAACGTTAGTTTTTCTGCAATCGACGATTAATATTAATTTTTTAAATGAATTCAACTAGTGTCTAGAATGTATTTCTATTTCTATAGGCGGTATATAATGATATAATTCCACGGCTAAAACTCGCTATGCTGCACACATGTATTATTCAAGGTGTATGATCACGTGGTACTAACAACAACAACAACAAGTACCGATTCAAAGTACGTATTCTTTTATAGTGTCCTTATTACGTAACGAATTTTGATGTAATATGGCGCATCAAACGCGTATTGTTAAGCTGCATTTGGTGGTCTCTTTATTGTCGTCCAAACTTCTGTCGTTCTTGCGAAGAATCGATTTCCGTGTCTCGGACACGGAAATCGATTCTTCCCAAAAACGACATAAGTCTGTGTCAAACTCCATATACCACCAAATGCAGCTCATGAAGACGCGTTTGCTGCGCCATATTTCATCAAAATCCGTTGCATATTAAGGAAAATATCAAATAATACTTACTTTGGAGTGGGCGACGTTGTTGTTGTTGTAACCACGTGATCATGCACCTTGACACATATATTATTCCTCGTACAAAAATATCTGAACTGCGTTACCAATTTATCTCTCCTGTTTATCACAGTCTATGAAAGTATAGAGCAGAATAAAACACAAACATCTGAGGATCTAATCAAATAAAACCCCATGTTGACTTAGGATTTCCACAGTTTGTCTTATCAGAAGTAAAACTCGTAAACCGTAACAGCTGGATATTTGAGGGCCGTTTCACTAAACTTCTTACGACTAAAATGTTCGTAAGTGCAAATTTAGGATCGTCAGGAAATATCAATTGGTTGATTTACATTTATTGAGCATAGGCTGCATATGCAGCCTATGCTCAATAAATGTAAATCCAACAATTGTTTACAAGAAAACATTGTTAGTGTGAAATTTACAGACTATCATAATTTTTCACTTACGAACATTTTAGTCGTAGGAAGTTTAGTGAAACGGCCCTTTGGTGTTTGGTATGTACAATGTTTACGTTGTGTAGATGGCAAAGTGAATTTCGATTTTTGATTTGACACCCGGGCCATCGATTATCTCCCCCTTTTGGACTTAGAATTACTAAATTTTGCCACGTAAGAAGTCAAACTTTTATACCGGAATAGCTGGAGACTTGATATTTGGTAAGTGACTTTGATTTCCGGCTCTCGAATTATCTCCCCATAGGACAACATCGGCGCAATCTGAGCAGGGTCTACGCGTGGAGTCATTCAATCATTGGTCGTATGTATCATTAGAGCCTTTTATCATGTGGGAGGGTGGGGTTTACGGTTGGGTTGGGGAGAGGGGGTTGGGCGAAAAAACTGTCCAATCCGTATCTCTGAAACTAACACACCGATCATAAGGAACTAAGGTGGGTCGGCCGGCAGACAGACAGATACCACAGGCGATAATGAATTAGCCGGAGATAAAATATATCTGGATCTGTAAATATTTTCATTTAACCCGACTTACACCACTTAACTTCGTGTGCTAGATTCACGTGTTCACGAGCAATACGGGTGCCGCGTGCAGGAATTCGCAGTATATTGCCGCATTCGGCAGGGTCTGTAAATGCATTAACCCTCACTACGCGGGAGACGAAAATTGTCGTCAGCTGTTTTTAATTGTTGTCTTAATTCTTAACAAAAACCTATTTTGACAGCATTGCGCTGCCAAAACAGGTTTTTTATCGAGAAATATTGAAAATAAAACATTTCCAGGAGGCGGCAAAATTTTATTCAGCGTAGTAAGGGTTTAATATACCTAAGAGTATCAGTAAGTAACAACATATAATAAGTTAAGGAATGTTTCTTTTTACTCCCTGTTGTACGAGAATAAAATGTTGAAAACGCGATCACATAGCGCCTTATAATATATCGTTACAGAAGTCTATCATTTGCCTACCTCCTGCAATAGATGATGAAAGGACTAAACGTCCTGACATTATTCGCAGTATGTGCTTGTGGGTGACAAATAGACTAATAATTAATCTAGGGTGAAAAGCGTTTCGTGAAAAAGAAGCGCAGCAATTTCACAACAACAACAACAACAACAATAGACTGGAAACCGAAACCAAATATTGTATTCGTGCACCAACCCATGGAGTTACGAATCGCGAATGATCGAGTATGGCTGTTAATCGTCGCACCCTTAGACTACGAAAACTTTTGCAATAACATAAATTTAGCACAAAAAGCAAAATAACACTGGAAAGGCGATCAAGCTTTTAGAACTAGTTTATGGCGTAAAACCCGTGTTTTAAAAAAGTTCAACCCACAAAATATGTGCTGCGACCGACATATGTTTATTTGCATAAAATCGGTCAGACCTCAAATTTGGATGTTGGTTGTAAATGTAAAAATAAAAATGACAGCAATCGGTTGACTCTTTAGTGAGAGTCCGTTGTCTCGGAACCACCCCTCCCCCCCACCAGTACGGCCCATTAATAACATAGCCACCTTGTATTCTGCCCCCCCTCCCACCCCCCCACCCCCCCACCCCCCCCCCCTCCCACCCCACCCCCCCCCCCCCCCTAGTACGGCCCATTAATAACATAGCCACCTTGCATTATTGTATGACATGGAGTAAAAAGAAATATCCCTTACTTTGTATTTTTCACTTACTGAAACTCTTATATATTTATTGTATTTATAGACCTAGCTCCGTCACTTCAACCTGTGTATTTTACAAGGATGTGTTTTCACAATGCGTCAAAATGGGCTTAAGAGAATGTAGTTGACAACGTGAGCGATAAGCGTCTCCCCATATAAGCATGCGTTGTAGAGCCGACTATTGTTCATCGACGACTGTCGTTCACGTGTATAATTAAGCCGGTGAAAATAACTTAGTCATTTCTGAAGCCAGTTCACATTTACTGTGCGTCGTTGAACAACTTAGGCAATTTTTAAGAAACTTCACTACGGGTGAACATTAGTCGTCGACAATAGTCGTTGATGTTAGAGCCGACTATTGTTCATCGACGACTATCGTTCACGTGTATATAATTAAGCCGGGGAAAATAACATTGGCTTCAGAAATGGCTAGGTTATTTTCCCCGGCTTAATTATACACGTGAACGATAGTCGTCGATGAACAATAGTCGGCTCTTCAATGCGTGTCCGTATTGACACACATGATGATCAGGATCTACCTGGTTATACATGCACCAAGATACCTTCTCTCAACCGACGCCCCATTTACTCTCATTAGACACTTACCTCGCCGATGGACAGAAATATGTGCGTGCGCACGTACTTGAGTGTGTTAGTTTAGTAACGACTTTCATTTCTTAATAACTTATAAACCGCTTCACCGATTTTAATAATATTTGGCCAGAATATGTGTCTACGAATGATGCTTTGCTTCGCATACACCACACGTCTGAACACCCAATGTCAAGGTTACTGATTACTTATGGTCACCTTGTTTGTAAGGCAAATGCGTTTTTGTATAATCAATTAACCCGTTTATCGATTGTAATAACATTGGCCACAATGTCTGTCTAGCGATGGTGATTTATTTTTCAATTTTCGTTGCAAAATATCCGTGACCGCTTCCGTATCAGTATCACCTTCGTCGTCTGACCTCTCCCCTAGAATGGCTGAGGTGATTTGCAATTGATTTGATATCATTTTAAATTTCGATGCAATTTGAGTGGTCAACTAATCCAGGATGTAAAACAATAGGTCAACTATTTCAAACCACATCTCATAGAAACAGTTTACCGAACTTGGTGTTCATTTCATGATACTGATTGACAGTTATTATTATGTAGCAGAGCGCCAACATATAGAATAAGATGCTTTTTTTGTGTGTGTGAAAATACCGTCGTATTCTGCAGTGACTACCAATACCATCGTATTATGCAGTAACTACCAATACCATCGTATTCTGCAGATACTACCAATACCGTCGTATTCTGCAGTGACTACCAATACCATCGTATTCTGCAGCAGTGACTACCAATACCATCGTATTATGCAGTAACTACCAACACCATCGTATTCTGCAAATACCATCGTATTATGCAGTGACTACCAATACCATCGTATGAATTAACCCATTAAACACTACAGTAGCTGACCTCTATCATAATGTTTGCAAACAGTGTAGATCCAGATGATCCTGCTCGTAACGAGCCGTCTCATCAGGATCTGCACTATTTGCGGATATGGTCTTATTTCTGAGAACACTACCCATTTCTACGGCAGCTTAAAAGGGACATGCGCACTTGTTTCTATCTGGTTGCCACGACATAGCATCTCATTACCTCGAGATAGCATCTCGTTCGAACGACATAATCAGCCATAAGAAGAGCAGATATTACTCCACCGTATTGGATGACACTGGTGCTACATTTTGATTGGCTGACTATGTCGTAGGAACGAGATAGCTAACTCGTCGGAACGACATAGCAAACTCGTGATAGCGAGACCCCATCTCGTGGGAACGAGATGCGAACTCGAGGGAACGAGATGTTATATCGTGGTAACGAGATGATATGTCGTCGGCACGAGATATAAAAAAGTGCGCATGTCCCTTTTAAGCTGCCGTACCTTTCTGAGAAATGGAATAGTCTGAAAACTAACATGGAAGTGTCCATTCCGTTTCTTTGGGGTGAAAGGGATAAGCAGCGATATCTGCACTCTATGCTACAGAACCGCCTGCGTTAATCTTGCCCAGATGTCAACGTTTCTGAACATTCTATTAGCAATCTGAACTCTCAATCAAGCAGTTTGTTTGACTGAGCCTGAGCTGCGATACAGCTCAGGCTCAACCAATGAAGCTGTTTGATTTAAAAAACAATATTCAAGTATTTTGAAATAAAATTAATTACAAATATTGGCAAGATTAACGCAGACAGTGGTGTATATTATCAGCGCAAGATCACGCGACATTACACGAGAAACACGCAGGTGATGTTGCACAATAGCAGACCCGTTCTGCAATCATCCATAATTTTATCACTACACGTTTCTGATAGGGGCCTCATTAGATAATATATTCTCTCGAGTTGGCGTTGGCCGAAATGTATGTTCATTTTTTTCATATATCTTCCGTAAACACGTGGTAATATTACGAACTACTTGTATGTGCATGAGAAAATACATAACATGTTTCATTTTTACTTCAAACATTTCGCCAAGGTTTGACGTCATTTATGAAACTAAAATTGACTCATAATTATAAATAGTTCGGTAGTGCATATTATCTCCTGATGAGCGAATTTGTGGCTGTGACTGGAGAAATGTGGCTTATGGGGTTTGCGAACAGTGTAGATCCAGATTAGTCCGTGCTTCCGCACAGTCTGATCAGGATTTGCACTGTTCGCCATTCCATCAATGAAACATCCGTCATGCTTCTGACAAGCAATGCATATCTTTATCAGGCTACAGAAGTGTGTTATTTGATCACGAGCTACACTGGCCACAAATCCCATAAGCCCCATTTCTCCAGTCATTGCCACATATAAGTTTTATTGTTACAAACCACGTGCCGCGGCAGTCGTATCTGGTTCTGCTACGAGAGGCGGCAGACGATACCACGGTGTGGTCGAATCGAGGCTGCACGTGAAAACACGTGACTTGGTGTGCGCAACCAGCCTGTACCAAGATGAACTTTCAAATCCACACACTAAGGTGATATCGCCAGGTATGTTAACGCTTACAATGCTGAATCAAATTTTAATTTTATCGTCTGCTGTTTAATTTTTATTTTCGAATTTTTTCTTATAAAAAACATGGTCTGGCAGCACTTTAGAATCATTTCCAATGGAAATGATTCTAAAGTGCTGCCAAACCATGTTTTATTGACATAAAGACAAACTATAATTACAACAGCAGACGACACTATTTATTTCCCGCCTTTTAACGGTCAAGCATCATCGGCATGCAGCAATGAGTGTAGCGCGTAGCCAGGCTCGCAGAGTTACAGTCCATTCCATTCCTTGGCCGTAGCTGAGTGACACGGTTGTATTTATGTTTTCCCGCTCTCTGTGCCAATTACAGATAAATCTGATGGTTTGTTAGGTTTTAATCACGAGATCAAAGAAGCCGCAATCATCAATAATTATGGATGTGACTGGAGAAATGGGGCTTATGGCATTTCTGGCCAGTCTTTTTTTTTTCTTTTTTTTATTATTCGTTTATTCGCTCAGGTCACATAGTTATGACAACATGAGGTAAATACAATACAACATCATGAAATGACACAGTCGCTACTCAAGATAAATTACTATTCAAATGTATAAATATAACGACTAGCTGACCATGTAACAGTCTAGCTCCTGGCTCACTGGCATTCTCCTGTAGGCTGATGAGGATCTTTACTGTTTGTTTGAGGCATAACGTGTTTCACTGACTGAATGGCGGATGTGCATGCTGATCTGTGACTGCAACGTTGCGAATGAGATAAGTCTCAATTCTCTAGTAACACCAGGTTCACATGGGACTACACTGGTCACAACTGTTGTTAGTCCCATTACCTCAGCCACAGCAGGTTCATATGGGACTACACTGGACACAACTGTCGTTAGTCCCATTACCTCAGTCACAGCAGGCTCATACGGGACTACACTGGACACAACTGTCGTTAGTCCCATTACCTCAGTCGCAGCAGGTTCATATGGGACTACACTGGACACAACTGTCGTTAGTCCCATTATCTCAGTCACAGCAGGCTCATATGGGACTACACTGGACACAACTGTCGTTAGTCCCATTACCTCAGTCACAGCAGGCTCATATGGGACTACACTGGACACAACTGTCGTTAGTCCCATTACCTCAGTCACAGCAGGCTCATATGGGACTACACTGATCGCTAATACCATTAGTCTCATTACCTCAGTTACAGCAGGCTCATCTGGGACTACACTGATCGCTAATACCATTAGTCCCATTACCTCAGTCACAGCAGGCTCATATGGGACTACACTGGACACAACTGTCGTTAGTCCCATTACCTCAGTCACAGCAGGCTCATATGGGACTACACTGATCGCTAATACCATTAGTCTCATTACCCCAGTCACAGCAGGCTCATATGGGACTACACTGATCGCTAATACCATTAGTCTCATTACCTCAGTCACAGCAGGCTCATATGGGACTACACTGATCGCTAATACCATTAGTCTCATTACCTCAGTCACAGCAGGCTCATATGGGACTACACTGGTCGCTAATGCAATAAGCCCCATTTATCCAGTCACAGCCACAAATATAGGTAGATACTAATGAGATAGTGGCGCACGGAGAAAAACAAGTAATTAACAGAGATTAACATGAGCACCGGTATCATGGCTGCTGTTTCTAACTAGACTGACGTCATCGCCAGAGTAGACCGCGCAAAGTCTGGTTCGCGGCCAGACGCTGCCTATTTAACTGGTTTTATTGCAGAAAATTGGTATGGAAGCGTCCTGGTGCCAATGCTAGAATATAATGTATCTCATAATTAGGAGATAGTAACTCCTAATTTGAAGACAGTATCTCCTAAGTAGGAGTTACTATCTTCTAATTAGGACGTACTTTTTCCTAATTAGGAGTTAGTATATCGTAATTAAGAGTTAGTTTCTCCTAATTAAGAGATAAACATTTTAGCATTGACACAGCTAGTAAGTTTATGCAATATATATATATATATAGAGGATATTCATATTTTTGCAACGAATATGACATATATGTTCATCTCGTGGTGTGAAATGTCCATATTTCACGAGTGCCGTAATATGGACATTTCACACCACGAGATGAACATATATGTCATATTTGTTGCAAAAATATGAATGTTCTATTTATTATATACCGGTCCATGGAAATTATCAACGGAAGTTGGTTATTTCATCGACGAGAACATATGACTTTTTTTATTTACATCGTATAACTATGTATTTCATGGGTATAGTTATATAATAAAATCTGATATTTGGGTTGATTTAATATGAGATTTATTAAACTCGTTTAATAAATATCATATTAATCACCAATCAGGTAAGATCATCTATATAATACTGTATCGAATTTTCTTGTTCCGAAGACAGCAGTTTCGACAGTGGAACCTCTCATATGAGGTCCACAGGGTATTTTGACGACTATTTTACCACATATCGAGTCTCTGACGTAGCATTTTCATTTGTTAATAGAGATGCTCGTGTAGAACAGACCACATATTATGCTATTCTTTCATTTGAATCACAAAACAGCGAACGCAGTGATAACAAGTTGCATTGAGGTTAGAGGATACCAAATGGTGCGAAATCGCCCAGGGTGTATGCAAAAAAGTCCGGTATATAAAAATAGTGCGAGTGTTTTGAGGTCACAGACACCGTTTGCTTGCAAATATTGATCCATTACTACCCAGTTTCAGTTGAGGAACATTTTGGGGTGCTTTTAACACCAGTTTTCAACATATTTGTAGTACTGAACCTGTTGGTCACGTGATGTAAACAGAGTTTCCGTGGCAAAAAAATGTAAACAATATTGGAGGATATGACAAGGTTGGATTTTTCTTTCTTAGGAGTAAGTGAACCTATTGTTTAGTTCATGCAGAACCAGTACAGACTGGCTTCAGGTCATGTACAAGTGAGTCCCACAGCATCCATACGAATAGTGAAAGTAGGAGAGACTGGCCTTATTGGATGGCATTCGGTTAAATTATATAGTAAAACTATTTGGTGGTGTCTAACTTTAACGAGCTACAAAATTACATGAGCGATAAAGAATGTTACTATTATTATTATTAGCTTATATTTAACGGCGGCACTGGCTCTAGGACCTTGCATGCCGTCTCCCAAGAATGGGAGAAAGAACGGAGGTAGAGATTTTTGAGAGAAGCCGGTAATTCGTATTTACAGAGCAACTACGAATTATCGGTACCCATTTACAGCTGAGTGAACTGGAGCAGTGTGGATAAAGTGTCTTGCTCAAGGGCACAACGCACGCCGCTAGTCAGCGGCGTGCGTTGTGTCCTTGAGCAAGACTCTTTGTTACCGTCAGTTTGCGGTTGATATAACGAAACTGTACAGTTATTTCGCACGGAGCCCCATAGGGGATGTAGATTTTTTTTTTTATTAAATTCGTTTCTGCCCCCTACGAATAACAATCGTTCCCACGAAAATAAACAATTTCGTTCCTCTCAATTTAACAATTCGTTTCTCACGAATTAACAATTCGTTCCCACGAGTTAACAATTCGTTCCCTCAATTTAACAATTCGTTCCCACGAAATAACAATTCGTTCCCACGGGAACGACTTATTAATTCGTGGGAACAAATTGTTACATCGTGGGAACGAATTGTTAATTTGGGGGAACCAATTGTTAATTGAGGGAGCGAATTGTCATTTCGTTGGAACGAATTGTTAATTCGAGGGAACGAATTGTTATATCGTGGGGATGAATTGTTAATTCGAGGGAACGAATTGTTAAATTGAGGGAACGAATTGTTATTTCGTGGCAACGAATTAATAAAAAAAGAAATCCATGTCCCCTGCGGGGCTCCGTAACTTCGACTATTGGTCAATGCAGCTTGGTCAACGCACTTGTATATCTAGAATACATTTACGTACATTAAGTTCGCCATTACCAGTGGAATGTAAAAACTATTTTTAAATCATTCATGGTCTTGGACCATTACGCATTCGATTATGTTATCGTGTATTCTCGTGTATAACAGATTACGGAGGCGTCTTCCCAACCTTTTTGTTCAACTACAAAGGCGGCCACGCCGCTGTCTCTCTGGGGGAAAACCTGCCCTCTCTCGTTGCCTCATTCCCACAGAAACTGTGAAATATTCCCTTAATGATTGGGAGGGTTATTTGAAATTTAAATTCCACGACCTCTCTAAATTGGGCGTTACCCGTTACATCCATAAAGTGTAGAATATCACAACGTGAATTTAATGACTCAGTGAGAGAAGGGGGCTAATGGGGATTTAGCCTCCTCCTTCAATTTGACCCCTTCATTAACATGCAGGTCAAATATCTCAGAATTATACGAACTCTCACATCTACCGATGGAGCACGTTTAAACTTTATTTCATTTACAACGATTACAATCAAGCGTAAGAGCACGTATAAAACGGGGGCCCGCTTCACTAAACTTCGTACGAGTAAAATGTTCGTGCAAATTTAGAATCGTCTGGAAATTTCAATTGATGGATATACATTTATTGAGCATAGGCTGCATATGCAGCCTATGCTCAATAAATGTAAATCCAATAATTGTTTACAAGAAAACATTGTTAATGTGACATTTACAGACAATCATAATTTTGCACTTGAGAACATTATAATTGTGCGAAGTTTAGTGAAACGGGCCCCTGTTTTCACGGACACAGATGAAGGCGTAAGGGCCGTCATTAATGTGGGAGGAAACTGGAGTACCCGGAGGAAACCCACTTGTCCGATCTGGCGATCACCACAACACCTAGCATACTGCCCCGGCTGAGGATCGTTGCGGATTGCGCTAACCGGACCACGTTGATGCGTATATCTAGACCTGTGTAATATATTATACTGCCAGTGTATGAAGTCGTATAATCTGGCCAGGGTCCACAATTATTTTCCAGCATTTAAACACCATCTCATATCGATAAAGACACAACTTCGGTGTGTTGTCTAAGCATATGAAGACATTAGTCAATTCCGGTAACACAACTCTGGTTAACGCTTGGCGGCAATACTACCTTATAGTGTATTTGTTCCCATGGAGTGGATCGTTTGTAGTATTAGAAAGGTTCCAAGCTCAATTAGCCGCTAGACCGGACATACATGAACCCGTAGAGGACAAAACCACACTCGTCGCATTTCTGATATTCCGAAGAGATTCATTGGTAGTATACGTGCAAACCATCAAAAGTTACAATACAAACTTGGTAACAATAGTTGCTCTTAAGTTTACACTATCGTCTACGCAATTTAGGGAAATGTAGTAAATCCCGTTTGTCATTTTCGGTACAGAAGGGTGTTTTTTTGTCGGAGTTCGACTCTCTTTCAGCAAACATAGACGAGTCTCAGGTGATAATAGATCAAACGAAGCAGCATTTGAAAAACGACGTCGACTTGTCAATTGCAAGTGTAAACACAGATCATTCGTAGAGTCTGACGATGGTCTACGCCAATTGCGATATAACCAAGCGACCACGATATGTCGCTTGCAAACAGCGCAGATCCAGACCAGACTGCACAGGCGTGCAGTCTAGTCTGACTCTACGCTGAGTGCAATGGTGAAATCGCACATTCGCCAAAAAGATTTATCTAAAACATCACTCCGTAATCATTTACGGAGATTCCGTATTCACCCGAACTTTGAAGTTGTTGTTCTGTAGTTAAACTAAGTCACAGTTACGATAGACTATTTCACCAACAATGCTTGCATGCTGGGCCGGCATAGCATCAATCCACCAGGCGCTAACGACCCCTATGATTGCTACAAAGTCTTTCATCTGGGCATGGCGTTGTCATCAACTATTGTCTGGAAAGGACACTATTTCTAGTGGAATAGTTTATAATTTCACAACTAAATAGCGTTATGTGTCACAAATGGTATTTCCCGGGACAGTAATAAGTAATGCTTTACCAATTTATCGGCCCTGTTAAGGACTGACTTTATAGAAAATGACATTTTGTTTCAAATGTAATAGAACCATACATGTGACTGAATATCTATATAAAGTATATCTGACCCTGTTCTTCTTAAAGTATAGTATCCGCCAGTTTACTTTATATATGCTGTCGGACAGTTTCACCACTTGGAGCGTTTGACACTTACAGCCAATAATATGACAGCAAATCTAATAATCGTTGGTGCAATAAGTCCCAGATATATAGGATGGCAACGTCCTATAAATGTTATTTCAGCAGACTACACAAAGAGCTAGATATCAGATTTTCTACCGTCACTCACAAAATATACAATGTATACTTTTTCAAGTTTAAAATGTCAAACTGATGTATTGTCTATTATTAGAAGTACGTCTGCCACAGGTAAAAGCCGTATTTACTCGCATAGCACGCAAGTATACAGTAGTGACATACACTTAGATAACTGCTTACACGTCACTGAATTCGATACAGAATGTATGATATTACAGGTAATTTTTTTTACAGCACCGTGTATTGTTCTTACTGTTTACATACTTTGTATATAAATATGATGAAAACAACGCATTACACGCTGTAGTCTGGTTTCTCCCCATACTGTTGCACCAAATGTTATTCATGTGATTGTCATATTATTAGTGGTATGTGTCAAACGCAATAAGAGGTAAAACTGGCCGATGGATTGTACACACTAATACGGCCGAAATGGCAACTCCATGCACTGTGTAGGTTATAGTAAGAAGAGAATGTTCACACGTATGTTTTGCATATATTCCATCACATTTACGAAGCAATTTATGCATGAATCACCGGCTATTATTGTATAAAACGGAAAACATATATACAATGTATACAATCATGTTCGATATTTCCGTCAACTGTCGTTAACTTTCGAAAATGTTGGCTTGTTTGTCGTTGTTCTTTGCTAACGGTATTGTTGTGTTTGCAGTGCGTTCAATGGCAGAGTCATGCAATGGCAGGACATTATCCCACGATCTGTAGCCGGTTCCACCAAAATTGCTAAGTTATCTAGCTAAGTATACTTTGAGGGAGTAATCATTTATTTTTCCCGAAATGCATTATTTCATATAGAACAATGACTCCATATATTTGATAATTAAAAGTATGTAGAATTATTATACTGAATGTATTACATTATTACAGCCAAAATGGCTGTGATAATGTAATAATTTCAGTATAATAATTTGGTCAGAAAATAGTTTATTTTATTAAATAAAAATTAATAAATTTATCATTAAATTGAACATTTCTCGCTCAAAGTGTACTTAGCAAGATAAGTATATTTTGCAATTTTGGTGAAATCGGCATATGCTTTTTTGCAAGTAAATACTATCATACTGATAAGTATAGTGAACAGCAACCCGTACTATCACACTCAGACTGCTGCAAGTAAAACCACTAACTAATATACATGTAAATGAATACACTGGACAACACATTTCGCAGTTGAGAGCGTTTTGTAAAACTTCATGCCCGTTTGAAGTTGTATTTGTGGTTTTGACTAGTGACATATGGCTTCTTCGATCAGTGTAGACCCATAGCAGCCTGGGTCTACACTAACCGCCATACATCAGTTACAGCACCCGTGAATATTTTAACTCGCAACCATTAGAACCATATTCGGCGGGATTGTGACTTCGAATCAGCAGCTAGGTTGACCACATATGCACATTTCTCGAGTGACAGCATAATTGGAGCAACAATGGTACCATGCTGCGTCCTCACAGCGCAACGTCGACAAGTGATAACGACCACGTATACAGAATGCCGCGCTAACTACAGTCCCTCAACACCTACAGACTCGCACAAATGCTGATGTCTGATTCACCGGGCAATTATTGAACGACAATGTGACCGTCGTGTCATAATGGGAACATACTTTCGTCCCACATCGTTACATTGTTGTGACGGACTTTCGCGACTGTACATGTACACAGCCACCCGTGTTAATCTTGCCCAATAGCATATTTCACCAACATTGCTAAGTATACTTATCTAGTAAAGTATACATTGAGGGAGAAATTTTCGATTTAAGGATAAATTTATTAATTTTTATTATACTGAATTTATTACATTATCACAGCTATTTTGGCTGTGATAATGTAACAAATTCAGTATAATAATTCTGCATACTTTTAAGCATCAGCTATATGCAGTGGTTAGTCTATATGAAATAATGCATTTTGGGAAAAATAAATGAGTACTCCCTCAAAGTATACTTTGCTAGATAAGTATACTTTGCAATGTTGATGCAATAGGCTACAGATATCAACAATTCCCAACATATATTGGCAAGTTCAATTCGCAATCAAGCAGTTTGATGTCAATCACACTGCTAAATGTCAAACACACTGCTAGATGTCAATCACACTGCTAGATGTCAAACACACTGCTAGATGTCAAACACACTGTTAAATGTTAATCACACTGCTAGATGTCAAACACACTGCTAGATGTCAATCACACTGCTAGATGTCAAACACAATGCTAGATGTCAATCACACTGCTAGATGTCAAACACACTGCTAGATGTCAAACACTATATTCAAGTCCAGTGACACCTCTCTAAACCGGTTTCACAGAAATCAGTAGCCAATTTCATAAAAATTGCAAAGTATACTTATCTAGCAAAGTATACTTTGAGGGAGTAATCATTCATTTTTCTTGAAATGCATAATTTCATATAGAACTAACCACTGCATATATTTGATGATTAAAAGTATGCAGAATTGTTATACTGAATTTATTACATTATCACAGCCAAAATGTAATAAATGCAGTATAATAAAAATTAATAAATGTATCCTTATATTGAAAATTTCTCCCTCAAAGTATACTTTGCTAGAAAAGTATACTTTGCAATGTTGGTGAAATAGGCTACAGGCGTTTGATCATTCGGAGCCATAGTTGTGTGCTATGCAAACACGAACAGAAGAAGAACACTATTTTATTTGACGTAAACTATACAGTTTCTTATAGGAATGAATGGCCTTTTTGTGGAATTTATCGGGGTATAAACTTGGAAAAGTGGCGGGAATACTGGACGAAGGCCGGAAGGCCTCGTCCAGTATTCCCGCGACTTTTCCAAGTTTATATCCCCGATAAATTCCACAAAAAGTCCATTAATTCCTTATAATTCCAGCATTTGAAATAAATTCATCAAGAAAATGTGTTTATTTTCCGTTTTCTTAAGAATTATTTTAACTGCGTCTCACGGTTACGGAAAGTAGTTCGGCGTGGGAGTTTACTGGGATATACATTTTGGACAGAGACTTGCTACGGGCCAATCAAATGTTAGGGAATTGTGTAAATATTTTTGTGCTGGAATTATAGTCATGTAAATACGATGTTATTTTTATATAAACATATTAAATATTTATAATTATTCAAACTTATTTGTCATGAAATAATATAACATTTGTAAGGCGCGCGATTATAAATATTTACGATCACGCATCTCGTTCCCGCGACCGAAGTCGGGAAGCGAGATCAGCCTATGCTGAGCCATGCTCAGGCACGACCAATCACCCATCTCGACCTCGCGTACACGTCCCGAGTACGTGCTCAGAAAGCTCTATAAGCGCGTGTCTAGCTCTTCGTGTTCTGTAATTAGGATATACTAATATAACATGTTGTATGGCGCGCGATTATAGATATTTCCGATCAATCATCTCGTTCTAATGACTGAAGTCGGGAAGCGAGATCAGCCGGTGCTGAGCTGTGCTCAGTCACGACCAATCACTCATCTCGAGCTCGCGTACACATACCCGTGAACAGACAGTATCACGTGAGATTAATGAACAAGAAAATCATCAACAAAAAGAGCACATGTGTGTTCTTGGTGTCGGTTTAATGAGGTTCAACTGTATTTTGAAATAAAATATAAAATATTTGTTTTTCAAGTTTAGCGCAGTCGGTGATGTGTCCCACAAATTGCGTTGCGCTTGTGGAACAGAAATGAGCATACGATTTCACCGTCCGACGGAAGTATGGCGCAGTACGAAAGCTTCTAACCTCTAATCAGGGTCGCCGGAAGCATCATAAGATTGGTCCGGCGAATCTACTGGGTGCCCCCGGTATCCACCCAAAGTGTAAGTTGTTACCACTCAGTTGAACCGTCTCGCCGAGACGGTTCAACTGAGTGGTAACAACATACATTTTTGATGAGAAATGAGACAAATTGCAGAAAATTATTTACATTCCGTTTTTTATACATGAATTACAAATACGTTAACATTATTGTTCCTGCTAATATAAATCTATCGCCTCCTGATGAAAATTAGTCATGGGATATTGTCATGGGATATTACTCGTTACATGTGCTGTAATACGAGTACAATGGAACCCGTCTAAACCGGACACCATGTATACATACATGATGGTAATTTTGATGGGTTTAATTGTCATTTAACTCCGATACTGCTGTCTGTTCGCGATCGCAAATCACGAACGGCTGTATTGGAGTGGTCGTATGCCTGATTTACGGTGGAGCATCTCTAAACCGGACACCATCAATAAGCCCCATTTCTCCAGTCACAACCACGTGTTAGGTTTCCACACAAATTTCGTGGTATATACTTCGACCTAAAACAATTCAGTAAATATCAAAATATAATGGCATCAATAAATGTTCAATAAAAACGCTTTCTGAGTCTAAAACGAGAATGATATATTGATATATAATGGCTAAAAGACGATGTCGATGGACATATCTTCTGGTATCTATTATCGTCGTGATAGCTATAATTGGTGATTACAATGTGTTTGATGTTATTCTAGTTCCATTATCAATACACAACGACGGCATCAGAAATACGTATACATGTAATTGAATATCATACCATCTACACTGACCATCAGCATACATACACCACCCCCTGCGTTAATCTTGCCAAGATGTCGATGTTTCTGAACATCTATTAGCAGTATCAACTACCAATCAAGCAGTTTGATTGGCTGCGCCTGAGCTGTAGCACAGCTCAGGCGCAGCCAATCAAACTGCTTGATTGCTAGTTTGCTAGCCAATGGAGCTGCTTATTTTCAACACAATATTCAAGTATTTTGCATGGAACACATTTACAAATATTGGTAAGATTAGCGCAGGCGGTGGTGTAGCGGTGCGTGTGCAATACACTACAATATAACTTGTATAATATAATACAGTCATTATACTGTAATGTACGGAGCCCCGCAGGGGACAATGCATTGTTTTATTAATTCGTTCCCACGAAATAACAATTCGTTCCCTCAATTTAACAATTCGTTCCCTCGAATTTACAAATCGTTCCCATGATATAACAATTCGTTCCCTCGAATTAACAATTTGTTCCCACGAAATGAGAATTCGTTTCCTCAAATTAACAATTCGTTCCCTCGAATTAACAATGGGAACGAACTGTTATTTCGTGGGAACGAATTGTTAAATTGAGGGAACGAATTGTTATTTCGTGGGAACGAATTAATTAAAAAAAAGAATTCTACGTCCTCTGCAGGGCTCCGTAGTAATGCAATACAGTGTACATGTAGTAACTATTTCAATATAACTAGAATATCAGCTTGTATACTGCATATCATAATCATAAAGTTGTAATGCTTTACTGAGTGTGTATATTCCGCCGGCTGAGAAAACGGACATGACGACACACGTGACTATAGTGTAGATTCTGGGGCCCGTTTCATTAAACTTCGTACGACTAAAATGTTTGTAAGTGCAAATTTAGGATCGTCTGGAAATTTCAATTATTGGATTTACATTTATTGAGCATATGTGCATAGCACAGGCGGTGGTATTGCTGCTCAATAAATGTAAATCCAATAATTGTAAATAAGAAAATGTTAATGTGACATTTACAGACTATGATAATTTTGCACTTACGAACAGTTTAGTCGTACGAAGTTTAGTGAAACGGCCCCTGATTATCGTGTACGCATATACAACAAGTGATTGGTCAAAACAACTATTCAGGCTCATAAGCCATTTTCTATTTACGAAATACTGATGTTGCATGACACTGTGCTGAATTTGTGCTGTAACTTCCCAATTTCAAGCTGATTATCATCGAATGAATCGCATGTGAGCAGTAAATAACATACCTGTCTGGTCACAGCCTAGTGTAGGCTGGTCACAATGATTGTGAGATACATGTTACCAGTCCAAGTCCATAGTTATCCTGCATGAGAACCGAAGGTGCCGTTGAGCGTGGATTTCAGGGTACATTTATCTGGGTCACGCCATATCATACAGTTGACGTCGATAGCTGCCGAAAATCGAAGGCATACACAACACATTTTCATGATATGATATAAATATTTGTTATTGCTTAAAAAGGGCTTTCGCATGGTATTACGACTGCATTACAACTCATAATACACTAGAGTAATCATATGTAAATGAAACCGCTACAGAATTCACGTTCGGTGATGAATACAACTTGAGCGTATGCTACTGTGCTTATGCAATACACATAATCTAACATTTGATGTTCATTTAATATGTTTTAAACTCGTTGACTAATTTTATAAGAAACTCGGCATAGCCGAGTTTCTTATGAAATCAGTCAACGAGTTTACTAAAAATATCATATTAAATCAGGACTAGTGTAAGACCATGTATATAATGAATAGCATGGGCAGAAGCCAGTGTCTACATGTATACATACTATTATGAGACAGAAGCGCTACAGTGGGCGCGACATTGTTATATGAACGGAAGGAAACCGTACACGCATTCCAGATATTGGTGACTTCAATGGGACGCAATGGTGGCTTTATTTGAATCTCTAACTGAACATGTCAACGACATCTGCCTCGATAACCTACGTTTTTCAAGGTGTATGCTCACGTGGTACTAACAACAACAACAAGTGCCGATTCAAAGTACGTATTCTTGTATAGTGTCCTTATTACGTAACGGACTTTGATGAAATATGACGCATCAAACGCGTCTTGTTAAAATGCATTTGGTGGTCTCTGTATTTTCGCCCAAACTTATGTCGTTTTTGCGAAGAATCGATTTCCGTGTCTTCGCAAAAACTACATAAGTCTGTGCCGAACTCCATATATATACCACCTAATGCAGCTCATGTAGACGCGTTTGCTGGGCCATATTTCATCAAAATCCGTTACATACTAAGGAAAATATCAAATAATACTTACATTGGAGTGGGCGACGTTGTTGTTGTTGTAACCACGTGATCATGTACCTTGGTTTTGGGGTGTTCATCGAAGCAAGATGTATCCAGGATAGTGCCATCACAGAGCTACCCCGGACGTTCCTACGTACTAAATATCGTAAAACGGTAATCTGATATTGTATCGTAAAGATTATTTTATGTAAATCCATGAATTGAAATTTTCAGACGATCCTAAATTTGCACTTTAATACGAACATTTTAGTGAAACGGGCCCGTGTTGCGCCCCAATGTACATACACAGTTCACAGGAGTGTCATTAGCTGCAATGCCTTGTTAAACGTCATGCGACACGGGACTACATGAATGATCCACACACTCGTATCAAACGAATAGTTTTCAATTTTTGTTTCTGAAATGAGATAAGCACGGTAAGCAAAAAGCAATAAACCTATGAAGTTGCAAGTTACAAATGAAGGGTATTCGTTATAACGAATAGCTAACACTACGCAATCTAAATAAATGAAGGTTATCAGTCATTTTAAGTGTCTTATTGTTACATTCGAGTAAACACCAGACTCACTTTGTTTACCGTGATATGGCCTGCTTTCTTTCTACTTTGATTGATAATTTGTAAACTTCTGACTTACAGAGGCCGCGTAAATCTCGTGAATGAACGCCTCATTAGCAACAATCAGACTCCCGAGACAGATAGCCCACACATATAGCCGCTACTACTACATACACTGGGCTTATTGCACGTGTGGCCAGTCGTGCTCTTTATCTGTTGTTGTGGTTGGAGAAATGGGGATCGTGATAATTGGGCCGTCGGCGGATAAAATGGACCTAACGACATATGCAGCCAGAGTCTATCCTGATAATCAAGTATGAGTATAGTCACAAATGGGTAAACAATGTTCGGTTGAGGGAATGGATACATATTACTAGACGTCTGTTTGCTGAAGTATAATATGGACTTCGTGTTGTAGCAATTATATTCCAGACTAGCTGATCTTGATTCAATGAATGGTAGTAGCCATCCTTCGAGTTATTGTATCCGTACGTTTACATGATATATCAATATTGCATTTAAACCAGGCATAAGTACTCCATAAAATATTAAGTTCAACTCGTTCGAAAGATATCGGGCATGAGAGCAATCGGCATCCCCTGGAATGATAGAATACCACATAGACAGGCTGATGTCGACGATTTGTTCAATCGGGCATTGGTTAAAGTCCCAAAATGCACCACGCCAGCTAAAGGCGTCTTGTATTTCAGATAAAATCAAGCGACTGGAGTGCCCCATGTATAGCTGCTCTGATTCACGAATACTGCGCGGCCTAAAACATATGGATGTGTCTGGAGAAATGGGGCTTATGAGATGTGTCACCAGTGTAGCTCCTGATCAAATAGAACATTCCTTGTTTCCTGATAGCGAGCTATTCTGCTTGTTAGAAGCATGCTGGGTGTTTCATTTGTGGAATGATCAACAGTGCAGATCCTGATCAGGCTGATCTGGATCTACACTGGTCTCAAAACCCATACGCCCCATTTCTCCAGTCACAGCCACAAATGTGACTAAACATGTATTTGACTAAACATTATTGTGTGTGTTACAGTTAATATAGGCCACCACTCAGATGCTGACAGTTACAGTGGGGTCAGCGTGTAAGTGCACACACGAACGAACACGAGAGGTTGGAACCAACCTGTCGTGTTCGTTCGTGTGTGCACTTACACGCTGACCCCACTGTATATGCCTGTATTGGACTATATTTGTAGCTAGAGTTTATACGTGAATCTGACGAATTTATCGTCCGAAACATGGCTATTGTCGTGGTAATAACAGTACAATGTGTGTGATTAGAATAGTGGCCATTTTGAAATTCTAATCTATTTAAATATTATAAATATTTAAGTTATCAGCACATTAATATACAGTGTCAAATGACACATTCTAAAGTATGCGCGTTTCCGTAGATAGTGATAATTTCGTCCATTGAAATGGCTTGCATTCAAATGAAATACCACAGCAGTTACTAATAACGGCGGCCATTTTGAATTTTAAAATGACAGGAATACAATTTCCTTAATTGAATACACATGTTATTAATTCATTTATTTTCATTCTCATAACTAACTAATCTAATATCCGGTCTAAATATGGTTATTCTCTTGACAAGAGCATATGTACATAGAATGACAGCCATTTTGAAATACAAGATGGTCGACTCCAGACTTACGGCCGACAAATTGTACCAATATGTCTTTTTTTGTACTATGTCACGAAATGTATTGTGTACATACAGATGCAATCGGAGATATCTTCGCAAGAGACAGGCGAGACGAATGACAATGTGGCTAACATGGCCGTACATAATGTTGTAGCAAACTAGTTTCAAAGCAATGGTATACGAGGGTGGTCAATAAGTCAACTCGTATCAACTTGGATCAACAGCGTTACCGCTTCTATACGTAAATCGTGTTGAAAGCATCACCAGTGTCACGCGAGAAAGTTTCGTACCCTGGCACAAAAAAAATTGAGAGTAGTCGTCGTATTTACTATAGGAATGAATGGCCTTTTTGTGGAATTTATCGGGGTATAAACTTGGAAAAGTCGCGGGAATACTGGACGTAGGAATGAATGGCCTTTTTGTGGAATGTATCGGGGTATAAACTTGGAAAAGTCGCGGGAATACTGGACGAAGGCCGGATAAATTCCACAAAAAGGCCATTCATTCCTTATAATTCCAGCATTTGAAATAAATTCATCCAAAAAATGTGTTTATTTTCCGTTTTCTTAAGAATTATTTTAACTGTACCTAACGGTTACGGAAAGTAGTTCGGCGTGGGAGTTTACTGGGATATATATTTTGGACAGAGACTAGCTACGAGCGAATCAAATGTTATGGAATTGTGTAAATATTTGTGTGCTGGAATTATAAACATATATCGCGGACGTACATAAAAAATATCTGGCAAAGCTCAGGAAACGGGATGTGCGAGGCTCTGCCGAGCACATCCCGTTTCCGTGCCGCGCCAGATATTTTTCCCATTCACGGCACTAACCTACTATTCTATCTATCCCGTCAACACCTACAAATGGCTGTGTAAAATGCAAAAATAGTATTGACTGGATATCAAAAATGTTTCACGGCACCGTGTTTCACGGCACATACGCACTGTGTTGACGGGATAAAACATACATCACAATAATTGAGCATACACGTCTAGTCGGAATGTCTAGTACCCTGTGTTGTCAAACGGCTTGAATGGGTAATTGCCCCAATAAGCGACTTTATCTTTATAAATGGCGTTTGCATCACGATCTTTGGCACGCCCTGATTACTCTTATACATGTATATTAAGTGGTGGTCTCACGGACGTGCTCCCTTTTTCATCTGTACAAATACTTTTAAAGTAAAAAAAAAACAACAAAAAAAAACAGATAAATTAATCCAAACAAAATACCCCTTCCACGTGTGTACAGCAACATTAAGTATATCCCTATGATTGTCTGCATGCATACAGACACATTGGTATCACATAGTCCAATAATTGACTTTGTCATGTGCGCCAGGTGGGAACATTTCTCAAACACTTTACTGTATATAGTTGTATTGCATAACATATGCTAGGTAATTAGTACAGCATCACATTATGATGTTGTGCTTATGCCATACATTTTATCAAATATGTGCGTGTATTTAACATTATATTTATTAAGCTAGTTTGCTGATTTCATGAGAAATTGTGCATAGCCTCGTTTGATATGAAACCAATCAACTCATTGAATAAATATCATATTAAATCATATTAAATCATATTAAATCATCACTCATCTAATATCTTCTATAATTATATATCATGAAGCATTTCAGATATAACTATTTGCAGTCATGCTGCAACTAAACGGCTCATGGACTCGCACTTTTGTATCATATGCTACATATAGCATCGATGATGATTACCCGAATTCTCTGTCTGTAACGCAGGGCGACCTTGTAACTCGCTCTGCGTTACAGACAGATAATTCGGGTTACGATGATTTGATTGCGGTAAGGGAAGTAATAAACATATGCCAAGTAAGAATAAGAACCATCTAACATATTTTCGAAATATTTAAATATTGTTTAGTTCAAGCCTAAATAAAGTCAAACTATACTTTGTTGTGAAAGGATCTTACTATAAATATTTTGGAAGAGATTCCCATTAGAGGTACATGTACTAGTTTAAGTAATATAAATAATATACATGCAGCTATAATTAAATTAATAACCATCGTTGCAGAAAAAAACTAGCGTTTGCAACGAGTTTTCAGTATTATAAACATTTGTCCAAAACACTTTTTTTTTCAGGTGACTCGTATGTACAATTGCATTCAGAAATAAGAGACAAATCTATAAAATAGCTTCTGCTAATTTGTTTCATCACATTCTGCGTATATCTGAGAGCCAGTGTCTTTAATGAATTTACATAGTGAATTTACGACAGCTGCTAGTAGGAAATGGTCAAGGTTCCTCAATGACACCAGCAACGACATACAATGCTGGTCACATCATCAGGACCATCTGCTGATTATCGGCAACATGTAATGGTCAATATCAAGGTGCATGATCACGTGGTCACAACAACAACAACGTCGCACACTCCAAAGTAAGTATTATTTTATATTTTCATTAATATGCAACGGAATTTGATGAAATATGGCGCAACAAACGCGTCTTCATGCGCTGCATTTGGTGGTATATGGAATTTGGCACAGACTTCTGTCGTTTTTGCGAAGAATCGATTTCCGTGTCGGAGACACAGAAATCGATTCTTCGCAAAACGACAGAAGTTTGGGCGAAAATACAGAGACCACCAAATGCAGCTTAACAAGACGCGTTTGATGCGCCATATTTCATCAAAATCCGTTAGGCAATAAGAACACTATAAAAGAATACGTACTTTGAATCAGATGGATTCTGGAAATTTCAGTACTTGTTGTTGTTGTTAGTACCACGTGATCATACACCTTGAATATGCGTGTATAAAAAAACAATAGTATTCACTTTATAGACAGGGTTAGACACCCTGAATGTTCTTCCATGTAAAGTATCTTTACATTCATATCTGCAACTGCTAGCGAAAAATGTGCTCCTAACATTCCATAGGGGTTAACTAGATATGGGCGATGATTTCACAGGCTTCACAGTTTAGCAATTTACGCTCCCGACTGTTGTTGTGGCGACAACTGCAGCTCGCGACAGCGCGTTGTACGATGTGTAGTGTATTCTTGAGTGTTGTCCGCACCACAACTACTCTTTTTAGACCTCGTGAATTAAATGTATTGACATTCAACATCGATGATGGAACACTGCGGAGATTAAAGATACATGCCTACTCAGTAGGCACAAACTATTCTTTATGGGAACTAACTCAGATAGTTTTGTATATTCTGTAGATGACAGTTTCTGGCAAAATAAACATGCATTCACCATTACCTTACGTATTGATTGACATTATTATACATTTTATATCAGACACCAATTTCCACACTGATAGCAGGGGCGATAACCGTGTTTCCTCAAAATACTAACGGACATTGCTATTTCTTTATGTGCAATGATCATACTTTATAATATGTGGAAAATGTTATTTTTTTAGGTGACGCATTTAATTAGTATAAATAATTAAAACGAATAGCATGCCTCATTTGCATATGAAAATAGCCTGATACCACCGCGAGTCACTATCATGAAAATAAATATTACTAAGTGATTAAATAAAGCTGTATAGCGGGCACTCGTAATTGTTAAAACTGGTGGAATAGTGACACACTTGTACACTTATTCAATTCCTATAAAGAACAGTGTGAGCTACTGAGTGGGAAAGTACCTTTAAGGTTGACTGTTCCGTGAAACCCATTTGAGACTAAACGGGAAGGAATACCAGGTGCCTATCATTTACATCTGCGATTTTGTTTAATATCATTGAAAATCGACGTGAACTATTCTGAATATGTAATCGAAATATCAGATGAAACAACGATTTATTTATCTTTTATTTCACGTACGAACACGATGAAACGTGTATCTGGATGTGACTGGCGAAATGGTGGTTTTGAACTTTGCGACCAGTGTATATCCAGATCAGACTGTGCATCCGCACAGTCTGATCAGGATCTGCACTGGTCGCCGCGCTAGGATTGTGCTGCTTGATCAGGGGCTACATTGGTCACACATCCCATAAACCATATGTCTCCAGTCACAGCTGCATGTGAGTATAGTTCACTTTCAGACGGATTAACCAGAATTTTAGGGATGGGTTGTGGTCTAGGGGTTAGAACACCTGACCTCCAATCTGGAGGTTATGGGTTCAAACCTCGCCTAGGGCATCAACAGTACTTTCATAATATTTCCATCCCACTGGTCTGTCGGGTGAGACTTTAATGTGTGGTCCCGTCTCTATATGACCTTAGCTGTTGGTGGGACGTTAAACCCTTTCACTTTCACTTTTAACCAGAATGTTCTGTCTGTAGCGTTGTGTTATATACAGAATATTCGGGTTATCTCAGGATAAGCATTACTAAGGAGTCCCACAGGGGACGTATAATTATTTTGTTTATTAATTCGTTCCCACGAAATAACAATTCATTACCTCAATTTAACAATTCGTTCCCACGAAATAGTAGTTCGTTCCCACGAATTAACAATTCGTTCCCTCAATTTAACAATTAGTTCCCATGAAATAACAATTCGTTCCCACGGGAACGAATTGTTATATCGTGGGAACGAATTATTAATTCGTTCCCACGAATTGTTAAATTGAGGGAACGAATTGTAATTTCGTGGGAACGAATTGTTAGTTCGTGGGAACGAATTGTTACTTCGTGGGAACGAATTGCTAAATCGAGGGAACGAATTGTTATTTCGTTGGAACAAATTAATAAAAAATAATTATACGTCCCCTGCAGGGATCTGCGTACATTACGGAGGCGACAAGGAATGGTTTCTCACGCCGGCGCAGCAGTATATTAATATCATCCCGGCATCAACGGAGGGAATTAAGCCGCCTTTGATCTGGATAACAATAGTCATGATGTTTACCCTTCAGTCGGAAGCAGCTATTTTTACACTAACGCTGTACAGAAGCCAGCGCGCACGAAACTATGCAACTTTGCATTTCTTGTTAACCCGTGTAGACATAAGTTCCGGGAAAAATATTTCATGATGTTACTTCACACATTAACGTGGTTCAATAATGCCATCATATTTCATACGCCTATGCGGGTCTAGAGGTGAATAGATTTGAACAAATCCGCAATGATTTGCCAACATCTGGGGCCCGTTTCACTAAGCTTAAGTACGATTAAGTAAGTGCAAATTTAGAATCGTCTGGAAATTTCAATTGATGGCTTTACATTTATTGAGCATAGGCTGCATATGCAGCCTATGCTCAATAAATGTAAATCCAATAATTGTTTACAAGAAAACATTGTTAATGTGATATTTACAGACTATGATAATTTTGCACTTACGAATATTTTAGTCGTAAGAAGTTTAGTGAAACGGCCCCCTGTTGTCAAACCATACTTCACGAATGTCTGTCCCAAACGCAAGAGCTTCTTAAAACGAAGTGTAGAGATGAGTTGGTTTACTGTAGCACCATATGGAACAAACACAACCAGATTGCATATGAGTTAGACGATAAATCAAGGTGTATGATCACGTGGTACTAACAACAACAACAAGTACCGATTCAAAGTACGTATTATTTTATAGTGTCCTTATTACGTAACGGATTTTGATGTAATATGGCGCATCAAACGCGACTTGTTAAGCTGAATTTGGTGGTCTCTTTATTTTCGCCCAAACTTCTGTCGTTTTTGCGTAGAATCGATTTCCGTGTCGGATTCTTCGCAAAAACGACATATGTCTGTGCCAAACTCCCTGCACCACCAAATGCAGCTCATGAAGACGCGTTTGCTGTGCCATGTTTCATCAAAATCCGTTGCATATTAAGGAAAATATAAAATAATGCTTACTTTGGAGTGGGTGACGTTGTTGTTGTTGTGACCACGTGATCATGCACCTTGTAAATGACCCTCGTTGCGATTATAGAGGCGTTTCATGATATTTTCAACAATAAACCGAAGTGTGCTAAGCAACGATATACTAGTGCACGTAGTAATGTAGTTGTTGACATACAATTGATGGATTCCCAAATTGGAATTGACGGTTGCATTTCATTGGTCGAACGACGTCACATGACGTCACCGAATGGCGTTTTAGTAGTGTAATGGCGCAACGCAACTCACCAATACTAACATAAAACTGATTGCTTCAATATCGTATTAGTGTTTTTGATACCAAATGTATCAGCTGGTTTTCTTCCATGAATCATGACAAAAAGAAGGCGTTAGACAGGCATTGAATATTAGTACAGTGAAACCTCTCTAAACCGGACACCCTGGGAGGTCCACAGGGTGTCCGGCTTAGAGAGGTTTCACTTTAAATCGGGCATTCGATCATCCTGAGTCATAGTTGTGTGCTATCACAAACAAAATCGACCAAGAAACTCATCAAAAATAAGATAACATGTGCTTTATTGGTGTCCGGTTTAGAGAGGTCCCATTGTAGATCACAAACAGTACCATGCAGTCGAGGTGAATGTTCGCGAACAATTGAAGGGGAGAGTGTACGGAGCCCCGCAGGGTTCATGGACGCGGTGGTATCCGGCTATTTTCATATGCAAATGAGGCATGATATTTTCTAATTATTTATACTAATTAAATGCGTCACCTGAACAACTAATATTGTTGACAGATTATTAAGTATGATCATTGCACATCAAAAAATAAATACAGAGAATAAATATTAACGATTGTTAACATTTTAAGGAAACACGGTTATCGCCCCTTATATTAGTGTCGAAAATTACGTCTGATATAAAATTTATATGGTGAATGAATGTTTATTTTGCCAGAAAATGGTTTGCCCGGAGTTGATGCGAATATCTCGCTACGATTCTTCCCCAGTTTGATTGAAGGGCGTTATATTAAGAGGTGTTCCTTGCACATTAGTGGGGCGAGAAATTGTTTGCGCAACATGACTCGGATACAAGACAACAGACAACTTGACAACACGCGCGTCACTGCCATCTAATTAACGTTTGCAACTCTGAATTAAACTTTATCATCGGCAGTTTAGTTTTTATTATTATTGATAAACATGTTTTGATAGCGCATGAGAATCGTCTCCAAAGGAGACGAAGGAGACGATTCCCATGTGCTGCCAAAACATGTTTAATATGACAATCATGATAACAATCAAACAACAATTCGTTTCCAGCCATTTGAATATAATTCCAGCACACAAATATTTACACAATTCCCTAACATTTGATTGGCTCGTAGCAAGTCTCTGTCCAAAATTTATATCCCAGTAAACTCACACGACGTACTACTTTCCGTAACCGTGAGGCGCAGTTAAAATAATTCTTAAGAAAACAGAAAATAAACACATTTTCTTGATGAATTTATTTCAAATGCTGGAATTATAAGGAATGAATGGTATTTTTGTTGAATTTATCGGGGATATAAACTTGGAAAAGTCGCGGGAATACTGGACGAGGCCTTCCGGCCTTCGTCCAGTATTCCCGCGACTTTTCCAAGTTTATACCCCGATAGATTCCACAAAAATGCCATTCATTCCTATTATGAAGACATAGACCCACTGTTTTAGCATCCAATAACCGGGTTGCATAGCAAGTATGTAGCAATCAGTAAACACCTGATCAATCAACCTCTACACTGATGTGAAGTCTGATCAGGGTCCACGTTTCGTGCAATACGACAAGTAGTAGCTATTCCGACGCGTGAACCCAATTATCATCCAAAGGCTCGTGCCAATGTTTGTAAAATATTATGACAGCCAGCTTTGTGATAAAAGAATGTTTCCCTTTGATAGATATCTATAGGCTTTTAACCACTCTACGATGCTGTCATATGGAGACTTGAGGCGATAAACACCGACGTAAGGCCATGTTTTTGTGACGACTTCAGGGGGAATGCCAGAATCCGCTTCCAAGCACTCTGATGCATTCCAAGATACGCATTGGGTACGGATACGAGTGAGCGCGCATGGAAACTGAGACCCGGATTAAACACACAATTAACACTCTAGAATCTACTCCGTAGTATCATGCAACGAGTTTTATCACATGAAAACATCGTTATTCCTGGCTGTAACTCATTTCATAAATGTGATATGACACACGTGTAATAACATCTGAAGCTAATTTGATTGGCTGGCCGCATCACCCTAATTATGTATTCGCATTTTGCACCAACGTTATGCCAAATGAACAAAATGGAGACGTTCCAAATGACGTCTGTAATGTCGCGACAGAGCAATGATATTTTGACGTTGAAGTCATCATGTGTAAACGTCATTGGAAGCACCAGTGACTCGTTAAAATTACTGAAAATGTTCGAATGTGCTCCCGTTTGGTAATATGAAGTGTTTACAAAGAACAGGAACCTATTATATTGCATAATATAATAATTTTCTTGCAGGGATTAAAACTATTTTCTCTCTGCAGATTTTGAACTAGTTGCATAGTCAAAACTATTTTAACCCCAGAAAATCATGACGTCATGACGCTTTGTCGAAAATTACGTCATAAAATTCTACGAAATTGATATCTGTCCGTCGATGGGCCGCACCGCGTTCATTTTATCACACACAATATATTATGGGTTCAGTAATAAAACATTTATTTCATGGTCATTCGGGGAAGAGTCAAAACATATTGCCCCTCGGTGTTGTGGACGACGCGAGGCACTATTGCCCTCGGCCTTCGGCCTCTGGGCAATAGTGCCTCGGATCGTCCACAACACCTCGGGGCAATATGTTTTGACTGTTCCCTGAATGACCATGACATAACTGTATACTGGTTGATTGCACAATTCTGCATGGACTAGATACGCATCAACGGTCACAACGGATATTCAAAACTACTTTCGTTGCCATTTCATTGGTTGACTGATGTCAAATGACGCAGCACAAGCACATATGCGTTCTCTTCAACAAACAGACACATACTATTTGCCCATAATGTAGCATAAAATATAACGTGATGTCTATCAGACCATGCTAGTGTCTTTTGATATCAAGTTTATCAGAAAAAAACAGGAATTCCTCGGTGATCATCGGATTTTCTACTCGTTTCTTAGCTTTCCTGGAATAAACATTGCTATTAAAATACATTACGTCATTAGCAGAGTATTCTCTATATATTTGTAAACTTATTTTAAAATTGTCCCTTTCATTTCAATTGCAAGCAGGCAATGCGTATGTCGTGTGGCAATGCATGATACTATCTTGGTGCAAGTCTTGATGACGGTGTCTTATTCATAACTGGCGTTATACCATTTATTGCACAGATTCCTCTTCACATCTTAGTTACAACTATATAGAGGATATTCATATTTTTGCAACGAATATGACATATATGTTCATCGAGTGGTGTGAAATGTCCATTAGGCACTCGTGAAATATGGACATTTCACACCAGTCGATGAGCATGTATGTTCACACCACTCGATGAACATATATGTCATATTCGTTGCAAAAATATGACTATTCTATTTATTATATACCGCTCCACGGAAATTAGCAGTTTTTTAGATTGTATACGGTAATGAATGTGTATTTGCAGCCTATTTGCGCTGTTTTACTGCCGATGCGCGTTATGAATATAGATAGCGGAAGTAGTTGTATTTTCATCGGAAGTTGTTTATTTCATCGACGAGAACATATGACTTTTATTTACATCGTATAACTATGCATGTATTTCATGGATAGGTATACAATAAATTGGTACAGCTTTATGCATATGAGAGATTGTTTTCAGAATGTAAATGAGGTGCTACTCGTCATTTGGCTATAATTCAAGCACACAAATATTTACACAATTCCCTGACATTTGATTGGCCCATAGCAAGTCTCTGTCCAAAATTTATATCCCAGTAATCTCCCACGCCGAACTACTTTCCGTAACCGTGAGGCGCAGTTAAAATAATTCTTAAGAAAACGGAAAATAAACACATTTTCTTGATGGATTTATTTCAAATGCTGGAATTATAAGGAATGAATGGCCTTTTTGTGGAATTTATCGGGGATATAAACTTGGAAAAGTCGCGGGAATACTGGACAAGGCCTTAAAAAAATTACAATTTTCGAGAAAAAAAAAATCTTTTTTCTTTTTTTTTCGAAAATTTTAGTTTTTTATCGCTTCGTCCAGTATTCCCGCGACTTTCCAAGTTTATACCCCGATAAATTCTACAAAAAGGCCATTCATTCCTATGATGCATTAGAAAGTTTCGTTCATTTTGTTACTGTACATGAACAGTTGACGCCCCCTCCAGGCCATATACAGTAGAACCTCTCTAAACCGGACAGCAAGACAACATCTGTGATATTATCTTTGATGGGTTTCTTGGTCATTTACATCAGGGGATAACGCCTGTTGATGATCGCATATCACACAACTATGGCAAAGAATGATCAAATGCCTGATTTACAGTGAAACATCTCTAAATCGGGGACCTCCCAGGGTGTCCGGTTTATAGAGGTTTCACTGTACTACCGTTATTGGTTGACGATCTATGCGTATGAATATCCATGCATGGTGTGCACGGATGTTTTATCTAAGTTCACACGTGTGTGATCATTTCATTGATACAGCAGCCAAGTCTCTCTTTAACAATGTCCTCCCTAAATTACTGGCATAGCTGTGGCATGTATTACTACGTTCGATAATCATTCGAGGAATAGTTTTTATTACACCCTTGCGAGTTATTTGCTTGTGTTTCGCTGTGAGAGAAAACCCGTAATCAACTCTTTACAAATAATACACCGTGAAGAGAACACCCGTAATTGCGCGCCTGTTTTCTTGGAAACCACGAGCGACCATGCAAAATGTTATTACAGTCAAAATAAAGTTATTTGAAAATTTGGAAAGGGATTTCAAAAAGTTTACATGACGTCACATTTGACGTCACACAACGTCGCGTCAAAACGCGGGAAACACGTTATAATCTCAAGAATAGACTAAATGTGCATATGTATCCGCCGTGGAAGTGTAATAAATAGGATATTCCATCGTACATGTTTGAATGGCGGAAATAATACACTCGTGTCCGTCGGAGTCCGTGCAAGCAACTCGTTCGCTACGCTCACTCGTTGCTTACGCGGAAGCCGACGCACACTCGTGTATTATTTCCCGCTATTCAAAATATAAGATGGAATATCCTCTATATAAACATCTGCACATTTCTGACAAATACTGTAGATCCGTATGAGACGGCTTGTTACAAGCCGGCTCATGTGGCTACAGTGTTTTCAAACGTTGGCTTTATAGTACAGAGTTGAAAGGGTTAACATTTAAAATCACAACTGACGTGGCATATTGTGAGGGCGGCGTATTTAGATAGTCCGTTTGTGTTTGAAGGTGTTATCGGAGCGATGTAAAGGCTGCAGTCTGTTTGTAGATTTCCATTTAGGTCACGTGTACAGGATCCATATTTCCGGCCACTTCACGCTGCTGAGATACGGACACGAGGCACGGGCACTCGGTAGTCATTTGTAATCGGGGCAACTCGATCGTGGCGATATTCTGCAATCACAGTCATTCATGTCGGTACTCTGCAATAGCAGTCATTCATAGCGATATTCTTCAATCACAGTCATTCAAGGCCGTGCTCTGCAATCGTAGTAATTATTGGCGATACTCTACAATGGCAGCCATTCGCGACGATACTCTACAATATCAGTCAATCGCTGTAATTCACGCCGATACTATGCAACGCAGTCTTGCACGGCGATTCGATGACATCTTAGTCATGCATGACGATACTCTGCAGTCGCAGTCATTCATGACGATACTCTGCAATCCAGTCTTCCACGGTGATACGATACCATCTTAGTGGTGCATGGCGATATTCTGCAATCGCAGTCATTCACGGCGATACTCTCGCAATCTTCCACGGCGATACGATGCCATCTTAGTCATGTATGGCGATACTCTGCAATCGCAATCATTCATGGCGATACTGTGAAATCACAGTCATTCATGAGGATGCTCTACAATCGCTGTCATTTAAGGCGATACTCTGCAATCGCTGTCACTGATGGCGATACTCTGCCATCTTAGGCATGCATGGCGATACTCTGCAACCACACTAATTCTTGGCGATACTCTGCAATCGCAGTCATTCACGGAGATACTCTGTTACTGTAGTCATTGATACCCTGCAACCGCTGACATTCATGGCGATACCTCTGCAACCGCTGTATTTCATGGCGATACTCTGCAATCGTATGCATTCATGGCGTTACTCTGCAATCGGTGTCATTCATGGCGATACTCTGCAACCGCAGTCATTCATGGCGACACTCTGCAATCGATGTCATTAATGGCGATACTGTTTTAATCGCAGTCATTCATGTCGATTCTCTGCAATGGGCGTCGTTCATGACAATACTCTGTAATCGCAGTCGTTCATGCCGATAGTCTGCAACTGTAGTAATTTCGGCGATACTCTGCAATCGCAGTCATCCACGGCGATACTCTGGCATCTTAGTCATGCATGGCCATACTCTGAAACGCAGTAATTCACGGCGATACTATGCAATCGCAGTCATTCATAACGATACTCTGTAATCGCAGTAATGCACGGTGATATGCTGCAATTACAGTCATTCACGACGATACTCTGCAATAGCAGTCATTTATGACGATATTCTTCATCCGCTGTCATTCATTGCGATAATCTGTAATCGCTGTCATTCATTACGATACTCTGCAAACTTTTTCATTCATGACGATACTCTGTAATCGCACTCATTCATGGCGATAGTCTGGAACTGTAGTCATTCACGGCGATACTCTGCAATCGCAGTCTTTCACGGCGATACTCTGTCATCTTAGTAACGCATGGCGATACTATGCAATTCGCAGTCATTCACGGCGATACTCTGCAATCGCAGTCATTCATGGCGATACTCTGCATTCGCAGTCATTCATAGCGATACTCTGCATTCGCAGTCATTCACGGAGATACGCTGCAATCACATTCATTCGTGGCGATACTCTGCCATCTTAGACATGCATGACAATACTCTGCAACGACAGTCATTCATGACGATATTCTGCATCCGCTGTCATTCATAATCGCTGCCATCCATGGGGATACACTGACGTAGCTGTCATTCATGGCGATACACTGCCATCGTAGTCATGCATGGCGATACCCTGCAACCGCAGTCAGTCACAGCGGTACTCCATGTTAGTCATTCATGACGATACTATGCAATCATAGGCATTCACTGCTATACTCTGCAATCGCAGGCATTCTCTATGTCGATACTTTGCAATCGCAGTCATTCAGGACGATACTCTGTAATCGCTGTAAGTCATGGCGATACTCTGCAATCGCATTCATTCATGGTGATACTATGTAACCGTAGTCATTCACTGCGACACGCTGCATTCTTAGTTATGCATGGCGATACTCTGCACCGCTGTCATTCTTGGCGATGCTCTGCAATCGCCGTCAATCATAACGATACTCCGCAATCACAGTCATTCAGGGTGATACTCTGCAATCGAAATCATTCATGGCGATACTCTACAATCGCAGTAATTCATGACGATACTCTGTAATATCAGTCATTCATGACGATACTCTGCAATCGCAGTCATTCATGGCGATACCCTCCAGTAACAGTCATTCATAGTAATACTCTTCAATGACAGTCATTCACGGCGATACTCTGCAATCACAGTCATTCATGACGATACTCTCCAATCACAGTCATTCATGACAATACCCTGCAATCGCAGTCATTCACGGTGTTACTTTGCAATCGCAGTAATTCATGACGATACGCTGCAATAGTCATTCATGGCTATGCTCTGCATTCGCAGTCACTCTGCAACCGCAGTCACTCATGTCGGTTTCATGGCGATACTCTGCAACCACAGTCATTCATGACGCTACTCTTCAATCGCACTATTTCATGACGATACGCTGCAATCACAGTAATTCATGGCGATACTCTGCAACCGCAGTCATTCACGGCGATACTCTGCAAACGCAATAATTCATGACGATACGCTGCAATCAAAGTCATGCATGACGATACTCTGCAACCGCAATCATTCACGGCGATACTCTGCAACCGCAATCATTCGTGGAAATACTCTGCAATCGCAATCATTCATGGCGATACTCTGTAATCGCAATCATTCATGTCATGGCTGTACTCTGCAACCGCAGTCATTCACGGCGATACTCTGCAAACGCAATAATTCATGACGATACGCTGCAATCAAAGTCATGCATGACGATACTCTGCAACCGCAATCATTCACGGCGATACTCTGCAACCGCAATCATTCGTGGAAATACTCTGCAACCGCAGTCATTCGTGGAGATACTCTGCAATCGCAGTCATTCATGGCGATACTCTGTAATCGCAATCATTCATGTCATGGCTGTACTCTGCAATCGCAGTCATTTATGGCGATACTCTATAATCGCAGTCATGCTTGGCGATAATCTGGAACCGTAGTCACTCACTGCTATACTCTGTAATAGCTGTCATTCACGGCGATACTCTGGAATCACAGTTATTCATGGCGATAGTCTGTAATCGTAATTATTCGTGGCGATACTCTGCAATCGCTGCCATTCAATGCGATACTGTTTTAATCGTAGTCATTAATGACGATGCTCTGCTATCGTCGACTTTCGGACGTTTGGTGGCCCGAACACATTGGAAGGAATATGCAGTGGTACCAAACTGTGAACCACAGACAATTGTTTCACTATTATCACTGGTATATCAGTAGCCGATTTCACCAAAGTTGCAAAGCATACTTATCTAGTAAAGTGTACTTTGAGGGAGTAATCATTTATTTTTCCAAAAATGCATTATTTCATTATAGAACAGACAAATGCATACATATGATGATTAAAAGTGTGCAGAATTATTATACTGAATTTATTACATTATCACAGCCAAAATGGCTGTGATGATGTAATAAATTCAGTATAATAAAAATTAATCCTTAAATTGAAGAGTTCTCCCTCAAAGTGTACTTAACAAGATAAGTACACTTTGCCATTTTGGTGAAATAGCCTACTGGGGCATTTCGAGTAAAAGAAATAGAGCTGACTATCTTCTCAAATTCAGTACTGAAATCTAATGGTGATTATAAGTTGGTCTGCCAGTTGGAAGACCCACGAATAACACCCATTGAAATGACAAAATACCACCAAGTTGTTGTCGACAATTGGTTAATAGCGGTCACTGGTCCAAGTCCCAAGATGCACCGTGCCACCCAAGGGCGTCTTGTACTTCAGATCAGAACCAAGCGACTGGAGAGCATGCAGTTGAACTGCGTTAGACTGGACGTCCTGGTTATGTAGGTCCTCAAGCTATTCGTTTTAGAAACGTTCCAGCAAAATTCAGATTGTATGAACGCACCAAGCTTATATGATGTGGCGGATCATAAACACGTACAGTGAACCATCTCTAAACCGGACACCCTGGGAGGTCCCCAGGGTGTCCGGTTTAGAGATGTTCCACTGCTAATCAGGCATATGACCATTCTGCGACATATCTGTGTGCTTGGCAATCATGATCATGCTGTGTTGTCTGGGATAAACTACTCAGAAACCCATCAAAAATAGATCGCAGATTATAGGAATGAATCGGCATTTTGTGGAATTTATCGGGGTATAAACTTGGAAAAGTCGCGGGAATACTGGACGAAGGCCGGAAGGCTTCGTCCAGTATTCACGCGACTTTTCCAAGTTTATATCCCGATCGGCCTCGTCCAGTATTCCCGTGATTTTTCCAAGTTTATATCCCCGATAAATTCCACAAAAAGGCCATTCATTCCTTATAATTCCAGCATTTTAAATAAATTCATCAAGAAAATGTGTTTATTTTCCGATTTCTTAAGAATTATTTTAACTGCACCTCACGGTTACGGAAAGTAGTTCGGCTTGGGAGTTTACTGGGATATACATGTTGGACAGAGACTTGCTACGGGCCAATCAAATGTCAGGGAATTGTTTAAATATGTTTGTGCTGGAATTATGTTGTTTTGGTGTCCGGTTTAGAAGGTTCTACTGTATTATCACTGAAATTAAAGAACATAAAAACACACATACATTTTCTGTGTCACCGGTTCCACGGCATTTCGGCCACCTGTGCCATACATGCCGGAGTATCTGCGTGTTGTCCGTTACAGTCGACGACACTCGAGCATTGCGGATACAATCAGCTATTGAGTTAATCTCTCCCACTTCGATAATTCGTCTTTCATGTGTGCCTCTAATACTGCACCGACTCTGCCATTCACGCTACAGTCTTTACCGAGGTATACGCGGTATTTTAACCATTTTACCCCTAAATAACTTGAATGGATTTAGATATATTAATTTTCCGACCAATACAATCGTCAGAAAATGATTTTCAGACTAGTCCGTTTATGAAAAGTGGGTGTTTACGTTATAAAAAATATCAGAATTATTTTGCAAAAAGTGCAGATCCTGATGAGACGGCTCGTCACCAGCCGGCTCATCTGGATCTACACTGTTTACAAACACCGATATAGAGGGCTGTTGAAAAGGGGTTAACACGTAAAATGTGAAATTATTTTTTGTCGTCTGCTGCTTACCTTTGGTTTTCCATTATCTGAATGAAAAAAATATTTTGGCAGCGCATGAGAATCGTCTCCAATGGAGACGATTCTCATGTGCTGACAAAACATATTTTACGCTACCAAATAAGGAAGAAAAAAAATGAACAAAGGCAGGCGACAATATCTGTTTCCTGCATATCCGGCCTCTACAGCAGGTAAAATAAATATCAGTGGGTGAAATGTGCACATCAAATCTAGACTGACCTTTCGAATGTGATGGAAAGCCTACACTCATTAACATGTGAATGGAATGTAAATATTCGCTATACTGTTCGCAAGTCGCTTATAAATACTGGCTATTTGATCACACATCAGGGCACAGTTTATGTTGCGCATCCGGACAAAATGGCACCTAAAGATATTGGGTATTGTACTGTTTTCGTTTTATATAATTATATAAAGACTCAGTCATCGTTATGCGGGTGCTCATGTAAGCGTGTTGTTGTCCGCGAACAGTTTATGTATTAAATCGACCGGGTGATTGTTAAGCAGTCTGATCTCGGTGTACGTTGATTGGAATTACATTTCCTCGGACTTTTCTTATACGTGCCTGTGACTTGAGAAATGTGACTCATTGGTTATGCGACCAGTGTAGCTCCAGATCAGCCTGCGCATCCGCGCAGTCTGATCAGGACCTGCACTGTTCACCGTTCAGTCAACCCATAATGCGTCCAACGTACAGTTTCGATCCTTATTGTATTTCAAGAGTGCGCTAGAAGGTCAGAAGTTTAAATATCCACAACTGTCATAAGCCCACCCCCCCCCCCCCTCCCCCACCCCCACCACCACCCGCCACAACCACATATCCGGGGAGAGGCGAATTGTCATGGATGACCGTTTCACAACTAGAGTATCATGTGTTTACCAAAATACTTGCAGCAGTAAAATGCCAGTGATAACACTGTGAGGATTCAACCGGTATGTAAACTGGCGGTAATTGCCAACTTGTGCTTTGTGTTTTTTTCACGCGCTGGCTCTTTGATCGTACGCTGAACGACTTACCTGCGTTTTTATCTGCCTACCTGGACGAATCACGGGCGTGAGAAACTACACGTTATAGGTGGTGCTCCCAAGTAAAGGCGGGACTTAGGGTAGAGCGTCATCGAATTGGATATGAATGACACGGATAATTTTGTGGGACGAAATACTACTTAGGATCAAAGGAACACAGAGAAGTCTTAATAAGTGACCAAAGGTTTCACATTGATGGATATATTTTATCGCAGGAGATATACGTGTTATTATTGTGGTTAACAGGCGTTACTCAGTCGATACACTGTACAACATCAAAGAGGCTGGAATTATGAGGCGTCCTGCTTTATAGGTTAAGAAGTATATAGTAAAAGAAAACAAAAACAACTTCATTTGTATATTATTTACTCAGTGCGACACACTGTCTCGGATATTGTTCAGTGGATTTAAGTGATCTTAAATAGCAAGGTCTTCCCGTCTTAGTTTATGGAAGTTTATGTGTGTGTTCATATTAAACAATCTTGCACTTTTAATAAAACAAATGTATAAAATGACGTGAGGATTGTATTTATTTCCAAGTTAGCTTATGGCTTCTATCAAATGGATTTATCAGGAATACAACATTCAAATATAACCATGCCATTATGATACGTGTCTTAAGCGTATAACCATTTAAATTGAAAATGACGTTGTGGCCGTCGATGCTATGGATATACGCCCTTTACGCCGTTGTCGCGGTTACCGGGTACTGTGTGGCGGGCCAGAGAAGTAACAATGATATCAGCTACGAGTACCGGCAGCTGGGCCCGCCGGGACAGCCGGACACCCTGGCCGAGGCGATGAAAGCGATCGCCCAGCGGTCGTACCACTGCGCCATCAGCGAGATTCCGAAGATGCGGCGCAAGTTCCTCACCAACGACAGTATTACGTGCAATGACGGCTCCCCGGCTGGGTAAGTCGCCAACTTTAATAACTCTGCAGCGGCCTTGTGAAAAACGGGTTAGTTTAGATTTTTGACCAGCGCGGCTCCTGATCATAGTACTCGTATTAATATACAATATAATACGGACCTACAGTTTCGTTAATGAGAGAGAGAGAGAGAGAGAGAGAGAGAGAGAGAGAGAGAGAGAGAGAGAGAGAGAGAGAGAGAGAGAGAGAGAGAGAGAGAGAGAGAGAGAGAGAGAGAGACGTAACGGGTGCGTGTAGAGAGATAGATAGAGAGACAGAGAGACAGAGAGCGAAGAGAGGATCTCGCAGACTGTATTGATTTCAACAGCAAAACTCTCAGTATTTCAATATTGACCCTTGTCGTAATCGTAACAGGATAAAATGTATTCCGATGACGGAGCCAGTACTCAGGCCGAGTGAGAGCCAATACAGTCCTCATGCCGAGAGCCAGTACCGTCCTCAGGCCGACAGCCAGTACGGTCACTGTCCTTAGGCCGAGAGCCAGTACTGTCCTAGACCACGGACCCGGCCAGAGCCAGTAGTCCTCAGGCCGAGAGCCAGCACGGTCCTCAGGCCGACAGCCAGTACGGTCACGGTCCTTAGGCCGAGAGCCAGTACTGTCCTCAGGCCGAGAGCCAGCACGGTCCTCATGCCGACAGCCAGTACGGTCACGATCCTTAGTCCGAGAGCCAGTACTGTCCTCAGGCCGAGATCCCGCAAGGTCCTCAGGCCGACAGCCAGTACGGGCACGGTCCTTAGGCCGATAGTCAGTACTGACCTCAGCGCCGAGAGCCAGCACGGTCCTCAGGCTGACAACCAGTACGGTCACGATCCTTAGGCCGAGAGCTAGTACGATTCTCAGGCCGAGAGCCAGTGCGGTCCTCAGGCCGACAGCCAGTACGGTCACGGTCCTTAGGCCGCGAGCCAGTACGGTCCTCATGCCGAGAGCCAGTACGGTCCTCAGGACGTCAGCCAGTACGGTCACGGTCCTTAGGCCGCGAGTCAGTACGGTCCTCAGGCCGAGAGCCAGTACGGTCCTAAGGCCGTAAGATATGTAGTACAGTACGCGTGCGATAAAGGCACTCGAGCATGCACCACCTGTATCGGCGAGATAACAACTTGGCCCTGACATACAATACTACAGGAAACTGCACTTAAATTACTACTACAATTGAAGGGGTCAATGGAGTAAGGGAGCTAACTCGTGCATGGTCAGTTGCCAATAAAAATGCACGTATCACGCCCAATGTGAACAGAAACTAATATCAACCATTCCGTTATGTCAAAGATTGTGACTGTAAATTAGCATATGAATATCGACACATGTTCCACATTATTTCTGTACTCGTCAACACTACACCACTAAAATACACCCCTGGCATACTATCAGGCGATGATGCAATGGTATAATGTCAATTGTGTTTCATTGCAATTTCTGTTTCTGATTTGTGTTTTCCTACGCGTTTCATCGCCTTGCCTGACAAACCTGATACGAACAACACCGGACCGGTATTCTCGTGAAAATGTAACGTGCATTATTGTTGCATTCCGTCAAACGACGACCATTCCCTTTAATTTCGCCATCTTCTTCGAGAGCAATATCTAATATAAAGTGAGCACCTCTTAGAAGTGAATTGGCAAAAGGAGTCAACTTTGATTAGAATAAAGGGATCTGGGTCGAGAGTGATTACAGGTATCTCAGGGTCCCTGATGTCACCAGGTGGGCCAGGTGTATTATCGCACACTCAAGGGCACTTTCCCACGGCAGGAATATAGTCAATATTGTGGGCACACTAGATATATAGAGAATACCAGGCGTTTGATATCAAGTTTATAAGGCACGGCTCGGAAACGCGTAGGAATGCCTCGGCTTGCCTGATACATTATATTAAAAGACAGGTGTATTAATGCACACTCAGGGAGACTTTCCCACGACGGGAACACAACCAGTGATTTGGGCACAATATGTACATATGGAAGAGCAGATATTTGGTATAAAGTGTATCCAACACGGCTAGGAAACGCGTAGGAATTCCGCCGCTCGTCGAGAACATCATACCGTTTCCGAGCCGTGACGATAAATTTTACATCCGTAGGAATTCCTCAGGTTTTACCTTTTCCGAGTCGTGGCAATACATTTGATATCAGTAGGAAATTCTCAGAACAAAAACAACCCCTTTTCATAAGTGGTCGAATCTGAAAATCATTTTGTGACCATTGGATTGGTCGGAACATTAGCATATCACAGTTCCTTAGGGTTGAAAGGGTTAAGGCACACTCAGGGGCCTTTTCCCAAAGCCGGAACATAGTCAGTGTTTGGGTGACAGTAGATACAGAGATAATACCGAGGTTTTAGTATCAAGTTTATCAGGCATGGCTAGGTGACGCGTAGGAAATCCACGCCAGCCGAGGAATAACCGTTTCCAAGCAGGGTTTCATAGACTTGATAACTTGAAGACACTACCATGGATGGTATCATATGTACGTTTTATGCTACATAATGAGTATGAGCGTTGGTTTGTTTGAAAAGAACACGTACTCGTTTGCGTTGTGCCATTACACTGGCGTCATTCGGTAACGTCATGTGACGTCGTTCGGCCAATTAATCGTCAAGGAAAATAATTTTAAACCAGTTGTGACCCGAATAATCGTATATATGCTATGCAGGATACGCCCATTCGTTAAAAGTCAGTATGTATTAGGCCAATGCACGTCTCGTTGCCTGATAAATAGAGAATACCACGCTAGTGTCTTTTTATATCAAGTTTATAAGGCAATGCTAGGAAACGCGTAGGAATTCCCAGGCTACCCGAGCCAACCGTTTCCGAGCCGAGCCTGATAAACGTGATATCAAAAGACAGTAGCCTGGTATTCTATGTTATCGGGTAACGTTTTATGCTCGAAAATATGACGTCGTTATATATGGACAGTACGTGGACTTGTTTACGTTGCGTCATTACACTGACGTCATTCGGTAACGTCTTCCTACCAATGGAACGTCAGTTTTCACTCCGATGTAACCAGGATATTCGTATCAGGTCAATGCCTGATATAGCAATAATTCCAGCACAAAAATATTTAAACAATTCCCTAACATTTGATTGGCCCGTAGCAAGTCTCTGTCCAAAATGTATATCCCAGTAAACTCCCACGCCGAACTACTTTCCGTAACCGTGAGGCGCAGTTAAAATAATTCTTAAGAAAACGGAAAATAAACACATTTTCTTGATGAATTTATTTCAAATGCTGGAATTATAAGGAATGAATGGCCTTACCCTAACCCTGTATCGGGGTATAAACTTGGAAAAGTCGCGGGAATACTGGACGAAGGCCTAATGAATGGCCTTTTTGTGGAATTTATCGGGGATATAAACTTGGAAAAGTCGCGGGAATACTGGACGAGGCCTTAACAAAATTACAATTTTCGAAAAAAAAATTAAATTTTTTTTTTTTTTTTTTTTTTTTCGAAAATTGTAATTTGTTATCGCTTCGTCCAGTATTCCCTTCCGGCCTTCGTCCAGTATTCCCGCGACTTTTCCAAGTTTATACCCCGATAAATTCCACAAAAAGGCCACTCATTCCTAAAAAACATAGTCAGTACGTATTCGGACAATACAACGCTGATAAACTACCAGCACAATGACTATGTTCCCGTGTCTGTACGTAAACATCTGTAATCTTATTTTTGATGAGTTTCTTGGTCATTTATCTCGGGGGATAATGTCTGTTCGTGATCGCATAGCACATAGATATGGCTCAGAATGATCAAATGCATGATTTACAGTGAAACCTCTCTAAACCGGACACCCTGGGGACCTCCCAGGGTGTCCGGTTTAGAGAGGTTTCACTGTACACTCATTATTGGTTTTATTATGAGTGGACCTTTAACGTGTGTTGTGTGTGGTCTGCCTTATCAGATATTGAAAATGATTTAGGAAATTTATGTTTCGGTAATTATTCCGTACAAGATCGTATCGTTTGAACGCTGGGATTATGTTAATACGTGTAATTGCCGATCTGCGGTTTACCAATGGCAATTACAGCGGTCTGTTGCTCGTCAATCCGTGTTCCGAGCGAATCTCGATCTGTTCTGTCATTCTCCTCGACTTTGGAAGACAGGATCAAACGTTGTGTGATCAGACCTCGCTGTGATTCTACCCCATACTAGGCTGTTCATTGTTTGGACCCCCATGGCGAACAATTGTTAGAACCTACAAGCAATGTCATATGAGGCACGCCGTGTGATTTTGTACCTTCGGACATCTGTGTAAAATCAATAATTACGTTTACAAAATTTACAATAGTTTTCATAAATAAAGTCAAATGTTGATCAAATATAATTCCGCATGTACTCTGACAATTTTGTTAACTTTTGACGCCATTTACCGAAACTATTGGAAATTTTGTAAACGTATTTCAAGAAATTACGCAGATGTCCGAAGGTACAAAATCACATGGTGTATCTCATATGTGAATCGAAATATAACGTAGTTAAAGTTGTAATGAATATCTGTGCCGACATATGTCCTAATTTGCAGTCATTATGTCTGTATCTACAGACATTTAACTGGAGTCTTCGCTGTCTTAAACTGGTTCATATGTGACTCTGTCTGGAGAAATGGGGCTTATGACATATGTGACCAGTCTAGCTCCTGGGGCCCGTTTCACTAAACTTCTTACGACTAAAATGTTTATTAATATTTGGAAACACAAATGACGCAAATATTCACAAAGGTTATTCAGGTGCAACGTTACAACAGTAGGTTATCAATAATGAATGGATGTACAACCACGAGACAGTGTGTCTTATAACCAGGGATTTCTATCAAATGTAAAAACAGCGTCATCAGGGGCAGTTTCACTAAACTTCGTACGACTAAAATGTTCGTAAGTGCAAAATTAAGATAGTCTGTAAATTTCACATTAACATGTTTTCTTGTAAACAATTATTAGATTTACATTTATTGAGCATAGGCTGCATATGCATTTGCACTTACGAACATTTTAGTCGTACGAAGCTTAGTTAAACGGTCCCCTGGTATGCAATGAATGTGACATGTCCATTAGAAGCAGGACAAACGTTTCACTGACTGAATGGAGATCCGTGCCAGCTGGTATTAATATACATTTGTCGTAAATATCATAAGTCCCATTTCTCCATTCACAGCCACAAATGTGGCTGTGACTGGAGAAATGAGGCTTATGACATCGGTGAGTGTAGCTCTCGATCTGACAGAGCATCCCTGTAGCTGGAGGTCCTCGCATGAGCGCAAAATCAACTGACCAGATTTTACAGAAAAGTAGCGACAATACATGATCAACAGGTCGTTCATGGTTATTTCATAATGTTTAACTTCCTAACTTGAAAACAATTTTGTATTTTGCAATTAATCGGATATTAATAATTAATAAATAATTCTATGATTGCCGAAATAGAATTCTAGCGATGAAATTGTCCAATACGTTATAGATCTACACGGTCACGTAAATAATGAACAACAAAATTCGTAATTCCATTGCAATTGTAATTAATTAAATTTCTATATAGAGTCATACCATAGCTTTGTACCCCGGTTCCGTAATTCAGCCATTTATCTACGTTCGCCTAGTTACACAATGTAAACGATTTTAATATTGAATACGAAACAAACACCCGAATCGCATGCTAGCTTCGAATTTCCCTTTGAACGTATAAACGGTTTTAAAATCAAGTTGATCTGGCTTTAGACCCATGTAATGAAAAGCCATTAATCGTAATGGGCAGGGCGTATCCCATGTCGTTCGTTCACGATGCACTATGGGATAGTGATATTGAATCCTTAGAAGCTAGTAAACCTCCAACAAACAGGGGCTCGTTTCATTAAACTTCGTACGATTAAAATGTTCGTAAGTGCAAATTTAGGATCGTCTGTAAATTTCAATTGATGGATTTACATTTATTGATCATAGGCTACATATATGCATATATAAGAAAACATTGTTAATTTGAGATTTACAGACTATCATAATGTTGCACTTACGAACATTTTAGTTGTACGAAGTTTAGTGAAACGGCCCCCAGATCATTAGGCGAACATGTGCACTGAAGATCCAGATGAGCCGGCTCGTAACGAGCCGGCTCATCAGGATCTGCAGTATTTGTCAATAGTGTTCAATTAAAAAAATCATTTTCTCTTTAATGGAATAGTACAAAAAAGCATGGCAAAGCCGTTGTTGGATATGGAGGGATGTACTGGGTAATCTGTTTTATCAATCTATCATTGATTATGGCGTATTCTGGGTTAGCATGTAACTAGCTGGCGCATTCACCAAGGCGCAGTTTCACTAAACTTCGTACGAGTAAAATGTTCGTAAATGCAAAATTATCATTTCACATCTAGCAATGTTTTCTTGTCAACAAGTATTGGATTTTCATTTATTGAGCATAAATGCAAATCCATCAATTCAAATCTCCAGACGATCCTAAGTTTGTACTTACGAACATCTTAGTCGTACAAAGTTTAGTGAAACGGGCTCCAGATACACACTGACCAATATGATCGTCCTATATCGGGCATTGACGTTGCTATAATGTATCGCAGTCAATTCGAATTCATAAAAACAACTACTTTTAAGTTTGTACGAAGAGATTTATGACTTTGCTTCTCACATTAACGCGGTCGATAAATGCTGCAATTTTATGCCGCCTGTACAACTCATTAAATGTGGCTGTGACTGGAGAAATTGGGCTTATGGGTTTTGCGACCAGTGTAGATCCAGATCAGCCTGTGCATCAGCACAGTCTGATCAGGATCTGCACTGTTCGCCATATCATAAATGAAACGCCATGGTAATTCGTTATCAAATACAGTGAAACCCCTCTAAACCGGACACCAAGAATACAGTGGAACCCCTCTAAAATGGACACCAAGAATACAGTGGAACCCCTCTAAACCGGACACCAAGAATACAGTGGAACCACCTCGAAACCCCAAACGGACAAAGATCCAAGTGACCCTCCCTAAACCGGAAACCACATGAAATACAGTGAACCCATCTAAACGGACACCAAGGTCCGGACACCAAGAATACAGTGAAAACCCCTCTACCGGAAACACCAAGAATACAGTGAACTCTACGAAAGACACAGATACAGTGGAACCCCTCTAAACTGGACACCAAGAATACAGTGGAACCCCTCTAAACCGGACACCAAGAATACAGTGGAACCCCTCTAAACCGGACACCAAGAATACAATGGAACCCCTCTAAACCGGACACCAAGAATACACCTGTGATCTTATTTCTGATGATTTTATTGGTCTTTATTTATCTCTGGTGATAATTGGTCTTTATTTATCTCTGGTGATAATGTCTGTTCGTCGCATAGCACACAGCTTTGGCTCAGAATGATCAAATGCCTGATTTACAGTGAAACCTCTCTAATCCAGACACACTGGCGCCCTCCCAGCGTGTCCGGTTTAGAGATGTTTCACTGTAGCACACTCCTGTCGTAACACTCTATGTTTGTTAAAATCATGGCTGGTGATTCATTGATGGAATGGCGGACAGTGCATATCCTGATCAGACTGTGCGGATGCACAGGCTGATCCAGATATACACTGGTCGCAAAACACATAGCCACATTTCTCCAATCACAGCCACAAAAGTGAGCAGATTTACGAATGAAATATTTTAATAATTTAGTTTGCATTTCACAGTCGTACGAAGTTTAGTGTAACGGGCCCATGGTCGGGGAGGGGGTCAAATTCATGTAAAGCAGCAAGGCCAGCATGAGAACAAAACTGTTATTAAGATTCTATAACAGGATAACGACCAAAGTAGTTCCCGATCCGACAGCATGGATTCACAAGATCATATGGGGCCCGTTTCACTAAACTTCGTACGACTAAGAAGTTCGTAAGTACACAATTTAAATCCACAATAACATTTGTTCTTACAGCCGATTTTGGAAAAACCTTTATTGGATGTGCTGCATTTAATGACATGACCCGGTAGTACAACATGGTAGTATTAGAGAAACACGTTAATGTGAGACACAACTTCATATAACTCTTCGCACGAACATTTTTATCGTACGAAGTATAGTGAAACGGCCCCCTGGTCTATGCTGGTCGCAAAAACGTCTCAATGTCCTATTTTTCAAGCGGCGGCCTATTTATGAATGAAAACGCGATAGGGTCACATGCTATCCAATTGCACGAACAAGATAAAACATTGATAATTGAATTGAATGGGAAAGTATTCCGTTGGACTGGGTCCTGTTAATAGTTAAGGTCAGGTAAGTTATTAAAGCTAACCCAACTTAAATGTATGATTTCAAAAGTCATTAATCGTCAATTTTGGCAACGTTTTCGTTTGCTGTGATTGTACAGTCCTGTGTTAACTATTGTAATCCTAATGAAAACAGCTTAGAAAGTGTGTTGCGTTCGAAGTACATGCATATTCAGAACTACATACAGCGAATGAATGCAAAATACAGTGAACCTCTCTAAACCGGACACCCTGGGAGGATGTCCGGCTTAGAGAGGTTTCACTGTAAATCAGGCATTTGATCATTCTGAGCCATAGTTGTGTGCTATGCGATCACGAACATACATTATCACATGATATAAATGACCAAGAAACTCATCAAAATAAGATCACAGGTGTTTGCTTGGTGTCCGGTTTAGAGAGCTTCCACTGTATTTACAAACTATGTACCTCAACATTTAGCTCGTAACGAACCGTCTCGTCGAGATCTGCACAGTTTGTGACTGTGATTGCTATGATTTGTGTACAGGCAATTGTCTACAAATTAACATTTAAAGGTTCATTTAATTATAATTATACTTACTTAGTGGTTACATATTTGAATGTTGTCGGTAATACGATTCATATTGCGGGCTTTTCATACCGGCCGTCAGTTGAGAAAAGGTACATAACGACATTGGAAACAACGGGATATCGTGTTAGAATCTAACTGCTCGTTTATAGGCAATAGGTTGCACTATAACGCTATACCTCAATCAACGATAATTCCAGCACAAACATATTTACACAATTCCCTGACATTAGATTGGCCCGTAGCAAGTCTCTGTCCAAAAACGACAGAAGTTTGGGCGAAAATACAGAGACCACCAAATGCAGCTTAACAAGACTCGTTTGATGCGCCATATTTCATCAAGATCCGTTACGTAATAAGGGCACTATAAAAGAATACGTACTTTGAATCGGTACTTGTTGTTGTTGTCAGTACCACGTGATCATACACCTTGTATAAGCAACTTGGAAAACACAAAGCAGTGACGAACAAGCACACATGTGGCTGTGACAGGATAAATGTGGTTTAAGGGTTATGTGACCAGTGTAGATCCAGATCAGCCTGCGCGGTTCGCCATTCCATCAATGGAACACCCGTTATGCTTCTCAATATATATCGTTTTCAGGCAACAGGAGTGTGATATTTTAGCAGGAGCTACACAGGTCACAAATCCCGTAAGCCCCATTTCACCAGTCACAGACACAAATATGTATGTCAACGGAACATCGTTGATGTCTAGCTAATTCTTCAGATCTATATTTGAGTGTAAGAGTGTGCTATCTCAACCAGGGCCTACACTGGTCAAACGATCAATAAAGCCCGTTTTACCGTGATGGGCAACATTTAATCGCCCACCTTTATAGGTCATCATTTACTAGAAATCGCCGCACCGTCCATCCCTTGTTTACGTTTTTTACGAAAACACATGTAGATCAGGTTTGCACATCGTCGAGACGCTTTGTAAGTTTGAAGACTATCGTTTACACGTAACATTTCATGTTATGCTTGTAAATTCGAATTAATTGCCACGAAAACATCTGTTAAACTCGACAAGTACAACAATATTCTTTGAACACAAACACTTCACAGATATCTTTAAACAGGACCGTTTGATTTAGCGAATATTACTGTACTATCTATCACACAGAACGAACACCAGTTTACTGCGAATCGAAGTTCACTAAATAAAAAAGACTCTAAGAATGATACTAATAGGAGTACAGTGGAGCCTCTCTAATCCGGACACCCTGGGTATCCCAGGGTATCCGGCTTAGAGAGGCTCCACTGTAAAATACAATTGACAGCGTCAAGACACACGTGGGTGCTTAGCGATCACGAACAGTCATTGTCATCGGAGATAAATGACAATGAACCCGATAAACAATAAGCAGAACTAATAGTTCTCCGTGTCCGGTTTAAAGATGTCCAACTGTACATACAACGGTATGGCGACTGTGAATCCCCGGGCGCAGGAATACAATGCCGCTGGCAGCAGAGACCAGCAGCTGTATACACCAACCGGATCTACTTTCTCGTGTGAGTGAAACCAACTGTTGATCATTCGTTAAGCCCTACATCAAAGGACGAACGTTCTCATTTTCCTTAGAAGTACTCGCAAAAGTGATCACTTTTGTCTTGCCAGTCGTTTGATCCTGGCGAAAACACAGTGACTATGAGGAGTTGATCAGAGCTATAGCTGAAAACACAGTGAATATGAGGAGTTGATCAGAGCTATAGCTGAAAACACAGTGAATATGAGGAGTTGATCAGAGCTATAGCTGAAAACAAGATTACTGTACAATGCAGAGCTCCAGATAAGGTGCGTATTGGCGTATTTTACGCACTTGTTTTAGCAGAATACGCATTGATTATCAAAAGTGTGAGTACAAAATACTCACAGCAATGTGAAACTATGCATTGATTTTCAAATTTAATAGTGACAACACTGTCATATAGTTGAAAATTTACTTAGTTGAGCTGCAAAAAGCAAAGTGTTTGTTTTTTGCAGCTCAAATAAGTGAATTTTAAATGTGTTTTATTTTTTAACATTTGTTCCCTATTTAATAAGGAAGAAAATCAATAATACATTTATAAAAGTAAAATACGCATTGAATTTCAAATATGGGGGTATAATACTCTTCAGATACAACACTTATCTGGAGCTCTGAAACAGATGAGACACTTCATGTGATTTTGTACGTAAAGAGTTGTGCGATGTTTCGAGAAAATATTTACAGAAACTACGATTATTTTTGTGAATGTCGTCGAAAGTTGACATAATTTTATTCCGCATTTTGCTGCAAACATTTCGTCAACTGTCGACGTCATTTACGGAAAATGTCGTAAATAATGTAAATATTTTTAAGGAGATATCGCACATCAGCTAGCGTACATGAGTCTATACAGTTAATATAAACTAGACATTAGAATTTGTTGACTGTAATGGTTAAATGACCATACGATTTTGTCCTTTTATGAGGGTTGACTGGCCCTGGTAACCCTCTTTAAATAAGGTATATATAAAAATAAACAAACTTGGGATTAGCGCAATGTATTACAAACCGGGCGTCCGTTTCACTAAACTTATTACGATAAAACTGTTCGTACGAAGAATTTTATTAATTTGCTTCTCACGTGACCGTAGTAGTTAACTAATGTTACCATTTGTACACGCACATGCATACATCATTACAACACAACTTAAGATTTTCCAACATCGGCTGTCATTGCAAATGTTATTCTAAAGTTAAATGTTGCACTTACGAAGTGAAATGGGCCACAGGATCACACTGGAACCTCTCTTAACCGGACACGCTGGGGACCTCCCAGGGTGTCCGGTTTAGAGAAGTTACACTGCAATTAAACACGTCAATATTTATTACCGCGATGTATGACGATTTAATGAAAATGGTCGCTTGATCACAGTGGAACCTCTCTAAACCGGACACCCAGGGTGTCCGGTTTAGAGAAGTTCCACTGCAATTAAACACGTCAATATTTATGACTGCGATGTATGACGATTTAATGAAAATGGTCACTGGATCACAGTGGAACCTCTCTAAACCGGACACCCTGGGGACCTCCCAGGGTCTCCGGTTTAGAGAGGTTACACTGTAATTTCACACGTCAATATTTATTTCATGACCGAGATCTGTGACGACGTTCCCATCCAGTGATATCAGACGTGGCCCTGTTGTATTCCCAACCACCTATAATTCATGACTCAGGTGTTAATCCGTTTCATCACAGTATAATTCTAGTATATTTCAATGCTTCTTTATTGGCTTCAAAGCTCTTGAACTCGGGTATTTATGTGCTTGCCTTGACAAGTAAACATATTTTGTTGAAGTCAAATAACCAACACCTGTCACAGCGTATTGTCGACATTGGAGGGTGTGTGTGTGTGTGTACAATACCTGTCGTTGACTGTAATCCAGGTGTGTCATTGTTTTAACGTCCATTTCAATACTAGAATGCCTGCTTTCACGAAAAAGAATTAAGCAAAAAGTCAATAGTATGTAGTTCAAATAAAACGCCTTTCGCAAACAGTGTATTTGAGGGGCGAATGGGGTTATGGGTTTTGCGACCAGTGTAGACCGTGATCAGCCTGCGCATTCGCGCAGTCTGATCACGGTCTGCACATTCGATCTGCGACATGCTGTTAAAAACAGCATAATACATTTGTATCCGTCAACATGAGTTTACTAGGAGAACAGAGTGCCGTTTCATTAAACTTCGTACGGCTAAAATGTTCGTATATAAGTGCAAAATTATGATGGTCTGTAAATTTCACATTAACAATGTTTTCTTGTAAACAATCAATGGATTCACATTTATTCAGCATAGGCTGCATACACAGCCTATGCTCAATAAATGTAAATTCATCAATTGGAATTTACAGACTATTCTAAATTTGCACTTACGAACATTTAGTAGTACGATGTTTAGTGAAACGGGCCCCATGAGCTAGACTAACCACATATGACATAAGCTCGATTTCTCCAGTAACATTCACACATTCAGCCGATGTGCTCACGTCGATGATTATGAAAACTTATTCAAAAACTGCAACGTTCTCAAAAGTGTTCAACATCGTTCTGCGACTAATGCAGCCTTTGATCGGGATATGAGCTGATTGTCAGGCATGTCAATCTGGCGTAGAAATGCAACGACAACAACTTAGTGTTCTTAGTTTACGTCTCCGGGAACGGAATTAAAGACGAAAAGTAACGTTTTCAATCTTCGTTTCTACGCAATGAAAGGATGCACTGTCCATGTCAAAGCGCCATCGGCTTCTGGTGCCGTTTCACTAAACTTCGTATGAATAAAATGTTCGTAAGTGAAAATTTAGGATCGTCTGGAAATTTGAATTGATTGATTTACATTTATTGAGCATAGGCTGCATATGCAGCCTATGCTAAATAAATGTAAATCCAATAATTGTTTACAACTAAACATTGTTAATGTGAACTTTTCAGACTAGCATAAGTTACGAACATTGTAGTCGTACGAAGTTTAGTGAAACGGCCCCTGATGACGCTGTTTTTACATTTGATAGACATCTCTGGTTATAAGACACACCGTCTCGTGGACGTACATCCATTCATTATTGATAACCTACTGTTGTACCGTTGCACCTGAATAACCCGTGTGAATATTTGCGTCATTTGTGTTTTCAAATATGAATAAATATCGCTGTACGGTCCTTTTATCTATGCAAGAATGGCTGTACTATTGCTTGTAAATTTCGCTCTCAATGAAAGAGGTATTTACTATATGTACCAAGCAACCTTTGACTTTAGGTGAACGCCAACCCAGTTTGGTGGAAATCAAACCAGTCTGCATTAAATGGATCGTCACATACTAGTATATGAATGAGTTTGCAATTACTGTTATTAGTTGCTTTATCGTAACTCTCGTTTAGGGCCGTACCCGATGGTGTTTGAGTACTTTAAAGTGACAATCCCGTAACTAACATCTCATCAGTTCAACATTCTCGTATTAATACACTGCTGTTTATTATATGAATGCAATTGCCATCAGTTACAGCATTATTGATAAAATGCATTGTGTTTGAGCACATAAAACATATACAGTGAAACCTCTCTAAACCGGACACCCTGGGAGGTCCCCAGTGTGTCCGGCTTAGAGCGGTTTCACTGTAAATCGGGCATTTGATCATTCTGAGCCATAGCTGGGTGCTATGCGAACATGAACAGACAGTATCACCTGAGATAAATGACCAAGAAACTCCTCAACAATTGGATCACAGATGTTGTCTTGGTGTCCGATTTAGACAGGTTCCACTGTATGAGCACGTGCTTACAAGCACATTCCTTTGTCACATGCGAATTTTGATCGTATATCGATGTCATGCCACACACCGGCCATTGGAACCGTTATTCGGGTTGACAAAGTTATGTCCATAACGAGGTCACTGAACGTTGACATCATTTTGAAATGCCCACTGTATATTAATGTATATGGCGATGAATGGATTTCATACATTAAACGTATGTCAAATATATGTGACCTTGCGGTGTAACTTTCCACCGATTCCACTACAACTATCATGTTGCTTTATATGCCAAGGTCAGAGTAAATGTTAAACCATTTCATCTCGAACTAACTGGAATGGATTTCGATATGTTAATTTTCCGCCCAATTCAATCGTCAAAAAATAATTTTCCGACTAGTCCATTTATTGAAACGAGGGTGTTTTGTTTTAAACAAAATATGAAAAATACTTACAAAATGTGCAGATCCTGTTGAGACGACTCGTCACGTGCCACCTCTTCTTCTGGGTATACACTTATTGCGAACACCGCTATATAGGGCTGTATAAGAGCTCTCTAAATTATTTGCAGCTAGCTCTAAATATTTAATGTTAGCTCTAATTATTTGAGTTTATGTAGATTTGGCGTTCCAGGAACGCCAAATCTACATAAACTAAAATAATAAATGCTAGCTCTAAATATTTAGAGACGTTTCATAGTTGCACATCTATATATATACTCCGGCTCCGTTGGTTACTGCATTTGCCCACGAGGAACCATACGTCTCTAAACGTATATCACATCATGGTTTGACGTTGACGTCACTGACGCAACCATCAATGAATGCTGCTACATTGGGATTACCACGACAGCATCTATTGATATCAAGTTTATCAGCCAACACTACGAAACGCGTAGGAATTGCGAGACTCACCGAGGAATTCCTTCCGTTTCCGAACCGAAACTCCTTTCTTGATGCACGGGTTATCAAAAGACACTAGCCTTACATTTTCTTTATCAGGTAACATTTTATGAGATGAAATTAGTAAATATAATTAGGTTTTCCTTGAAAACTTGTCAGTTGTTACGTCACGTGACGGTAAACCAATGAAACGTCAGCAAAGATAAATTTTGAATACGGGTTGGCCTTGATACATTGTATCATCGTAAATGCCTGAAACAGCACTTTGTTATCGGCCAGCGTGTATTCATCTTCCGCGCAGCTAGGTACTATAGCATCAGCAATGTTGCTGTATTTGATCCCCCATAGGTAGCGCCTATAAACCTTTCTGCTAACAAGCTTCTGTTCACGCGCACGTCAAACTTCAGAATGCATACCCAGCACCGTGGGATACCAGGTCTAAACACAAGATAAATCGCATTGCTGGGAATGCATGTCTTGATTTAAACAACTCATACAACTTATTAATGCTTTACAATCGTCTCTTTGAGACGATTGTAAAGCATTAATAATGTGTATGATATAACAGTGAAATAACCCTCAGAGAAGACATCACATAATGTAAATACGACAAAATGTGAGTTACCAGAGCTGTAGAATGTAGAGAACTCGTGAAACATGGAAAGAGCGAAGTTGCCTATAAACAATCCGTCTATGAGCCGTCATGGTGGCGGGGGTTAATTGAGTAGGGCAGCAGGTTGTTCCAGTCGTCACATCCTCTGCCAGAGATGAAAACATCAAAGGCGGCGAACATAGGTGCTGATGGAGACTAGCAGACACAAAGTACACACAAACACGAGACGAGTGGCAGTAATTGTAGCGTAACATGGTTGCGTTTTTGTAAAGACAGTGTTGGCATACCATACACACGTGAATGGGAAAGTGTGGCAGCGTCTGTCTGTGATACGTGACGCGGAAAGCGAGATAGAATCGCTGAGGAAATGACGACTTAGTTGCGGGAAGTAACTCCACAGAATACTCCCGTATCGTCTGGGTACGGAAGATGCGGGAGTATTCTGCAGAGTTACTTCCCGCAACTAATGACGACCGTACGGTGTTGAATAGAGCCACGTGAATTCTACGCAACCAAATCCAGAGAGGAATTCATTGCCACTTACACTAATAGATCATTTTACATAAGTGATGATTTAATATGATATTTATTAAGCGAGTTTACTGATTTCATAGGAAACGATGATGCAGAGTATCTTGTGAAATCAGTCAACAATAAGTATCCTATTACGTCAACAGAGACGTTATGTTTTAATTATTACATAAGCTCAACAGCATAAACTGGGCAGAAGTGATCACCTAACTTGTTTTCAGTAGCGACACATAGTTTAATAGTTGTGGGCAGTAATTGTGCAAAACTCCCACACCGTCATACAGTGTGCATTCATTCGATGTGCAGCTACATGTAGATACAGTGGAACCTCTCTAAACTGGACACCCTGGGGATCCCCAGGGTGTCCGGTTTAGAGAGGTTCCACTGTAAATAGACATATAGCCATTCTGAAATGAATTGTCGTGCTTTGCAATCATGAACATACATTAACATCTGAGATAAATGATCAAGGCACCCATCAAAACTACGATCACAGAGGTTGTATTGGTGTCCGGTTTAGATAGATTCCACTGTACTAGATACAGTAACTCTGCAAAACTCGGACGGTATAGGAGTTTTGCAGAGTTACTACCCGCAACTAATATTTTAATTCACTATACTACAGTGAAACCTCTCTAAACCGGACACCCTGGGGGTCCCCAGGGTGTCCGGCTTAGAGATGCTTCACTGTAAATTAGGCATGTGATAATTCTGAGCCATAGCTGTGTGCTATGATGAGATCACGAACACACATTATCACCTGTGATTAATGACCAAGAAACTCATAAAAAATAAGATCACACGTGTATACATGGTGTCCCGTTTATAGAGGTTCCACTGTATAATGTCTTATGATTTTTAATAGGCGGTGTTATTGCACTGCGAATGACAACTTACTGCAATAAACGGGTTTTTGATATTCCGAGCTGGTACATAATGCACTGTATGTTCAAAGGTGAACAGAAAACATATCTTGGTATTTCATTAGAATTGTCTCCTTGGAGACAATTCTAATGAAATACCAAGATGTGTTTTCATGACAACGGCAAACTGGCCTGATAGCAGAACTGCCCGATGTAGCACTATCAATATACAGGAACTGGTATTGCATACTACATGAATGGTATTTATAATTCACTGCGTTGTTGCACTGTGAAAGCATATTTTATGCAATAAATCAATTATATGATAGTGTCACATCGCGCCTTGCAAGCCACGCAATGAAGACATACATCGTGGTATCACGTTGCCAGAAAGTGAGGTTTACACTGACAATGGTTCGCCAAGTCATTCTTCTGATTCACAAACCAAACCGACCTCACGTCCGCAGTAATAAGTATATCTTGTAGTATGTGAACCACAAACATTTACCCGTTATAAATAATAATCGTTGTGTCAAATGTCCTATTAATTGTGGTTTACATACAAACAACACTAATATTATTAATCACTTACGAGATGAATTCACATGCTTGAAACACTTAATCTTTGTATGTGGGTTCATGGTGACACATTAAGGGACATAAACACCTTGTTGAACAATGTTAAAGTTTCACTCATGAGTAATGACGCAGTGTACAACATAAGGTACCACCCACCTACTGTAACCAGTGTTCACTAACCCGGATTTTCTAGCCGTCACGCAGGGCAAGTCGCCCTGACATGGGGACATATCAACTGGCAATGTCCAAAACAACAATCACACACCGCCCATTCTAATCAGACATATACAAGGTGTATGATCACGTGGTGCTAACAACAACAACAAGTACCGATTAAAAGTACGTATCCTTTTATAGTGTCCTTATTACGTAACGGATTTTGATGAAATATGGCGCATCAAACGCATCTTGTTAAGCTGCATTTGGCGGTCCCAAACTTCTGTCGTTTTTGAAAAGAATCGATTTCCGTGTCTCCGACACGGAAATAGATTCTTCGCAAAAACGACATAAGTTTGTGCCAAACTCACTAGACCACCAAATGCAGCTCATGAAGACGCGTTTGCTGCGACATATTTCATCAAAATCCGTTGCATATTAAGGAAAATATCAAAGAATACTTACTTTGGAGTGGGCGATGTTGTTGTTGTTGTAACCACGTGATCATGCACCTTGATATAGTGATTACTTTATTAGTGTCAAGCGTCTGATACCAATATGTCATAGTTTGCAATAAGTGTATGGTATTTTGATATGTATGCACATTCATTTTGTACTTGTCTAAGTATAAGACGTTTTCAAAAGCCGCGGATAAATAATTTATAGTGAAAACTGCCAAAATGAGCCCGGCTCTAGCATTATCTCCCTTATCTTTGGGTCGTTTTTCGCCATTTTTTCACAAAATGAAATATGTTTCGTAAATGCGTTAATTCAATTCTGAATGAGCTCTGAAGTTTGCATGAACTTTAGCCGATATTTGCGAACTACTTGTACAACGATTCACCAAGGGAGATAATACATAAAATGACAATCATGACGCTCTCTAAATGTGTTCCTCATATGTGGCTGTGACTGGAGAAATGGGCTTATGGGTTTTATAATCAGTGTAGATCCTGATCAAATAGCACACGCATGTAGCCTGATAACAAGCTATATTGCATGACAGGCGTTTCATTTATGGAATGGCGAACAGTGCAGATCCTGATCAAATAGCACACGCCTGTAGCCTGATAACAAGCTATATTGCATGACAGGCGTTTCATTTATGGAATGGCGAACAGTGCAGATCCTGATCAGACTGTGCGGATGCACAGTCTGATCTGGATCTACACTGGTCGCAAAACCGATAAGCCACATTTCTCTCCAGTCACAGCCACATACACTATATACATTGTACATCTATCCTATATACAGGTCGGCCATGGTGTGGGGTGGAGTGGCCTCCTATTGGGTGACGGTATCATGTCGCCCAGTAAACACGCGCCCCTTTGATCACGTATAGAATCATGTTTATATTATTGCACAGGGTCTTGACATAACGAATCAACGCATTAATCCCGTATCTAATACCCGTTTGATTCGTTCCGTTCTTGAGTAAATCAACATATTAATATGTAAATATGTTCTGATTTTGAGATTTCGCCCAATTGTACAGGTTTTATTGAGTCCGTTGTCCAGTCAGCCTTTAACATGTTGGTCGATACATGCACCATGTCAGCTACACACATAGCTTAGAAAATCTCAGCTCTACGGATGTGTTTGTTTTTTTATATGTTCTGTATCTGTGAGAGCTGAGATACTTATAGTGTAAAATATAGTCACAATAATGTAATTTGTCCTGGCGTTTTGCTACACTTCACAGTCATGTTAAAAACATTCATAGACCAATAATACAGATGTAGGTATACATAGTTTGACATTGGTTATCCTTTTATTCCCATTTGTGTAGCAAAACACCAAGACAAATTGGGCGGTTATTGTGACTAAATTTTACACTTATGTGCGACGCAGCTCAGGCTCAGCCAATCAAGCTGCTTGATTTCAAGTAAACATGTTCAAGTATTTCGAAATAAAGAAATCGACAACTATTGACACAGCTCAGGCTCAGCCAATTAAGCTGCTTGATTTCAAGTAAAATGTTCAAGTCTTTCGAAATAAAGAAATCGACAACTATTGACACAGCTCAGGCTCAGCCAATTAAGCTGCTTGATTTCAAGTAAAATATTCTATTTCGTAATAAAGAAATCGACAACTATTGGCACAGCTCAGGCTCAGCCAATCAAGCTGCTTGATGTGAAGTAAAATATTCAAGTATTTCGAAATAAATAAATCGACGACTGTTGGCAAGATTAGCGATAATAGGCGGCAGTGTACATGTGCATGTAGCGGTAAATAGACCGCGGGCTCGCCATATACGATGAAGTCGTGCGAGGTCACCCGTGTCTGAATATGGAACAGTTGATGCCCTGATTAGACTGATCAAGCTGGTTGACACTATACTGGTCACAAACATCTCCAGTTCTCTTTTGTCAGTCGAGGATTCAACTGATCTAAGCTGTCGGTCGACCTTTCTGTCCATACTAACTGACTGTATTCCGTGCGTATTCCAATGAGATTCTCGTCTATTTGCAGATATTATATCCAGCGATCGTACGGCAGTAAAAAGTGGATTGTATTCCTCGAAGGTGAGTCTTACACCTAAACACGATTACTTTCAAAAGAACCTCAAGTGCTTCAATGAATTTGTTTTTATTGATCCGATTGAAGTTGGAGAGCGGTGAAAATGATCGCTCTGTGGGTTTAGAACCTATCAACATGGAAAATTACTTATGTCCTCGACAGCTTTGCATATTTCCTTTACATACAGCGGGACCGTTCCATAACGGACACCAAACGTGTTCAGAACGTGTTTATCTTTTTTCAGTGGTATAATGTCCTCACGTTTCGTCTCTACGCGGTAGTAGAAGTTAATGAACGCAATTCTTAACCCTTACACCGCTATCTTATTTTTGTTGTCGTCTGCTGTTTATTTTCTATTTTCCATTGTTTATCATCAAAAACATACTTTAATAGCACTTTAGAATAATTTACAACATGCTTTGACAGCACTTCAGAATCATTTCCATTGGAAATGATTCTGAAGTGCTGTCAAACCATGTTTTTATTGAGAAATAAGGCAAGATATAAAAGCAACGGCAGACGACAATTGTTGTGAGTAGCGGTATAAGCGTTAATTCCTGTCTGTACGCGGCGTAGGAATAAAGAGACCAACAAACGAGTCACCATAAGTCGGATCTTGTATCAGTATCACCTTGTAACCTTCAGTTTATGTAGATGGTATTCAAGGTGTATGATCACGTGGTACTAACAACAACAACAAGTACCGATTCAAAATATAGTATCCTTATTACGTAACGGATTTTGATGAAATATGGCGCATCAAACGCGTCTTGTCAAGTTAAGCTGCATTTGGTGGTCTCTGTATTTTTTGAAATCGATTCTTCGCAAAAACGACATACGTCTGTGCCAAACTCCATAGACCACCAAATGCAGCTCATGAAGACGCGTTTGCTGCGCCATATTTCATCAAAACCTGTGCATATTAAGGAAACTATCGAATAATACTTACTTTGGAGTGGGCGACGTTGTTGTTGTTGTAACCACGTGATCATGCACCTTGGTATTGATCCGACTCAGTTTCATCGTCGTTCATCTTGGTAGGTGGCTGTATTGCTTATTTCAGCATTGGTTTCATTTTCATTCCATCTTGTTTCCGAATACGTTCATTTTCACACCACCTGCTGCTGCTAGGTGCATACTCACGTGGTTATAACAACAACAATAGTGGCTGAAAGTGTTGAAATCTTGCCCACTCCAAAGTAAGTATTATGTGATATTTTCCTTAATATGAAACGGATTTTGATGAAATATGGTGTATCAAGCGCATCTTCATGAGCTGCATTTGGTCGTCCGGGTTCAGGTTGGGCACGGACTTATGTCGTTTTTGCGAAGAATCGATTTCCGTGTCAGAGACACGGAAATCGATTCTTCGCAAAAACGACAGAAGTTTGGGCCAAAGTACAGTGACCACCAAATACAGCTTAACAAGACGCGTTTGATGCGCCATATTTCATCAAAATCAGTTACGTAATAAGGACAATATAAAAGAATATGTACTTTGAATCGGATGAATTCTGGAAGTTTCAATACTTGTTGTTGTTGTTGTTGTTGTTGTTGTTAGTACCACGTGATCATACACCTTGTACTGGTGGGTAGTATTTCTTCTCCCTTGCCTGACTAATATTCATTCAATAAGTGATCTTGCATTAGTGATTATGTAATATGACATTTATTAACGAGATGACTAACGAGTTTCTTATGAAATCAGTTAACGAGTTTAATAAATATCATATTAAATCAACATATACGTTCTCATTTATTGATGTGCACGCACAGCATCATGCATATGTATTGGAAATTTACTGATCGCCTAACATGTTTCTGTAGCGGTCTAAATTGCATAGGTATGTATTAGACGAGTGTAAAGATTACTGTCTGTTTCACTGCCCAAATTTTACCGCCATATAAACAATGCAAAAACAATATTTGTTTTGATAATATTAAATTTTATCAAAATTTAAGAATGAGCCTTCTATTTATTTCGTGAAATTTGGTCAAATATTGATTTTATTGCGAAAAATTAGTTCTCTATGGGAATTTAACATGGGGAAATAAGAGATGGAGAACCTGGAAGAGGAGCCGAAAAACGAAAAGTTTTGGGAAAATGTCACCTTGTTAATTCCCCATATACATCTTCACTCTGCGAATATGTCTATGGGGATTTAACATGGGCAAATTTTTTTTCGCAATAAAATCATTATTTGACCAAATTTCACGAAATAAAAAGAAGGCTCATTCTTAAATTTTCCTTTAATTTAATATTATCTAAAAATATATCGTTTTTGAATTGTGTGTTTTGGTACATACATAGTGTCACCTCTACATGTTTGTGTAGTCTCCGTTCGTCTGTCTGTTCCAGGCGGCTGGTATTGCTTTGACCATGTCAGCTGTCAGATGCGGTGGGCGAATTCCATGAAAAAATACATGAGCTCGATACACTGGCCAAAGAAAAAGAAAGGTAAGCTATCGGCTTTTCAATGAATGTGATAACCCACCATAAATTTCCCCATGTTAAATCCCCATAGACATCTTCACTCCGTGAAGATGTCTATGGGGATTTAATATGGGGAATTTTTTTTTTATTCCGATTGAAAGTGAACACAACATGAAGCTGACTAAATATCCGCCAAAACGAATTAGGAGTAATAGAGAATAGTATGTTGGTGCCGTGAATGGGAAAAAATATCTGGCAAGGCTTAGGAAACGGGATGGGCGAGGCTCTGCCGAGCACATCCCGTTTCCGAGCCGCGCCAGATATTTTTTCCCATTCAGGGCACTAACCTACTATTCTATTTATCCCGTCAACACCTACAAATGGCTGTAAAATGCAAAAATTGTATTGACTGGATATCAAAAATGTTTCACGGCACCGTGTTTCACGGCACATACGCACTGTGTTGACGGGATAAAATGAAATTCCAAGACATATTCATGATATTTACAGAGAGAAATAGAGGATATTCCATCGTACATTTTGAATAGCGGGAAATAATACACGAGCGTGCGTCTGCATCCGCGTAAGCAACGAGTGAGCGTAGCGAACGAGTTGCTTGCACGGGCGCCGACGGACACGAGTGTATTATTTCCGCTAGTCAAACATGGACGATGGAGTATTCTCTATATAATAACTAAAATCAATATACGGAACAACAAATTGCCATTGCTTACCAACACATATTGTCCACGTGTGATAAGAAGTCGGGGAAGCAGACACGAGATACTGATTTTGAAAACATGTTAAATGGTGAACAAATATTTCTGCAATTTGTGGTAGACCATGCTGCAGTAAATATAGATCGATTGACAAGCTCTATTTCAATAACATGTGACTCACGCCAGATGTATCTGAATTACAATTAAATCTGGTGAGCCAGGAGAAAACACGTGGACCAAATGTACATTGTATTTACAAACATCACAGACTCCCATCGACATAACCATCCGCACGGTCTGTTTAACGATTTAAAAGCACTATCCCACTAGTCATACTGATTATACAAATATGCTACCTCTTGATCAGAGTGGTGAGTGGACCAGCTAATCAGCAGCTATTCAAGTATAACCCCAAACCCAGCAAATACCATTTCTGTACAACACGACACGGATATCTATCAGAGAAAAGCATGGTTTTTATCGTTTCTTTTAGATCTTCTGAAATAATGCCCCTTCAGGGGAGATAACACGTGTGCTACATCTATGAAATTCCGATCAGTTCGACAGGTGGATTATCGATTATAGATCAAACGAGACATTCCGATCAGGTAATGGAAGCTGCGACATATGTAAAATGTAATACATCAAGAAAAACATCACCCAGTTGAAGCTTTGACCAGTGTAGTTGCGGGCAGATAACTCTGCAAAACTCCCGTATCGTCCGCAGCAAATTGCTGCGGACGATACGGGAATTTTGAAGAGTTGTGGGCAAGTAACTCTAAAAAATCGCCCAATTGAAGCACTGCGGGCTTATAACTCTGCAATACAATCCATGTACCGCCAGTTTGCTACGGCACGTAGTGGGCACGTAACTCTGCAAAAATGTATGTATGTGTCCGCGACTATTACCAGTGATGTTCCGGCTCAATTATAAAATTACCGGCTCAATTACGTGACGTGTTAGTACCGTTATATATCAAGGTGTATGATCACGTGGTACTAACAACAACAACAAGTACTGAAACTTCCAGAATCCATCTGATTCAAAGTACATGTACGTATTCTTTTATATTATCCTTATTACGTAACGGATTTTGATGAAATATGGCGCATCAAACGCGCCTTGTTAAGCTGCATTTGGTGATCTTTGTATTTTCGCCCAAACTTGTGTCGTTTTTGCGAAGAATCGATTTCCGTGTCTATCGACACGGAAATCGATTCTTCGCAAAAACGACACAAGTCTGTGACGAACTCCCTGGACCACCAAATGCAGCTCATGAAGACGCGTTTGCTGCGCCATATTTCATCGAAATCCGTTGCATATTAAGGAAACTTTCAAATAGTACTTACTTTGGAGTGGGCGACGTTGTTGTTGTTGTAACCACGTGATAATGCACCTTGTATATGGTATTACCGACTATGTGGAGAACAGTGCAGACCAGTTGTATCCTGATACGACTTCACAAATTCTCTAGTATGGAACAACGTTGCGCAAACCGAATTTGGACCAATTGAATAATGACGCGACACATATGAGTTTGCAATCTTATATTTTAATATTCCTTTGATCCACACAGCGGCTAAATGTATGTAAGACGTACTAAATCGTATCGTTCACAAATCCCAACGGGATTGGAACAGACAGGCTATTCATTCTACACCTTCATAATATTATATAAGGTAGTTATGCAAGGGTTTAATCAGCACGATCACTCGATTTCTGAACTTTTCTTCTTCATGTTCAACGTTTAGGACATTTTTATGCGCCGGTATTAATTTTAATGCGGTATACGATATGGAATAAAACAATACTCTCTCATAAACATCGGGCACAAGCTTAAGGAAACGCTGCCTTAAAGTACCGATTAAAAGTACATATTCTTTTATAGTGTCCTTATAACGTAACGGATTTTGATGAAATATGGCGCATGAAACGCGTCTTGTTAAGCTGCATTTGGTGGTCTCGGTATTTTCGCCCAAACCTCTGTCGTTTTTGCGAAGAATCGATTTGGAGAGTATGTGTGTGTATGTAAGTATGTGCCAAACTCCATAGACCACCAAATGCAGCTCATGAAGACGCGTTTGCTGCGCCATATTTCATCAAAATCCGTACTTTGGAGTGGACGGCGTTGTTGTTGTTGTAACCACGTGATCATGCACCTTGAAGCTTAAGGAAACGCTGCCTTATGTAACATAACAAATATGTGACTGACACTGGAGAATACGGGTTTTGCGACAAGTCGGCTCATCTGGATCTACACTGTTTGAAAACACTACTAAAGAGGTTTGTAGTAAATGGATTAATCGTTACATACATTCTTCAGAAACGGATATGAATGAAATACAATATATAAAATTATAAATTTGGTCTTATTTTAGCAATAATTTAAGTTGTCAAGTGCTTTTAAAACGTGATAAATCAATATATCACGCAAGTAATCGATCTTTTATAACGCATGCGGTTTCACTTAATCTAGTGGGATCTGTAATATTGCGAGAACCGACGATATAATCCGTATTTTGTGTGAAACTGCAAGGTGTATGGGCCAACTGGTAAATTATCTCTGCGTAAATTCCGTATCACGTTGAGGTAGTTAACTGACAAATGCGGGCGGAGAAATGATCAAAAGAGGTAATTAGGTAACATTGTATTGGGGGCATTAAATAAGATATGACAAACATAGCGATGAGATACGATCAAGGTTGTAGTTTCGGAGCTTAACTCGGCTAATACCGGGGTATCAGCTAAGATAAACATGCTTACAGCTGAGCAAAAGACTCCAAGGCTGCTTTCTTGTCGAGAAATAAGACTGAAGGATAGTTATGATTGACGGAAGAAAGGTACAGACATGTTTTGTCAACACGTATAAGGAAGAATATCACAAACAAGCTGCCAAGGCCCCATGCTATTGTGCTGCATTTCATATGACACCAATTAGACGACTCCACATGCAACGTAACATCAGAGAGTTACTACATGGAGATGAACCTGAATAAACCACCGTATCACGTTGTTAATACCTTATACTATTTCTGACTTAAATTACATGAAACGTTAACAATAATTCCAAAACAAAAACAAAACTCATTTATCTTGGAATTGTCATCAAATTCAGATATAAAAATCTGAAAATCCCTAGTTCTTTATTGATATAATCGGAAATCGAAGACGCGATATATCTAACAATAAGGCCTATGTTCAGCCGATTTGCACGCCATTCCACAGCCGTATTCCCCGCAGCGCCACCTGGAGCGAGGTACAACTCGGCGTATCACACGGCTGTCTATGGGGTCACAATCAAAGGAGATTTCGGCGGTGTCCACTGTGCTAGTCCGATCAAAATAAACCGAGACTGAATTCCATAGACATTGCATATGTGTCTGTGAATGGTGAAATGGGGCTTATGGAATTTGTGATCAGGCTACAGGAGTGTTCTGTTTGATCAGCAGCTCCTCCTGATCAAACAGAACACTCCTTAGCCTGATAACAATCTACATTGCTTGTTGGAAGCATGACGGGTGTTTCAGTGATGTATTGGCGAACAGTGCAGATCCTGATCAGACTGTGCATCCGCACAGTCTGATCTGGATCTACAATGGTCGCAAAACCCATCAGCCCCATTTTTTCGGTCACACCCACATATGAACATGGCTCTGGTATTTACTCCTTTATCGTATCGCTGATTTTCGTCCATACAAGTAATATTTTCAATAGATGACGTCAGATGCTGACATTCCGCATGAGCTCTGAATGTTGTGTCAACTTTCGAAAAACGTTACAAGGGCCCGTTTCACTAAGTATTTGACGATACTAATGTCCGTACGAAGAGTTTTTATAATTTTACAAAATCGGCTGTTAAAAGGAACTTCATGGTTAATTTTAGTTTTGAACTTACGAACGTCATAGTTGTATGAAGTTCAGTGAAACGGACCCCAGTAAAATATCGGCGAAATTCGGCGATGCGATAAGGGAAATAATCACAGAACCAGGCTCATACCATGCGATTTTGCAACTAAGAAATGTGATATATTTTGTAAATAGCATTCCGCATTTGCTATGAAAATTTCGTCATCTTTCAACGTCATTTACGGAAAATATCGTATATTTTGTAAACATTTTTCGTGAGATATCGCACATGTTCTTAGGTACAACATCGCATGGCGGGTTTCATGTATACCCTGTGTTTCACGAAACCTGCCTCAAATGTTACGGCTATATCTACAATGCAAAACATAAACAAAAATTATAATGTTCAATTTTAGCAAAATTCAAGAATGAGCCTTCTTTTTATTTCGTAATAATTCCGGCACAAAAATATTTACACAATTTGATTGGTCCGTAGCAAGTCTCTGTCCAAAATTTATATCCCAGTAAACTCCCACGCCAAACTACTTTCAGTAACATTCTTAAGAAAACGGAAAATAAACGCATGTTCTTGATGAATTTATTTCAAATGCTGGAATTATAAGGAATGAATGGCCTTTTTGTGGAATTTATCGGGGATATAAACTTGGAAAAGTCGCGGATCTACTGAACGAAGCCTTCCGGCCTTCGTCCAGTATTCCCGCGACTTTTCCAAGTTTATACCCCGATAAATTCCACAAAAAGGCCATTCATTCCTATAATATTTGGTAAAATATTGATTTTATTACGAAAAAATGATTTCTCTATGGTGGGAAATGAGCTGGGGGAGCTGCAGGAGGAGTAAATGAAAAACGGGAGGAAAGGGAAATGGACTCTAAAACCTGGCTAGCCTGAGATAGATTGGAAATGATCTAACTAAGAAAACTAAAGTTAAATATGAAAAGCGGTCCACTATTTCTGAAATTAGAAAAAAGATCCCTATGTTAAATCCCCACAGGCATCTTCACTTGGGAACCGATGTCCATGGGGATCATCGGTTCCCAAGTGAAGATACCTGTGGGAATTTAACATGCCTGTGGGGATCTAACATAGGATATTTTTTCCAATTTCAGAAATAGTGGGAAATTATTTTTTCGCAATAAAACCAATATTTAACCCAGTTAATCTTATTCTGAAATTTTACTAAAAAGTAGTAGCAGTGAAATAAATTTTGTTTTTGTAATATTTATATTAAACCGTAAACAGTGGGAAGGTTAACGAGAAACAGACAGTTGATTATTAGAAATTATCCTGTTTTAGAACTCAGTAATTTCCTTTTTTTGTCATGGCGCGTCACATACCAATTAGAAAGTGTGTGAATGTGTAGGTCATTATAGACTGTTGTCAGTCTGCCTACACATTGCCCCTGTGACTGACAGCGCACGGTGCCCAGACATTTATTATAGGAATGAATGGCCTTTTTGTGGAATTTATCGGGGTATAAACTTGGAAAAGTCGCGGGAATACTGGACGAAGGCCGGAAGGCCTCGTCCAGTATTCCCACGACTTTTCCAAGTTTATATCCCCGATAAATTCCACAAAAAGGCCATTCATTCCTTATAATTCCAGCATTTGAAATAAATTCATCAAGAAAATGTGTTTATTTTCCGTTTTCTTAAGAATTATTTTAACTGCGCCTGACGGTTACGGAAAGTAGTTCGGCATGGAGTTTACTGGGATACAAATTTTGGACGGAGACTTGCAGCGGACCAATCAAATGTTAGGGAATTGTGTAAATATTTTTGTGCTGGAATTATGATTACATAAAACCAAACTACAAAGTTGATAAAACATTTCAAATAATGACTTAACCCTTTGAACACGAAAGCCCGCTACAGCGATTTATTCAAACAGTGCAGATCCAGATGAGCCGTCTCATCAGGATATGCACTGTTTGAAAGTAATTTTCATATTTTTGAGAACAACAAATACCCCCTTTTTATAAATGGAATAGTCTGAAAATCATTTTGCGATGATTGGATCGGTTGCAAAATTAACATATGGCAGCCCATTCAGTTACTTAGGGGTGAAAGGGTTAATACTGAATTAATACGCACATACAATACAGGGTATTATTATTTTACTGTTAGATATATGACAATAATGGGCTTCATTTCCATATGAATTCATTGACTAATCCAATGTTGGGCATTAATGGGGCGAATCTGCCTGAGGGCGGGACGCATGGCGGGGTGGGTGAGGGGGTGGTAACTGATGATTTATCATCTAACTGGCTTTGCATTGACCAAATACATACTGACTGATAGCAAATTGTCGTATCCAGAGGGCCGTTTCACTAAACTTCGTACGAATAAACTATTCGTAAGTGCAAACATCTGTAAATTTCACATTAACAATTATTTCTTGTAAACATTTATTGAGCGTAGGCTGTCAATAAATGTAAATCCATCAATTGAAATTTTCAGACTATCCTAAATTTGCACTTACGAACAATTTAGTCGTACGAAGTGAGAGCTGTTGTGAAACGGCCCCCTGCCTTGTCAAGATACGCATATTTGGGTCCAACATATTCAAAACTTCTTTTCCTGATGTTTCATTGGTCCAGGTTAAAATTAAGTACATCACTATCATACGAGAAACAATCAAAACGTTTGGCAAGAGACCCCATATAATGGAAACTGAATTTCATTGACATTCATGTCCTATATCCGTGAAAATTATGATAGTCTGTAAATTTCACAATAACAATGCTTTCTTGTTAATAATTGTTGGATTTACATTAATTGAGCATAGGCTGCATATGCAGCCTATGCTCAATAAATGTAAATCCATCAATTGAAATTTGCAGACGATTCTAAATTTGCGCTTACGAATATTTTAGTCGTACGAAGTTTAGTGAAACTGGCCCCAGATGACGCGCGCATAGCGGTGGTCAATGAGCCTTCAACGCGACACAAACATGCATCCCACGACCAGCAGTGTGCGGTCCCAACAGCACGTGAAATACATTAAAAACAAATACAACGAACTGAACAACTATTACCCAATGAACTACCGAGAAAATAACAGTTACAGCAGGAAAACAAATCACAAAGAAGTAGAATACACGAATACATACCAGCCAGGGTGCCGCCTTTGAACGGTCAGTGAATAAAACAGTCGACTTGGGCTATTGGGCACGGGGTTGTTTCACTAAACTTCGTACGACTAACATGTTCGTAAGTGCAAAATTATGATAGTCTAAATTTCACATTAACAATGTTTTCTTGTAAACAATTATTGACTACATTTAATGAGCATAGGCTGCATATGCAGCCTATGCTCAATACATGTAAATCCATCAATTTCCAGACGATCCTAAATTTTAGTCGTACGAAGTGTAGTAAAACGGGCCCCTGGTTGGCGAGGCCTTCCAGATACGCAACCGTCATACTTCAGTTCATATGTCTCTGTCGCTATTTACGACAACTTTTATTTTTGAGTGTATACCAGTCACGGCCTTCGTTGATGACGAGACACGTATAGTTTGGGGCTCGAACCCGCGACATCCTTCATCCAATTATAATGCCATTTTCTCCATGAAAGGTGTGTTGGTTTATTCTCGTTTGACAGAACAGTAATGGAATGAGAACGGGAACATGTATATATACAAGGCAGCTGAAATTGAACAAGGTGACAAATTATAATAACATGTATAATGACATCTCAAATCAGTTTCTAAATGAAGCGATTTATCCGTACGTTTTCCATTAAGCCGGACAGGGATATAAAGGGCAGTTCGATAGCTGTGCACACATTGCCTACTTTCGTATTATTTATGTTATTTTGACATTGGGTTTCGCTTTAGTTAACTTATTATGTACTTTTACTAATCCACGCCGGACGGCCTCCGATTCTGTGTGAGATTCTTTCGTACACGCAACTTTTGCTTTGGATGGGGTAATCAAAACGCGAATAACTCAATAAATACTTGAAAAAGCGATTTGAAGTGAGTATATTCACACACCTAATACCTTTATCGATTGCCAGAGACATTATTTCATACATTTAATCGATGTTTATTGTGTTTGTGCGAATCGGAAAATAGAGGGCTCTTTCTATTATTGCCATATTCATACCCACCTTCTATAAATAGAAGATGGTGATGTACGAGACCAAGTGGGTGGGGTAATGGGATTTTTTTTAATAGGCATATTTTTGGTTTCATAGGTCCGAGTCTTCCACCTGTGGCTGTAATGAGTTGCATAGGCGAGTTCCAATTGTCTATATCGCGTGCGATTTCGTTACAATGGTGGCGAATGGGAGTTTTGTACCTTTCTAAGTACTGTTATATTTACACCCGGGCACATTTGAATTGTTTTGTACATTGTTTAGAAAGGTGTTTTATGTATATACAAACAATAATTGACCATCCAAGACACGCTACAATCACCTGTGGTTGGATGGTGACGGTTGTGTAACGGTTGTATCACTACTTCGTATATATAGCTGTAGTGAATAACCGCCTTTGAAGTGGTTGACGCAGGTGACGTTTACCTGTAACTGTACAAGTGAGTTATCAAAGACGTGTTGTCAATCATGAAAGTGAACACGAGTTGTTACACTTGGTAGCTGATGGAACATTGATACACCGCTGTTTACATTTAACCCTTTCACCCCTAAGTAACTGGAATGGATTTTTGTGTTAACTGTGCAACAAATCCATGCAACCGTCGCAATATGGTTTTCAGGCTAGTTCATTTACGAAAATGGGGTATTGTTTGTTCTCAAACATATTAAAATTACTTTCAGAAAGTGCAGATCCTGATGAGACGGCTCGTTTCGAGCCGGCTCATCTGGATATGCACTGTTTGCATAAACCGCTATAGCGGGCTTCCGGGTTCAAAGGGTTAAACCCTCGCCATGCGGAATTAATGTCTGCAATTGATTTATTATTTCCTATGTTTCTCGATGAACACATGTTTTGACAGCGCATGAAATTTGTCTACCATTGAAATAATAACTAAAAGAACACAAATACCCGTAGATAGACAATTAATGTGTTGTATAGCAACAGGACAGAGTAACGTACGAACTCATTCATTAAACATTACTGAAAATAATGGAAACTATTATTTGACAGGCGTCAACTGTCAACATTTCAAATCACTTTCACTATTTTCTAGCTTGTACTCGACATGTATGTATATAACCTGCCTCCACTCGTGAATGCAAAGACACTCCAAAAGTGACCAGGAAAGAAATGGGAACCTGAATGTTGTACAAAATACTGAGGTCTCGCAAGCATGAACTATCTGTCGCTGGCTAGTTACTTTATTTCCTACTCACAGTATACAGTTACTTCATGGTCATTCGGCGACCAATCAAAACTATTGCCCCGATGTGTTGCGGTCGAGCCGACGTACTATCGCACCGAGGGGCAATCTGTTTTGACTGTTCCCCGAATGATCATAAAATAACTGTTTTATTACTCTCAACTTGTAACAGTGTGGCACAATGAACGCAAATTTCGCTTGGGGTTCGTCGACTGACCGATCTAAATTACGTTGAATTTTATGACGTAATCTTCGACGACGTCATGATTTTCAGGGGCGAAATAGTTTTGACTATTGCCCAGGCACGCGCAACCATTGCACAGGCAAGCGGAACTATTGCACAGGCACGTCAAACCCCATGGAATTAATAAAAACTATGGAATATAAACTTAAATAGTTGGGTAATAATAGCAGATTACTGTCACTTTGCTCATATTCGCTTTGTTTATTCTTGGTTTGTGTCGTTTTCAGTTGGCGGCATTCTATCCAGAAATATTCAAGAAAATCCATACTATTTCCATTCCAATATGGTGTAAGTACGTCTGCTTTTTCTAGCTACGGAATCGGAACTTTTCGAATAACCCCTACCGTCCATTTGCAGTGTGACGTTACGGACGATATATGAGTACAGTGAAACCTCTCTAAACCGGACACCCTGGGATCTCCCAGGGTGTCCGGCTTAGAGAGGTTTCACTGTAAATCAGGCATTTGCTCATTCTGAGCCACAGTTGTGTGCGATGTGACGAACAAGTATTATCACCTGAGATAAATGGCCAAGAAACTCATGAAACATAATATCACGGGTGTTTTCTTGGTGTCCGGTTTAGAGCGGTTCCATTGTATTTGATGTACTGCATGTACGTTGCGGGTGGCAGGGGAGTATTTGAAGTGATACGTTTCTGAAACAGGTTCAAGAAATTTGGTCAACTGTATGTAAGAGAGCACCACTTCCACGAACCCATTTAACTGCTCCTTACGTTTGTATTGGTTAGCATCACATATTTGACAACTTGAAGCACTATCAACTTGGTTATGCTAATGTGTATTCTGTTTTTAAATGTATTGAACGTTTATTAAAAGCATTTATGAAACAAAGTAGCGTATATGGACAGGAATCATATACTACTGTGCATTATATCGTGCTAATACCCAGCCCGTGTTTGTTTTAGATATATACCGTACTGTTCCAGCGACTCGTGGAGCGGGGCGGCCCCTAAAGGCGACGGAGCCAACGGTAAGGTATATGGACCAGCACACATACCTGTATAGTGCTGGCATTGATGTAGCAAAACAAATAATGACTATAGGAATGAATGGCCTTTTTGTGAAATTTATCGGGGTATAAACTTGGAAAAGTCGCGAGAATACTGGACGAAGGCCGGAAGGCCTCGTCCAGTATTCCCGCGACTTTTCCAAGTTTATATCCCCGATAAATTCCACAAAAAGGTCATTCATTCCTTATAATACCAGCATTTTAAACAAATTCATCAAGAAAATGTGTTTATCTTCCGTTTTCTTAAGAATTATTTTAACTGCGCCTGACGTTTACGGAAAGTAGTTCGGCGTGAGAGTTTACTGGGATATACATTTTGGACAGAGACTTGCTACGGACCAATCAAATGTTAGGGAATTGTGTAAATATTTTTGTGCTGGAATTATAAACGTTTAACCGTTTCACCCCTAAGTAACCGGAATGGATTTTGATATGTTAATTTTGCAACCAATCCAACCGTCACAAAATGATTTTTTTCAGACTAGTCCGTTTATGAAAAGGGCGTATTTCTTGTTCTCAAACATATGAAAATTACTTTCAAAACGTGCAGATCCTGATGAGACGGCTCGTTACGAGCCGGCTCATCTGGATCTGCACTTTTTGCATAAACCGCTATAGCGGGCTTCCGGGTTCAAACATTTAACATATTTCTTCTAAAATTTCAGACCACGTGTTGGATTTGCTGAGTTTTGGCACTCTAATTCAACAAACAGTGATTGCACACAATAGTTATTTCACGTCGCCTGTGACTGATAACTTTGTTACATACAGGGCAAGAATCAAACTTTGTCACCTTTGTTTTGAAATAAATTCAAGAACGGTTATCGCATCTGATATTATACATGCTCACTGTATATGTTGACTATCTATTTTGTATACATATCTACTGAAAGGATTGTAAACAATCTGGGGCTCGTTTCACTAAACTTCGGAAGACGAAAATGCTCGCAAGTGCAGTATAATGAGAGTTTGTAAATTTCACATTAACAACGTTTTCTTGTAAACAATTATTAGATTTACAATCCATCAATTGAAATTTCCAGACTATCCTAAAGTTCACTTACAAACATTTTAGTCGTACAAACTTTAGAAAAACGCCCCCTGGTGTCAGTGTGACACGAGATGATAATGGTGCCATTGCTTTGCAGACTTCGCCTTTATGGGTTCCCTGATCGTGGAGCAGGTTATTCGTGATCTCATTCCAAAAGGCCTGAAGCACGGCAACAAACTCATACTCGCCGGCTCCAGGTACGATGCTGGACGACTAATTAAGGCCATAGCAATTGCTTTCTATGTTAAGCGTCCGCGTGTGGGTATGTTTTTAAAGTGGTTCTGTGATTTTACACTGTCGGTTTACTAGTGAAGTAATATGAAAACTGATTGCGGGATTTGTCCAAGTATTAAATCCGTTCATGAATGTCCACTTAATAAGTTTAATAACAGTAATTTTTCTTTATTTTTTCTAAAGTTTGCTGGCTGAAACTTAAATCTATGCTAAAAGCTTAATCAACCCTGCACATTTACTTTCGGATACGTATATATGTGTTGGTCAGCTGGGTGGACGCTTAACATAGAAAAGATATGGTATGGCCTAATGTCGTCGGCGAATCACTACAACTGTGTGATATTATACATGATAACTGTCCATGACAATAAAACAAGAAATTGTCTCTTGACCGAGAGCTAACTCCCATAGATATCCACGAGAAAGCACCCTACTTGATATGGTTAATTTAGCTTCAAATACACAAAAAATACTCTATGTGACTCACCAATAAGTAACATGGTTATTTTTGTTTATTTGAACAATATATATTACTAGCTGCTACTCATCTGTGCTTGAATCACCGCGACTACTTAAATACGTATGTAGTACAGCAATGTCATGAGCTAGAACTTCAACCATGTTTAACCCTTTCACCCCTAAGTAACTGGAATAGATTTTGATATGTTAATTGTGCAACCAATCAAACTGTCACAAAATGGTGTTCAGACTAGTCCATTTATGAAAAGGTGGTATTTTTGTTCTCAAAAATATGAAAATTACTTTCAAAAAGTGTAGATCCAGATGAGCCGGCTCGTTAAGATCTACACTGTTGTTTATAAGCGGGCTTTCGGGTCCAAAGGGTTAAGTGTGTTATGTAGTCTCATAGTTGATGACAGGAACTTTGCCTCAGGGACGTTCAACGCACTGCCACTGTTGCCTACCCTATGGGACATATGCTACTTATTTATGATGCACGTTTTTTTGTCACCTTGAAGAAAACAGGAACATACTAGTAGTTAGTTCCATATTTAATTAAGTGTATTTCATGTTGAGCTCTCCTATTGCAGCGCGGGTGGTACGGGTGTTCTTATAAACCTGGACCGGGTGGCGGGCCTCCTCAAGTCGCTGGCTCCCGGCGTCGAGGTGAAGGGTGTTGCGGACTCCGGCTGGTTCCTGGACTACCCGCAACCCAAGTACAAGGACTGCGTGGAGGCGTTGTCGTGCGCGCCAATGGACGGCACCAAGAGGGGAATTAAGTAAGTGACAGAGTGTTTAATTGTACAAATTAAAGGTGTCAGTACTAGAAAGGAGCTAACACTAAGAATGAGTTAGCTCCCTTATAATATTGGCATTATAGTTATATAGTGGAACCTTTCTAAACCGGACACCCTGGGAGGTCCCCAGGGTGTCCGGTTTAGAAAGGTTCCACTGTTATTACGCACGCCATGACATGTTGTGTAATTTTCAATCCTGAACAGACACGGCAATGAAATAAATAACAATGAAACCTGTCTAAATTGAACACAACGGGTCTCCAGCGTGTCCGGTTTAGAGAGGTTCCAGTGTAGTACCATATGCATTTGCCGAAGTGAAGGACGGTACCAAACAAAAAGCATTAAGTAAGTCGCAGCGTATTTAAGTGTTGCACGATACGGGTATCAATACTAGAAGGGAGCTATCTTCTATTACTGACACTTTTAACACCATTTAATCGCTGATGAATAACACCAAATACTATGAAAGTATTTTGCCTAGGATGGGGATTGAATCCACAACTTCAGGTGTTTTAACTCCCCCCCCCCCCCCCACACACACACCCATGTTATATAGGGTAGATGGGCATTCGGTAAGTTGCAGAGTGTCTTTGTCGTGATGTAGGTGTGAAAGAAAGGAGGTGATCCTCCAATCTCCATTTCTCACTAATACCTTCAATTACTATATACTAGCATTTGTCGTTGGGTGTCATAAAGAGGTGCATTAACCCTTTGAACCCGAAAGTGGTTTGTGCAAACAATGCATATCCAGATGAGCCGTCTTATCAGGATCTTCACTTTTTGAAACTAATTTTTGAGAAAAAACACTCCCTTTTCATTAATGGACTAATCTGAAAACCATTGTGTGATGGTTGGATTGGTTGCAAAATTAACATAACAACATCTATTCCAGGTACTGACGGGTGAAAGGGTTAAGTAGGTTTCAGACTATTTAATTGATGGAGGTGTCAGTAACAGAAGTTAGATAACTCCAATACGGGCTTAGCCCCCTTCTAGCACTGCCCCCATTCAAATCCGTTTAATGGTCGATGGATGATACACAGAGGCATGTTGATTAAGTGGCAGGGTGTCTGAGTGTTCTATACTGGCAAATACAATTAGCATTTAATCACGATGTATTACGGAGCCCCGCAGGGGACATGGGTTTTCTTTTATTAATTTGTTCCCACGAAATAAAAATTCGTTCCCTCAATTTAACAGTTCCCTCGAATTAACAATTCGTTCCCACGAAATGACAATTCGTTCCCTCAATTTAACAATTCGTTCCCTCAATTTAACAATTCGTTCCCTCGAATTAACAATTCGTTCCCACGATATAACAATTCGTCCCTTCCAATTAACAATTCGTTCCCGTGGGAACGAATTGTTATTTTGTGGGAACGAATTGTTAAATTGAGGGAACGAGTTGTTAATTTGTGGGAACGAATTGTTATTTCCTGGGAACGAATTAATATGAAAAAAGAATGCTGCGTCCCCTGTGGGGCTCCCCGTAATGTATGACACCAGGAGTAACTTAAATAACTTACAGAGTGTGTTTGTCGAGATAAGTTTGTCACTGAATAGAATGAAACGGAACTCTAAATGGGTTACCTCTCTGCCTCACTATTACCTCCAACGGTAAACGTACATGTCGATGGATGTTATATATATTGACACTAAAGCAGTTGTAAGGAAGCTGTCACAGAAGGAACGAGAACCCCCAACATGTTACGTTACCTACCTACCTCACTGATACATGTGCTCTGAAAGTTTTGTCAATTTTTGACGCCAAATTACGCAGATGTCCGAAGCTTCAAAATCGCATGGCGTGTCTCATATATTTGTCGTTGGATGTCGTAAAGAGGGGTACTACGACTATGAGGATCGTTGGATGTCGTAAAGAGGGGTACTACGACTATGAGGATCGTTCCTTGTTGTAAATATTATAGGAATGAATGGCCTTTTTGTGGAATTTATCGGGGTATAAACTTGGAAAAGTCTCGGGAATACTGGACGAAGGCCGGAAGGCCTCGTCCAGTATTCCCGCGACTTTTCCAAGTTTATATCCCCGATAAATTCCACAAAAATGCCATTCATTCCTTATAATTCCAGCATTTCAGCTTTCACTGCAGAGTATGGTATTCGCAGGCCGAGTTATTTTGATTTGTCTCGAAGAAAATTTATGTTTATAGTGACTTTTAACCCTTTCACCCCTAAGTAACTGGAATGAATTTTGATATGTTAATTTTGCAGCCAATCGAATCATCACAAAATGATTTTCATACTGGTCAATTTATGAACTGGGGGTAGTTTTTGTTCTGAAAACTATTTAAAATTATTTCAAAAAGTGCAGATCCTGATGAGGCGGCTCGTTACGAGCCGGCTAATCTGGATCTGCACTGTTTGCATAAACCGTTAACGCGGGTTCAAAGGGTTAACTTACATTGGTTCAAGTTATAATTGTTTTACAAACTGTCTGTTCCACGTTTTTCTGCCGACGAAGTTTTGGCTATTAAACACATTTAATCTACAAAATATTTAAAAGTAAGTTCTTTTTTATCAATAACAAAAAAGTTATTGATGACAAAGTACTTAATTTTAAATATTTTTTAGATTTCATGTGTTTAATGGCCAAAAGTTCGTTGGCAGCAAAACGTGGAACAGACAGTAGTACATGACGATCTAATGTTGTACTGAGCATCGATAATATGAATGCATTCTAAACCAGCCGTTCATTTATTGTGGAGTTATCTCCAACGGAATGTACATGTGATGCGGACTTCACAGTGTTCACACGAATTTGGTTTCTAAAACAAGGTGTGTCCTTTTTATTAGAACAAAAGCAGAATAATTGTGAAAGGATCAGTGTAATAAAGTTTATAACACTATAATGGAGCTAGCCTTCATCTTACACTGACCACGTCAATTTACGACTAAACTAACAATATTTGTATTATAAAAGCCAACCCAAGTACGCACCAATACTTCCCTCCCAAGTCAAACTGCAGTATCTGTTAAACTGCAATATCTACACTATGATGCTATGCTGACCCTGTGTAATCATCCCCAGGTGGGGATGATTGCACAGGGTCAGCATAGCATCATAGTGCAGATACTGCAGTTTAACAGATACCATCATAGTGCAGATACTGCAGTTTATCAGATACTGCAGTTTGACTTGGGATGATTGCACAGGGTCAGCATAGCATCATAATGCAGATACTGCAGTTTAACAGATACTGCAGTTTGACTTGGGAGGGCAGAATATGCCTTTGACGTCGAGGCCCTTTCCAGCTCTCACTTCTCAGTTTTATTAGTTTATTTTCAAAGTCAGAGAATGTTTGTGTTTCACTTAATGTTGGACTACAAAGGAGGTGAAAAAAGAAATAAATGGGATTGATGGATAGAGCGAACTCGTATGATCAGAAAACAACAAAGGATCAGGTTGTTATGATGATAAATATTCTATTAACAACAAAGACGTGTGTATTGACATTTGCGAGATATCACGGTAAAATTGATCTAAAATGAGGCGTTGGTCAGTGCTGTTTCTAGTGAACTATTTCTTTCATGCAGCTTATTGTAAATATGGTGTATGCAAGATGCACTAGTATTTGAATGGCTAATGGGCTAAAATTCTAATAACGAACACGATAACAGGGCATTGTGGGTGTGGATGTAGAGAGATCGTAGTTTTGGAATTAGTGCTGTTTACCCATGATGATTGACAGTCAGCGATGAGTACACGTGCACTGATGTTGCTATACTGTCGGCAACAGGATGAGATATGTTTCCCCAAAACGCTTGTTATTTGTTTCATCGAAGTCTTGAAAGTGTTCAATGAGCCGCAATCTAATAATTATTGTCATTAACCAACTGGCGGCCCGTTTCACTAAACTTCGTACGACTAAAATGTTCGTTAGTGCAAAATTATGATAGTCTGTCAATTTCGCATTAACAATGTTTTCTTGTAAATAATTATTGGATTTACATTTATTGAGCATAGGCTGCATAAGCAGCCTATGCTCAATAAATGTAAATCCAATAATTTAAATTTCCAGACGATCCTAAATTTGCACTTACGAACATTTTAGTCGTACGAAGTTTAGTGAAACGGCCCCCTGATCGTTTCCGATTAACCTTTAAATACGGCAGACGGATTTGGCAGACGTCAATTTTCTTATTATTTTTCTTCTACTTAACCGTTTCTGGCAAGATATGGGAATGCTGTCCCCAAGAGGACTACACAAATACGCTACCTCTTGACGCCTTAGACTGTAGGCGAAGACACAATTCATACGCAAACCCCTTCATCATGATGAATATCACGTTATTCTTTTAAACTTTTACAATTATCTATTTGTCAAGTTTAAACGCAGAGAGCCGTTACAAGTCCCGTCATTCCTTGTTCGCGAGAATTAAGCTGTAGTCGTTCATAAATGTTCGCAGTTTATGATGTCCTTCAGTCAATACTTTATTGTTTATGTTTTTGGTCACATTTGAAATATGAAGACGTTCTTGCAGGAGTGATGATTTAATATCATATACATTAACGAGTTCATGAGAAACTCGCCACAGTCAACGATCAACAGAAATGTTTGCTTCTATTGATTGGACAGGCATTGAAGCTGTATTGTTACATGGTTTCCGTTGTGCAAACAAATAGCGCGTGCTGTTTGCACATGGCTTTAGGCAATGCTCATTCCGGGGCCGCGCGTAATGGAAGTGCCTTCATGACGTCACTACGCGGAAGTGCCTTCATGACGTCACTACTTCATGACGTTCATGACGCGGCCCCGGAATATGAATACCGAAAATTATCTACGTGAATGGGACGATTTATAAAAGTACTGAAAATACTGAATATAATGCTAAAATTACATCAGTTTTTTGTTGTAAATGTAACAATAACGTTTGATCATGTTCAGCCGTGTGCAAACGTTTGCTGTGGCCTTCGGGAACTGTTTGAACCCGCGGCCGGCCACAGCAAACGTTTGCACACGGCTGGACATGATCAAACCTTGTATTGATCACCCAACATGTTTCTGTAGTATCCTCATTTACATACTTGAGACACGCCATGCGTCTTTGTACCTTCGGACATTTGCTTAATTTCATGAAATACGTTTATAAGTTTTTTCCGTAAATAAAGTAAAAAATTTACTATATTTAAGTCCGCATGTACTCTGAAATTTTGTCAATTTTTGACTTTATTTATGAAAAATATTGTAAATTGTATAAATTATTTAATGAAATTACGCAAATGTCCGAATGTACAAATCGCATGGCGTGTCTCAATTATTATGTATTACATTAGTGTAGTACACTCTTAATACATGTGCATCGTGTTATTAATGTCTGATGCTATTGAGTTTCCAACGAAGTAGATCCTTTTTTCGTGAATGTCCTCTGTTCGTTTGATCAACAACGTTGAAAGCGTTTAGGGACATGAATGTATGGACGATGCAGGTGTTTAGGGGAAATTGAACCCCTAATTCCTATCTGTGTGTGGGCTTATCACATCTGGGTGAACCATATATGAGCCGCTTCATATTAGGTTAAACAACATGATGGCATTGTGGACCACTGTAAATACAAATATATTTCGATTAATTGTGCTCCAAATTGGATTTGATCCCGTCAACACAGTGCGTATGTGCCGTGAAACACGGTGCCGTGAAACCTTTTTGATATCCTGTCAATACGACCTAATCACTGCGTATGAATATGTGCGGTTGTCTTACTACTCGATTTTCCGATTTTCAGGATGCGGCTGGGGTTAATTTTTTTGGCATTTTAAAGCTATTTGTAGTGTTGACGGGATAAATAGAATAGTATTTTAGCGACGTGAATGGGAAAAATATCTGGCACGGCACGGAAACGGGATGGGCTCGGCAGAGCCTTGCCCAATCTGTTTCCTAAGACTTGCCAGATATTTTCCCCATTCACGGCACTAACCTACTATTCTCTATATCTGCTATTGTCCTTAACCCTTTCAACACCATAGGCCTGTATAGTGGACGTCTCATCAGGATCTACACTTTTTGCAAGTAATTTTCAAATTATATATATTCTGATCTCATTATGGAAACGGACAAATTGATCAGCATCTACACATGTCACAAATGTTCATTTTTACCAGTTGCACTGATTACTAAGCTACGAGAATAGTGTAGCTCCTAATCAGACGTTTATCCCAGTTAGTAGATTCTGTAGCGGATACGCCGATTCCTAAGTCACCAGCTACCGAACAGTGCAGTTCCTGATCAGACTGCGCGGATGCGCAGGCTGATCTGGACCTACACTGGACGCAAATGACGTAAATTTCATCATCTCACATGGAGCCCAAATTGCTACATCTGGGGCGTGCTGTATCGCCACATTCACCTGTTGGGGATACCCGAGTTTACTCACAATCGCCCATTGTCGTATCGACATGGCGTGGGGAATATTTCAAATATTATTCATACATCTAAAACACTTCTTCGGTTTGCACCGAGAAGTGTAGCGATATAATTACCCGGATTTTTGATAAATCTCCAAATCAACGTGATAATCTAACATCAAAGAGAAACCTTAATTGACCCGGCTCACGGGAAAATGGCCAATTCACGCGACTAAATTTCAATAAAATATGACCTAGATTGTTCGTGATTTCTAATCATGGTTGTGCTGTTTGTAATACAATATATAATATAATGTACACGGTATTGATAAACAGAGCTGACTAGGGGAAATCAGTGTTGGCTATGCACGGAATTAGGTCAATGCTGGGCGGGAAAGCGAAGTTGGTCAATTCGAGATCACGTTCCTAATTACAAGCAGGTAAAATGGAGGCACTATGTCCGATCAATCGTTGTTCTAACGGTACGAAAATAAACACAAATCTATAATGACTGCGGTTTTTGTTTGAAGAAACAGGTGGATTCGATAGCGGTCAGCTAAATACGGGAATATGACTCTAGCATAAAGTAAAACTTCATGTATCGCTCTAATTCGATAGTCCAATACTCCGTACACTGAATGTTAACAAGGCACTGCTGCATCCAGAGATGAACACATCTGTAATGCCAGTACAGTCAACATTAACTCTTTGCATGCTAGCGGTGAAAATAACATCCAACACATTATTATTAGCCGATCTATTTATAGATCGGCTAATATATTGGTCATCCATCGAATTCTGAAAAAGTTTGTAGCATCCCTTTTCTCCCGTCCGCTATTCGGTAATCTTCGAACGCGAATTTTGCTGTATCACTTCCAAATTGCATCAACCGATAACGTTTGCATTTTTGGCAATTATCTCCGTTTAAAACTTTAAATATAGCCAAATAACACAATTTTGAATACGTAATGAGCTGAACGCCGGAAGAGATTGAACCCGGAAGTTGTTGTTGTTGAAGTCCATAGTTGGCTCTAATGGCCATATACGCCAACATACGCCGATTATTGGGCTAATTTAAAGCTTTTATTTATTAAACAGAACAAGTTTCAGCCACATATAATCGCGTAAAATGTGTTTATTCGGCTAATTTATAATCGACCTCTGCTCAAAATCTCCTCCGACTAGCAACCCCAGCATCTCGGGTTTATCCCATTGGATCGCGTATGCGCGTCATTTGACGCTAGTTAATATTCACAAAATTTTCCACCAATCAAAACTAAGAATTGCCCTTCATAGCGAACTTTTATTTGTTTACGTACCATGCAGGGATGGCAGGGATGCATCCAGCACGTGCGATTGCGGCAATCCCCCTTAATTATTGTCAATGCCGCAAATTATTGATTGTCTTGCGCCCGACATCGCGCAAAAAATCACGGATGGGCCCCTTTTTAAATGACCAGTGCGCACATTAAAAAAACGTAATTGACTATTTAAACGCGCTGCGTATTTAAATCATTGGAAGGTGTGCAGTTCAATCGAGTTTGTGCGGCCGTTGAACGTAAGCTTCCAGTCGATTTAAACCATTTAAATCGATACACAGGGGATAAACAAGTGACAACGTTAACCTGTTATGCTCCATTAAGAAGTAATAAGCTTATGGCAAATCATATTACTTTGGGGCCGAGCTACTAAAGTGACTGGTGTGGCATGTAAATATTGAGTTCTGATTTTGGGAATTTTCCTCATCGTGGACCCGTTTAATGCGGGATAGTACAACCCATTGGCCCGGCCTTAAATGACCTTAGCTGTTGATAGGCCGTTAAACACCAATACTCACTCGCTCATTCATTCCGCCTCCCCGAGACTCAGTAACTACTAAAATGCGGACATATATTGAACCCTGATTTGATCGGCTAATAACATCATGCTCTGCATGACTTTTCATTAGTATGTTTCTTATTTCTCTCTGTAAATATGTCTTGGAATTTCATTAGAATTGTGTCCTCTGGACGCAATTCTAATGAAATTCCCAGACATATTCATGATATGTACAGGGAGAAATAAAAGAAAGTACAATGAATTCGCGTCTGCTATTTTTGAACTATTTATAGCCCACAAATATCCCAGCATGCAAATAGTTAAAGCGGACACCCATATTGTTACATTCAAACCGAGTAAACGACTTTTGTGACCCGCGAGCACTGTTTACGAACCCGAATATTCTGTCTGTAACGCTGGGCAAGTCGCCCGAATTCTCTGTCTGTAACGCTGGGCAAGTCGCCCGAATTCTCTGTCTGTAACGCTGGGCAAGTCGCCGAAGGAAGTCGCCCAGCGTTACAGACAGAAGATTCAGGTTAAATGTTCACTTGATCACAATTGAACGGGTCTATGTAATAAGGGGGCGGGGATGGAGGGTGTACATTGTACCTACCTCTTGGAATTAGCACGTACGATTCTTCCACTCCCACTCCGTCATTTATACTGAAATGTATATATTAATCGAGCGACTCGTATTTGCGCAATCCTCATTATAATTGTGAGCCAGTGAACATTTTATTATCACGCCATAAAGGATTATACTACAGTGGGACAGAGGGGACATGGAAATAATGTTTACTATTGCGTGCGCACATGATAGCTATTGCGTGCGCACGCAATAGCTATCGCGTGCGCACGCAATAGTAAATAATATTTCTATGTCCCCTCTGTGCCACCGTATTATACAGATATTTGTAGTATGTTTTAAATGTGCATTGACCTTTTTCAATCAATAAGAGTCGCAGCAGTTCAGCGCATATGTTCGTAAAAGAGGGCATTTGTCTATAAGCTCTTGGGATGTCTTCTAAAACATACATCCTATATGTAAGGGTAGGAATTGGCTCGCAGACCTTCCAAACCTGAGCATATGCGCCCAGAAAATGTGTCCAGCCATCGGCCGTTGGCCAGTTTTCCTTAAGTTTCCGAATTGAGTATTTGTTGCAATACAGTTGAAATGTGTGCTTTAAATTATTTCACAAATTACATCACTTCGTGATTTATACCACTTGTATGTATTTGCATGTGTAACATTGTGAATACGGTATTGTTTAAACTAATTAATGAGGATAGCACAAGTATGACTCGGCTAGGAAAAAATAAATAGGACAATACAATTGAATCGTGCCTCAACATTTGCGGGAGGTCACACGACGAGGTCAAACTTACAACGAAGAAGATAACCCATGTTAAACAGCGGCCTTTCTGTACCCATCTCATGTTGTTCTGGCTTACCGATGTTATACCATGTATTCGCAATTGTGCGAGATAAATAAATAGGAGAAAGATCAAAGGGCTCGCCATTTCAAAGGTAACCAAAGCTGCCCCGGGCCAGTGTAACATGGCGAACAGCTGTGGTAGGTCGGCTCAGCTGGTTATAGCATGTTAATCCGTAATCCCAATGGCGCGGATTTGTGAAATCCCAGCTGGCTGTATGATCTTGTGGACCTATTGTATTGTAATACATAACTATGTTTCAGACAGTATGTTCTGCAGTGAAACCTCTCTAAACCGGACACCCTGGGAGATCCCCATGGTGTCCGGTTTAGAGAGGGTTCATTGTAAATCATGCTTTTGATCATTCTGAGCCATAGCTGTGCGCTATGCGATCATGCACAGACATTATCCCCTGAAATAAATGACCAAGAAACTCATCAAAAATAAGATCACAGATGTTTTCTTGATGTTGTGTTCACTGTATGTTTTTGTAGAATAATATCAGGGGCGGATCCAGGATTTAGGTCTAGAGGGGGCGTGGATTCTCAATTGCAAATGAGACACATACGATCGTCAACTTTCATAAAATTCAGATAATTATTTTCTGATTTCTTTCTTATTTCTCATCAAATGTATATGGTGTTACCACTCAGTTGAACCGTCTCGACGAGACGGTTCAACTGAGTGGTAACAACATACACTTTGGGTGAGAAATAAGGAAATAATCCGATCTTTCCATGTAAAAAATGGGTTAAAATCTAAACTTGACCAATTTTAGAGGGGGCGTGCGCCGGACACGCCCCCGCCTGGATCCGCTTATATGGACTTATGAGGTATTACCTCCCTTTTTGCATTGCTGATTTCGCCGATATTAATTTCTAAAATCAGTCATACCTAAAAAAGTTGAAACATTCAAAACTCATGCGAAATTGATGCCGAATTCCGCATGAGCTTTGAATTGTCGTCGATGTTCGAATGGATTTACGAAAAGATTTACATTTTCTTGAAATCAAAATCGGCGAAAAACGGCGATGCGATTCAACACTGAGCTTCATCAAATACTTGATGGAGCTTCCATAATAGATGAAAAATGTATTTTCTGACAGAAGTAATCCATTTTCGTTTCCTTCCGTCTTGAAAAGTATAGAGTATTTGTGACTAGTCTGCACGACCTTATCCTTTATGCTCATATATGTCTTGTCCCGCACACGGATACCATGGTTGGTTGGAGAATGCATGTATATGTCATAGGCGTCACCAGGGGGTTCAACTTTCAGCTGTGAAGCAAACCAAACATGTAAGGGGTCCAGGGGTTGCCCCTGGACCCCTTACATATTTCGGTTTCTTCACTGACTTGTTTTGTTAGTATATCGATTGAATATTACCATGTTTGCTCATACATGCACTTAAAATGGCTATCGCGGACCTCATTTTTTTAATCCTGCTGACTCAAAAAGGGGGGATCGAACCTCCCCTGATGACGCCCTTGCATGTAGTACCAAGTCACTTGCTATGTAAGGACAGCATAGTCTGAACCTATATTTGCGTCTCCGGAAAATATGCCGAATTGGGAACAGGCATATTCCATAGATGATTCAAACAAAATACATGTCAGCATCGTTTATAGTATATGTTAGAAATTAGATAATCAGGATTGTTTTCTGGTACATGTGGTAGATTCCTACCAGACTCACGCGAGAGTATGCCCGGCAGGGGGATTTCCACCGACTACCTACTGCTTTTTTTCCCAAACATCGCCATATTCCAGAATGTTCAGAACTGATGAAGGTCCAAGGGAAGTAACTTCGATAATGTTAACTTTGTATAATACCATATGGGATTTGGCTCAATGAACCTTATGTTGATTTGAAATTGTCTTCAACATGTGTGGCTGTGACTGGAGAAATGGGGCCTATGGGATTTGTGACCAGTGTAGCTCCTGATCAAATAGCACACTCATATATGTTGATAACGATCGATATTAATCATGACGGGTGTTTCATAGATGGAATAGCGAACAGTGCAGATCCTGATCAGCCTGTGCGGATGCACAGGCTGATCTGGATCTACACTGGTCGCAAAACGCATAAGCCCCATTTATCCAGTCACAGCCACATATATTAAGTACGCACCAAATCACGTGCTGTTGTGGGTGGAAGCACAGGTGGAAGACTCGGACCTATGACACCAAAAAAATGCCTATTAAAAAAAATCCCATTACCCCACCCACTTGGTCTCGTACAGTACATAACGTTAAGTCAAGGTGAGCATAAATAGCGCTATTATAGAAAGAGCCCTCTTTTTTTCCGGCTCGCACAAACACAATAAACATCGATTAAATGTATGAAATATGTCTCTGGCAATCGATAAAGGTATTAGGTGTGTGAATATACTCACTTCAAATCGCTGTTTCAAGTATTTATTGAGTTATTCGCGTTTTGATTACCCCATCCAAAGCGAAAGTTGCGTTGTACGAAAGAATCTCACACAGAATCGGAGGCCGTCCGGATGGATTATCGGTCATATTTGGCCGATAGCTGATCGCCAGCTCAAACTAAAGTCGTGCACCATGATCATATACATTAGAGACTCCAACCATACAAAGTTCGTCCAATTGTGATCGTTCGCCGATCTAAAAAACACTTTTTTCTAATTTTATTGACTTTCTTTCATGATTCGCGTACTATCAGATTATGTCTTCCGGAAACCCTGAAAAGGGAAAGTCCTCGCGTCTATTTTTAGGTTTAACCAATCAGAGATGTTCTTACATAGACGCTTCGGTGGTTGTATTATGGAAGATAGTGCATTGACCCAGTTCCAGATAATGAACGAAATTATAGAAAAAAGTGTTTTTTAGATCGGCGAACGATCACAATTGGACGAACTTTGTATGGTTGGAGTCTCTAATGTATATGATCATGGTGCACGACTTTAGTTTGAGCTGGCGATCAGCTATCGGCCAAATATGACCGATAATCCATCCGGACGGCCTCCGATTCTGTGTGAGATTCTTTCGTACACGCAACTTTCGCTTTGGATGGGGTAATCAAAACGCGAATAACTCAATAAATACTTGAAACAGCGATTTGAAGTGAGTATATTCACACACCTAATACCTTTATCGATTGCCAGAGACATATTTCATACATTTAATCGATGTTTATTGTGTTTGTGCGAGCCGGAAAAAAGAGGGCTCTTTCTATAATAGCGCTATTTATGCTCACCTTGACTTAACGTTATGTACTGTACGAGACCAAGTGGGTGGGGTAATGGGATTTTTTTTAATAGGCATTTTTTTGGTGTCATAGGTCCGAGTCTTCCACCTGTGGGTGGAAGGTGGGTGCAAGCGATGGGTAATTTAACGATCGGGGTTCATCCTTACCGGAATTCCGATTGGAGACCTGGTTTGGCCCTCACATACGTCTTTGGCATTTTGTATGTGACAGTTGAATCTGGTTATACCCCTTATGTGAGTATTACGATTATTCGTAATCCTATTTTAGGGGAAGGGGCCAAGTGACTTTGGTGTGGTATGGACCTGCTACCAGGTCAGGTTATTCTAATTTCAGAGCTGAATATATTGTTTCTCGATGTAAATATTCAATTCTGATTTTGGAATTTTCACCCCAATGCAGCAGGTTAAAACGGGATCGAACCCGTTTGCCCGGCCTTACATGACCTTAGCTGTTGATAGGCCGTTAAACACCAATACACGTGCTGTTTGACACCAAAGTATTGCGTTATCCAGCTATATTAACCAATGCTATACCTCCGTGTGTTCAGGATGTGGCAAGGTCGGGTGCCCGAGTCCTGCATGGCCGAGTACCCGGAATCCGAGCATTGGCGATGTTACTTCGGCTACCGGATGTACCCGAGTCTCAAAAGTAAGTATATGACGACCTCATACGTCAGATGCTGATTACAATCGACAAGTCAGTTGATATGAGATGCCTGATTGCTGCCACATATGTGGCCGGAAACAACATTTTGCTCAGAATATAGTGCATTGTGCATGTATGTACATTTCTGATGAAACAAAGAAAAATGAAACTGTTATCACGTCGAAAAACATACACCGGTTTCCTGACGAAATGCCACTCAGCTCTACTTAGAGCTATCACATAAACGCTATTTTGTGTAGTAACCGGCGCACATTTTCCAGTCGGTTACTATACGAGAATGTGTTGTGCAGTATCTTCTGGTGCATGTAGCTGAACGGGATTTCGTCAGTCCGGAATACAACGCCTGGTTCGACGTGAAACATGTTACGCCTGCGCGAAGTGCAGCACCAGTGAAATGGTAACAGGTGAGAAACGAATTCCTAAAATTGTGTGTACGAACTTATTTGTCATACACAATTTAATGAAATGGTTCCCAGGGGCCCGTTTCACTAAACTTCGTAAGACTAAAATGTTCGTAAGTGCAGATTCAGGATCGTCTGGAAATTTCAATTGATGGATTTACATGTATTGAGCATAGGCTGCATATGCAGCCTATGCTCAATACATGTAAATCCATTAATTGTTTACAAGAAAACGTTGTTCATGTAACATTTACAGACTATCATAATTTTGCACTTACGAACATTTTAGTCGTACGAAGTTTAGTGAAACGGCCCCCAGATCTACACCGGCCATATATCTCATACGCCCCATTCTCCAACCGCAGTAACATATGTATAACTTTGCTATGTATTATGTTGCAGCGCCACTGTACGTGATCCAGAATCTGTTCGACGAGGCCCAGATTCTGGTGGACAACGTGTTCGAGCAGTCCCAGCTCAGGAGCGACAACTCCGCCTCACACGTCACCAAGTCCCAGTGGGAGTACCTGCACCGCCTAGGCGAGGAGGTCCGCTCGACGCTCTTAAACGTCTCGTAAGTTCAGTAAATATAGGAAATAGCAGGCTGGTGTCGTTTTATATTAAGTTTATCAGTAGCCGATTTCACCAAATTCGCCAAGTATACTTAGGCCATAAAAAGGACTCGGTTCCCAAATATCGCCGCGTCAGAAAAATCACTGCGCGTCGGTCATTTTATCGCTATGGAGAAATAATATTCGCCCATGCCTTAATACTTTTATTTAATGAAATAAAATATTTTCCAACCAACACAATTATTGTGGTAATGTAATAAATAAAAAATATGAAAGCTGAATCATTTTAATCATCAAATGTAAACAGCAGTTTGTTGTATATGAAATAATGCATTTCAATAAAAAATAAATAATTACACAAAGTATACTTAGCAATTTTGGTGAAATCCGCTACATGTAATGCTAGGGAGCTCCGAGGAATTCCTACCATTTCCTAGCCGAGCATGACTACTAGCCTGGGGCAGTTTCACTAACCTTCGTACGACTATGCAGCCTATGCTCAATAAATGTAAATCCAATAATTGTTTATGAGAAAACATTGTTGATGTGAAATTGACTGACTATCACAATTGTGCACTTACGAATATTTGAGTCGTACGAAATTTAGTGAAACTGGCCCCCAGGTACTCCGTATTCAGGAGATAAAGTTTTATGTTTCGGAATGGGCATATATCACGTGGTTTTCGTCGAGAATATCGCGGCCTTATTTATGTTGTGTCGTTACCCTGATGCCATTCGGTAACGTCATGTGACGTCGTTTGACCAATGAAACGTCCCTTTTGAAATCGGATATACACGTATTTAGTCAATGCAGGCTACGCCAATGTTTTATCAGTGACTGTATTCGGCCAAATCGGTAGTTTCGATGTGACCATTCGGTAACGTCATGTGACGTCGTTTGACCAATGAAACGTCCCTTTTGAAATCGGATATACACGTATTTAGTCAATGCAGGCTACGCCAATGTTTTATCAGTGACTGTATTCGGCCAATTCGGTAGTTTCGATGTGACCACAATGTGCATGGCGATGATCGCTTTTATATATGGTTGCACTAGAATCGATTCTCTTTAAACCGGACACCCTGGGGACCTCACAGGGTGTCCGGTTTACAGAGGTTCCAAGGTGACTTGTGTTTACAGAGCGGTGTTCGCCCCGGCGTGCCTGTCCCACGAGGTGTTGTTGCGGCCAGACTGGTACAACGTGAGTTCCCAGACCGTCACGCTGGGCCAGTCCCTCTACTGCTGGGAGAACGACTTCAAATACGACAGCTGCATCACCGCCACAGACCGCTTCACGTGAGTACAGCAATGCCTCTCTATATCGGACAACATGGATGGATATAACTTTTAAAAAAAATCAAATAAACCGCCGTTTCACGACGTTAACCCTTTGAACTCGAAAACCCGCTATAGCGGTTTATGCAAACAATGCTGATCCAGATGAGCCGGCTCGTAGCGAGCCGTCTCATATGGATCTGCACTTTTTGAAAGTAATTTTTGAGAACAAAAAACACCTCCTAAATGGACTAGTCTGAAAACCATTTTTTGCTTGGATTGGATTGGTTGCAAATTTAACTTATGAAAATCCATTCCAGTTACTTAGGCGCACAGAAAATGTGTTGCTTTCTTGGAGTAATGAAGATTGTTATCGTTTTGTCTGAATACGTAGGATGGTAAAGGTCAACGATTGGCATGAATAAAATATGTCTGTATTTGTCACATCGTGATTGCAATTTTATTTGTTTGTTGTAATGTTTATACATGCAATATACTTTATTGTTTGAATAGAAAAAAACGCAATACACAGCTAAGTACACCAGTCCACCCGGCTAGTGCACTTTATGTGTAAGTAAAGGCGTTATTTCATACAAAACGAATTCCTGTTTATACATTGTGACTCACTTATTTATTAATAATGAAATAAAATTACTCCATGAATGTGGCATTTACTGGATTTTCTTTAGTGCACTAAACGATGTTGTAAATCTGCTACAGGTAACATTTATTTCTCCCATAGCTCAATAGAATTGCCGAATGAGACGTACTTACAAGGCGATGCGCCGAAGGTCAAAAAGTCAAATTTGGATAGAAAGAGGAAACGACGAAAAAAGAATAAAAAGAAGAAAAAGAAGAAGAAACAGAAGAAGAATAAGAATAGAAGACGCCGGGAAAAAGAAAGAGAACGAAATCGCCGACGACGAGAAAACCGAAAAAGTATGTTTGTACCGCCAACTGAGAAAATAGACGTTACAGCGTTTGCGGCCAGTGTAGCCCCTGATCAGACTGCGCATTTCGCGCAGTCTGATCAGGGGCTACGCTGGCCGCCATTATCAGCAATAGTATAACATTATGCTAATCACTGAGTATCTAGAATTATTGCACATGTCGTAAAGAGGTCTATTTTTTCTCATCCAGCAGCCAGGTTTTTACATTGAATTAATATATTCCCCAGTGTCAGCAGTTCTGGAACGTCTATATGAGACACGCCATGAAATTGTGTACCTAAGAACATGTGCTATTTCTTTCATGACTATCCATGAATTACCGTGTTTTACCCGTGAAATCGAAATCCATCTTACACCCGTGAAATACCAGATGCGCCCGTGAAATATCGATTTCGAAAAGTCACAGTTTTGACGAACTACTTTCTTAGGCTCCACCCAACTGGGGAATTTTAGTAGTTGCATGATTATGTCCCTTGCACACCTGCGATTAGCTCCCTTGTTGGATGCGCGCACCGAGCTCGAGCAACGTTTGTTATCTGCTACCGAAGGAGGAAGGAGGAAATCGCGGAACTGGACAATTTGCTTTCGCAAATAGATACGAATTAAACATGAGGACCCTCAAATAACACCATTGCCATACATTTAGCATGTTTCGTAAACAAAGAGTAATGGTAATCAAAATAACAAATAAAACATCTTAAAATATCCAGCAATCTTCATTCTTGATCTTGAAATTCTCTGTGATGAATCAGGTGCTCGTATCTATGTTTGTAACATAACTGTTCTACTTTATATTCAAAAGAACAGTCGCCCCAAGAACAGACATTTGCAACCTGTACGACAATGTTGACATTTTCTGTGTAATCCATGGAATTCCATTAGAATTGTTAATCTTCATTCTTGATCTTGAAATTCTCCGTGTTGAATCAGGTGCTTGTATCTTTGCTTGCGACATAACTGTTCTACTTTATATTCAAAAGAACAGTCGCCCCAAGAACGGACATTTGCAACCTGTACGACAATGTTGACATTTTCTGTGTAATCCATGGAATTCCATTATAATTGTTAATCTTCATTCTTGATCTTGAAATTCTCCGTGCTGAATCAGGTGCTTGTATCTTTGCTTGCGACATAACTGTTCTACTTTATATTCAAAAGAACAGTCGCCACAAGAACAGACATTTGCAACCTGTACGACAATGTTGACATTTTCTGTGTAATCCATCGAATTCCATTAGAATTGTTAATCTTCATTCTTGATCTTGAAATTCTCCGTGTTGAATCAGGTGCTTGTATCTTTGCTTGCGACATAACTGTTCTACTTTATATTCAAAAGAACAGTCGCCCCAAGAACGGACATTTGCAACCTGTACGACAATGTTGACATTTTCTGTGTAATCCATGTAATTCCATTAGAATTGTTAATCTTCATTCTTGATCTTGAAATTCTCCGTGATGAATCAGGTGCTTGTATCTATGCTTGCGACACATCTGTTATACTTTATATTCAAAAGAACAGTCGCCCCAAGAACGGACATTTGCAACCTGTACGACAACGTTGACATTTTCTGTGTAATCCACCAGAGCGACACTGAAATATCTTTCAGAATTCTGTCATTTATCCTAAATCTCTAAACTACAGTAGTAAAAGAAAAGCATGTCAAATTTAACTCTTTGAATGCTAGTGGTGAAAATAACCTCAAAATATATCGTGAACTTTCATTATTTTCAGAGAGCAATAAGTAAACAAACATCTTCAATCTTCAATCATCATTTTGACTAGTTGCGAACCGTAACTTGCAATCTACTCCCGTATCGTCCGTAGCCACAGTTATGATTCCACTCATAAGCCTTCTCTGCAGAATAGCGAATCAGGTCCGATTTGCACTTTAGCAGTTAATTGTGAAATATTTTATATAGTTTTGAACTGAAATGAGTGTTAATATTATGAAAATAACATATTCAAGTACATATGACATAAATTTACATATGTAGTTGACCTGATAAAGTAAATTTAAGCTATTATCAAGAAGTGATCCAGTCAGCGGCAGCCAAATTTCAACATGTAAAAGTTAAGATGGGTCCATTTTTTGTAAAGGCCAAAAATAATTTTCTAAACCTTCTACAATAGTAAAATTTGTATTACTTTTATAATACTAATATTTTTTTCAGATGGAAATTCCGAAAATAATATGTCACAATTAACTGCTAAAGTGCGAATCAGATCCGATTCGCTATTCTGCAGAGAAGGCATATGAGTGGAATCGTAACTCAGCCTACGGATGGTACAGAAGTAGAATGCAAGTTACCGTTCGCAACTACATTTTGACAGGAAGTCTCAAAAAGAAAGATAAAACACCGAGAATTGTCCACATACCAGTAATTTCAGTTTCACAAATCGAAATAGAGTGCTACACAAAGAGCAAAAATAATGAAAATCAACTTGAGAATTAACAATTAATAATTAATTTTTATTATTGTTCCTTTCAGTGCCAGAAAAAAACTGATCCAAAAGTCGACCGATGATGGCGTGCCACAAAATCAAATAATACAAATATCAAGCCACAAAACAAATGCTAACAGTTTATTTAAACAACTACAACCATTTGAACACTTATGCAAACAAGAAACATCTCCGACATACTTTGTAACCAACAAAAAACAGAATCTAAAATACAACATTTGAGAAAATATACCCCACCCACATACTTTACACATGTCGCACGAATGAATATTATTATTAATCAAGGCGCCAACCAGTCTCTCATCTCTCCAGGATTTTTTGTTCATCCAACATTCAACGGAAATGTTAGCTTCACGTTTTCGAACCAGTCGCTATCCAAACAAAATACCACGAATCCTGACCGTTGTTTCTAAAATGGCGACATCAGTTTTCGTAACACGATATGATTATCCACTTCATTCCTCGCCTGTGATCCTTGTCAAAGACTAATGCACTACAGCGACAGTGAATATGGAATGTGTGCAGGCATCACATTCTGTTCAAAACACTATTAAACAACTTGTTGTGACACTATTCTCGTTAGTTGGAATGAACATAAAATAAAAGATGGCGGCACTTTCGTTTTCTCGCCTCATTATATATTCATGATTATATATTCATGTAACATATTAGTCCGCACTTTGTTGTTGCCATGGTTTTTTGGCGTAGAAAATCCATAAAGTATACAAATCGAATTGTTAATTTATGTTAAAGCGTATTTAGTTTTTCATATTAATATGATTTAGTATCTTCTATAGACCCGGGATAGTTCTGTTAGTCATAAATCTCCTCCACAAAAATGTAACTACTTTGTAATGCGGAGTGTGAAAGAGGGAATTGGAATTTGAGGCACCTCACGGGTTACGATAGAAACTGGAGGTATCTAGCGGGAACATAAAATAATTAAATAATGCAAAAATCGGTAAAAGGGGCGTTATATAGTCATACAAGAAATAGAATATTTGTTTTCTTTAGTGTAAGATCTATTTTATTTCATCTCGTGGACGAAAAAGGTCGGATTTTCACGAGTGGCGAAGAAAACAAAAAAACACTGAAGAAACAAATATCCTCTATATCTCATGAAACATAATGACGTCGAAAGAAGACACAATACTATTCGGCATTTGCTATGGAAATTTCGTCATCTTTCGACGTCATTTACAGAAAATATCACATCTAGCCAGATAAAAGTAAGTGAATTTATTCTGGCGCTGTTTGTGCGCATCAGTCGAACGTATTATGACCGCTGGCGTTGAAAAATGCCAATGGAAAGTGATTAAATTCCCTGGAAATCCCAAAGTAATTTTATACAACGTAAGTGTATTGGGGGTCTTAATTCGATAGTTCATCGACTTAGTCTTCTGTCAGATTGTCTTCCGACAGCCACATATGTATAATTACAGCATAAAAATATTTACACAATTCCCTAACATTTGATTGGCCTGTAGCAAGTCTCTGTCCAAAATTTATATCCCAGTAAACTCCCACGCCGAACTACTTTCTACAGGTGCGCTGTCAGTGCTGTCAATGTAAACAAATGGCTGCCGTCTGTCAAAATAAACACATTTTCTTGATGAATTTATTTCAAATTCTGGAATTATGAGGAATGAATGGCCTTTTTGTGGAATTTATCGGGGCATAAACTTGGAAAAGTCGCGGGAATACTGGACGAATGCCTTCCAGATATAAACTTGGAAAAGTCGCGGGAATACTGGACGAAGGCCGGAAGGCCTTCGTCCAGTATTCCCGCAACTTTTTCAAGTTTATACCCCGATAACTTTCACAAAAAGGCCATTCATTCCTATAATATGTATATATGTATGCCGTAGTGTCTCGCAGTTTACTTTTCTGCATACCCCACAAGACTGGAGGGGTAGTAGCACGTCATGCCCGCATACATTTCATCAGGGGGCCGTTTCTCTAAACTTCATACGACTAAAATGTGTGTAAGTGCAAAATTATTATAGTCTGTAAATGTCACATTAACACTGTTTCTAATCGGAAGTGAAAATACTGTTGCTACATTTCTTTCAAACGTGTATATTTTTGACAATTGTATTTTCAGAGCGCCGAAAGAACAGAAACAAACGACGAAACAAACGCCACTGTCCTCATCACCTGATAGACACGTGCCCGCTCCCACAATGCAATTTATCGTGTCCTAAATATAGAAACAGGTTTACTGGGGGCGAGATAGACCTATTGACGATGTTTGTTCGGTACGGTATTACGAAGAACGAGATAGCGGACCTGCTGCAGAAGGACGTTGACTCAATAGAGCGTCTGGACGACAAGAGTATCTCACTTCTATTGGCCGCATTTTGGCAGCGCACAGGCAGCTGACTCGGGTCCCGGACGGCACTCGCGGCTCAACAATCAAAACTAGGTCACGCCCCGTGAATCCAACCAATCAATAATAATTAACCCTTACAATGCTGAATTATTTTCTGTGGTCTGCCGGTTATTTTTTTATTTTCCATTTTTTCCAATCAAAAGCATGTTTTGACAGCACTTTATAATCATTTCCAATGAAAATGATTCTAAAGTGCTGTCAACCCATATTTTTGTTGAGAAAGAAGACACATACAAGAGTGGATGATTGTGTTTGTTTCCCGCATTCTAAGGGTTAAAGTACAATTCCTCCGTCTGCTCCTGAAGCTCGCGGAATATCTACCGTCAATGGGGATAGTGGTGCTTTAAGTTATTTATCTCATACCCAAAGTCCAAATGTCCGGTTCTCCGAATATCAAGGGGACAAAACTCAGGAATAAGGGTAATGTGGGACAATTTATTGATTCTGAGCGTGTATTCAAACCTCATGTTTGAAGGGGTATATCAGGAAAAAGAAATTATAAAAAAAATACTATAAAAAATAAAAACGTGTTTTCATCATGGCCATGTGTAATTGAACATATATAGAGAATATTAGTATAGTGTCATGAACGTGAATAAATATCTGTCGAGGCTGAGAAATCAGGATGGGCGAGGCTTGCCGAGCACATCCTGATTTCGAGCCGAGTCAGATATTTATTCACGTTCATGACACTATAATAATATTCTATTTATCCCGTTAACCACATCAAAGTTGTTCAAATGTCTCTAAAAATGCATTTGTGGCCTCATAAGTTTGTCTTCTGAAGCCACAAGATTATCGTGTTACGTCATTCACATAATGACGTAACGTCATACATAATGACGTATCTACTAGACGTGAACGAGAAAAAATACACGTACCTGCTTTTCACGTCTAGTAGCGACATAGTTGACGGGATAAATGACGATACTAGGACTGCTGGGTTGTTTTAATTTTAAATATTCCTGATATGCCCCTTTAAGTCTTGGTGAACCAAACTGAAAGAAACTATCGAATTCAAGTTCGGAGCCCACACACAATGTCATACCTGTACATAACCCGTAGCAGGGATAATATAATGGTTAACAATTTTTCCATCCGATCTACACGTTATTCACCCGTGGGTGCTTGCACATGATGGTTTTACAATTACACGGTCAGCATTTGTCTTAAATACAAGTGTTTTCATTGGTTGATAATAACTCAGGCTATGCCAATGAAATTGTCTGATTTTAAGCTTGAGATTCGAATACAAGTTCAGAAGCGTTGCCAATCACGAGCCGAGTACTGTAGCCAACTTCGCAAACATCGCTATGTGCATTAATCTAGCAAAGTGCAAACATGTATGCACAATTTAATTCGTATTTTAATTAAAAAAACATTGGTATATTACGCGACTTGAATGGCATATCATTGTAGTCATTAATGTAAATAGTACAATGCGTGACAACACGTTACCACAACAAGACGTGACCTCCGGTTATAAATATAACGTTGTACTTATTGCAACATTTAATGATTCATTTAATAGATACTGGTGAAAGCGTCGCAATATCCTGTTATTTCATTGGTCGAGAAACTAGGACAAACAATAAGTCATTAAATTTAAATATGTTTCATTTGAAAATGTGCATATTAGTACAAATATATAAGTATTTTCTCAAAGTACACTTTGAAATATTAGTGCACTTAGTACTTTTTGAAATCGGCTATAGGTGTTGTGATACTCGCAAGATTTAGAACCAACAACAGAAGTACCTCAGAGTGACGTAACTCGCACCACGTGACTTATATTTTGTTATGACGTCAGTGATTTCTTGGCGCCAATGTACATGATTTGGCCAGTTCAGTGACTGTAGTGTATACATGTACATGTAATTAAGTGGTGCCACATTTATACTGTGGTGTTCGTTGATGAAATATGATAATTGTTCCTCAAATGTGGCTGCGATTGGGAGAAATTGGGGCTTATGGGTTTTTTGTCCAGTGTAGCTCCTGATCAAAGAGTGCATTCATGTAGCCTGATAATGAGCTATTGTACTTGTTAGCAGCATGATGGGTGTTCCATAGGTGAACAATACAGATCCTGATCAGACTGTGCGGATGCACAGTCTGATCAGGATCTACACTGTTCGCAAAAAGATAGGCTCCATTTCTGGAATCACAGACATAAATCATGTAATCTATGCGTGTGAACATATCAACGATTATCGACATACAATGTATATTTTGGCACGTTTTCGGTGCCCATGTAGTCAAATATCGAATACATATAGAGATACTAATTGCCGCTGTGACTGGAGAAATGTGCCTTATGGGCTTTGCGACCATTGTAGATACAAATCAGCCTGGGCATCCGTACAGTCTGATCAGAATATGCACTGTTCGCCATTCCAACAACGAAACATCCGCCTTGCTTAATGCAAATATACAGGAGTGTGCTGTTTGATAAGCCCCGTTTCTCCAGTCACAGCAACAATTATGTTATAATTTACTAATATCCGAGTATGATTACATATACAAAATACTCAAGGTGCATGATCACGTGGTTACAAGAACAATGACTGAAAGTGTTGAAAGCGCGCGCAAGTAAGTATGATTTGATATTCTCCTTAATAGGCAACGGATTTTGATGAAATATGGCGCAGCAAACGTATCTTCATGAGCTGCATTTGGTGGTCCCGCGAGTTCGCCAGATACTTATGTCGTTTTTGCGAAGAATAGATTTCCGAAAATCGATTATTCGCAAAAACGACAGAAGTTTGTGCCAAAGTACAGAGACTACCAAATGCAGCTTAACAAAACGAGTTTTATGCGCCAGATTTCATCAAAATCCGTTACATAAAAAGGACAAAATAAAATAATATTATTTTGAATCGGAGGGCTTCTGGAAGTTTCAGTACTTGTTGTTGTTGTAACCACGTGATCATACACCTTGATACTACAACGAACTTTATTTTGGCAAAGTAACTTTTTTACTTTTGGATATTGTTGATACCCACTTATACGATGAACATGCGGCTCAGACTGTGCGTGGACGGAAACTGGCAGTGTCGGGATATGGGTAATGTTCACTGATTATTCATTTTGTGGCTACGACGACATTAAATGTCGCATCATGAATTATGTAATACTATTTTGTTCCATATGTTATTGACATGTTACTAATGTGCTAATACACTGAGATTCTTGTATTAACTAACTACCTCCGTGTCACTAAATGTGCAACAGGGGCCCGTTTCACTAAACTTCGTACGATTAAGAAGTTCGTAAATGCAATTCAGAATGACAGTTGTTCTGACAAACAATGTTTGCAAGTAAGTATATACTGCCCTCCCAAGTCAAACTGCAGTATCTGTTAAACTGCAGTATCTGCACTATGATGCTATGCTGACCCTGTGCAATCATCCCAAGTCAAACTGCAGTATCTGTTAAACTGCAGTATCTGCACTATGATGCTATGCTGACCCTGTGCAATCATCCCCACCTGTATCTGTTAAACTGCAGTATCTGCACTATGATGCTATGCTGACCCTGTGCAATCATAGTATCATAGTATCAGCATAGCATCATAGTGCAGATACTGCAGTTTAACATATACTGCAGTTTGACTTGGGATGATTGCACCGGGTCAGCATAACATCATAGTGCAGATACTGCAGTTTAACAGATACTGCAGTTTGACTTGGGATGATTGCACAGGGTCAGCATAGCATCATAGTGCAGATACTGCAGTTTAACAGATACTGCAGTTTGACTTGGGATGATTGCACAGGGTAGGCATAGCATCATAGTGCAGATAATGCAGTTTAACAGATACTGCAGTTTGACTTGGGATGATTGCACAGGGTAGGCATAGCATCATAGTGCAGATACTGCAGTTTAACAGATACTGCAGTTTGACTTGGGATGATTGCACAGGGTCAGCATAGCATCATAGTGCAGATACTGCAGTTTAACAGATACTGCAGTTTGACTTGGGATGATTGCACAGGGTCAGCATAGCATCATAGTGCAGATACTGCAGTTTAACAGATACAGGTGGGGATGATTGCACCGGGTCAGCATAGCATCATAGTGCAGATACTGCAGTTTAACAGATACTGCAGTTTGACTTGGGATGATTGCACAGGGTAGGCATAGCATTATAGTGCAGATACTGCAGTTTAACAGATACTGCAGTTTGACTTGGGATGATTGCACATGGTCAGCATAGCATCATAGTACAGATACTGCAGTTTAATAGATACTGCAGTTTGACTTGGGAGGGCAGTATAGTGTACGCATATGTATTGAACTGGTGGCGTTTCACTAAAATTCGTACCACTAAACTGTTCGTAAGTGCAAACTTATGATAGTCTGTGAATTTCACATTAACAGTGTTTTCTTGTAAACAATTTACATTTTACATTTATTGAGCGTATGCTGCATAGGCAGCCTGTGTTCAATACATGTACATCCAGCAATTCTGAATTGAAATTTCCAGACGACCCTAAATGTGCACTTACGAACATTTTAGTCGTATGAAGTTTAGTGAAACGGGCCCCTGGTCGTGTTGGCAAATCATGGTGGCGCGGATCATCCGTGACTGTACAGTAAATTCATAGAAATCTTCGTATACATATTTTTATCGTACGACGTTTAGTGAAACGGTCCCCTGGACACCCAGCTAAGAAAACGGACCTTACGACGTATAAGCGGTCATAGCTGGAGAAATGACGCTTATTGTGGGCTTATGGGTTTTGCAACAACTGTAACTCCTGATCGAATAGCACGCGCCAGGGGGCCGTTTCACTAAACTTCTTTCGACTACAATGTTCGTAAGTGCAACATTATTATAGTCTGTAAATTTCACATTAACAATGTTTTAGTGTAAGTAATTATTGGATTTACATTTATTGAGCCTATGCTCCGGAAGATCCTAAATTTGCACTTACGAACATTTTAGTCGTACGAAGTTTAGTGAAACGGCCCCCAGTAGCCTCATAACGATATATAGTGCTTATTACACGCATGACGGGTGTTTCATTGATGGAATGGAGAACATATCCTTATCTGGATATACACTGGTCGCAAAAGCGCCATTTCTCCAGTCACTGCCACTTGTTGTTGGTATAGCCCCTGATAATCATTCGAAAACGCACGGTGTCATCGGAGCATACGATGTTCGCCATTCAGTGACTACCGACGTAATTTTACTATCTGTATGAAAACGATTAGGTCTAAACGTGACTGTACAAGATGGCCAATATCTAGCATATTTCCAAATGTTGTCAGGTCCATTTTCTGCGCCGGTTGTCCAAATATCAACATGTTGGCTTTGTTGTTAGGACTTTGATTGTTTAAGGATATGTCTCATAACGCATGTCGAACCTGTATTTGGTTTGAACTACCAATTATGGTCATGTGGATAGTTATAATACTTTCTGAATTTGTACATACATATTTAACTAAACTCAAGCAGATTAATATGTTTAGGCCAGCCTCAGCAAATATTAGTCTCAGCCGTTTAAAACTGCATGTGTTCCGACATGAGGTTCGACAACAGTGTAAGAATTGTTGTTTTTGTATAATCACGACTCACGACGCCATTTGAGCCGCAACCTCATCATACACATCGCATTTGGACATGCTATTATGTGATACTAGTCGCATATGAGTATGTATATCAGGAAGCCTTTACCAGATACTGAATGGCGAACAGTGTAGCCCCAGATCAGACTGCGCGGACGCGCAGTCTGATCTGGGGTTACACTGGTCGCAAACGCCGTAAAGTACAATTTGTCATCCGGCGCCCATACAGCTACTAGAATAAATCAAAATGGTTATTTATCGTCATAACAGGAAACTGACAGCAAAGCTGTGTTTAAAAAAATGACAGCAACCGGATGGACGACTTAAGTTTTAGGTCAGGAGCATTTTGTCATGCGGTTCCCATGCAGCTATTACTAGAATAAATCAAAATGGTTATTCATAGTCGTAAACAGCGTCAGAGTGATTGACTGACGGCCATCTTAGGCGCATGCGCAGGCTGACCTCGGGTAACTACCATGGTGTATCCGTGGACATTTCGTTTCCATGTTTTTAGAACCTTAATCTTCGTTCCCAAGCTTCTTCACCGCTTAGAGTCTAAACTTAATAACAGGCGATAACGAACTTTAAAGTTCTGAATGTTCACCTCTACGCGACGTAGAAACGAAGGAACGACATTTAAGTTTATAAAAACGAAGAAAGTATTATTAGCTCGGGTTTGGAACAATTGTGTGTTTATAAATAGAGGATCGTAGTTCACAATTCATGAGTGATGACGTATTATGATATTTATTAAACAGTGTTTACTGATTTCATGAGAAACGAGGCTATGCAGAGTTTCTTATTAACATCAGTCAACGATCTTTATACATATTAAATCAACGCAAATGTTAAGTTTTATTTATTGCATAAGCACATAATCATATAATCATACATATACATCGACTGTCTACTGATTACACGTTTAGCAGCGGAAACAATATTTACAAACTTTACGATATTTTCCGTAAATGACGTCGAAAGATGACAACATTTACATAGCAAATGCGGAACAGTATTCCGCATTTGCTATGCAAATTTCGTCATCTTTCGACGTCATTTACATTTTCTGTAAATACATTTAATGAAAAATCGCACATGTTCAAAATCGCATGGGCGTCTCGTTTCACTAAACTTCACTAAAATGTTCGTAAGTGCAAAATTACGATAGTCTGTACATTTAACATGATCAATGTTTTCATGTAAACAATTGTTGGATTTATATTTATTGAGCATAGGCTGCATATGCACTTACGAACATCTTAGTCGTACGAAGTTTAGTGAAACGGTCCCCTGAATGATATGTGGCCCGCCACGACAACAAGGGATGTACTGACTGTTTGACCAGTGTAGCTCCTGATGATCTAGCACGGCCATCCAACACGACATACATTGTACATTCCTCATGGGGCCGTTTCACTAAACTTCCTATGACTAAAATGTTCATAAGTGTAAAATTAAGATAGTCTGTAAATTTCACATTAACATTTTCTTGTAAACAATTATTGGATTTACATTTATTGAGCATAGGCTGCATATGCAGCCTATGCTCAATAAATGTAAATCCATCAATTGAACTTTTCAGACGATCCTAAATTTGCACTTACAATCATTTTAGGCGTACGAAGTTTAGTGAAACGGGTCCCAGATAGGCATAGAAAGTGATGAAAGAGAATAGGAAAACTAATTTATTAATTGTAATTGTAGATTTCTATCATTATACAGTAGGTGAACAGAAGTAATGTCACGAAAATTAAAATCCCATTGACTTGCATGTATTTCCATCTTCACTCTCAAATATGTAGCTCAGTACATACTTTACTAAATTTAATGAAATATAAAGTGCTTGAAAGAAAATAGATTTATGAATAATATGAATGTTTTGGTTACTGATTATCACAAGCAGTTCGATAGATAGAAATGGCGCAATTATTTGATATCACTTTTTGAGCAACGTCACCATTGACGTCAATGATAACAGCATTTCCAAAATGTTCTCATATGTTTAACTACATGCATCTTGTCAAATTCTGCGCAAATCTATTGGCTACTCAATGTATTTTATTTCATTACAATATGTACAGTATAGTTGAAGTAACATGCTAACAAGCACATTTGCACATATATGTAAGTCTATGGGATTTCAATGGGTGGGAAATTACGTCTGTCCTGCATCTGCAAGTGGCCAATAAAAAAATGTGGATTGGTAACAACTGTTTGAAACGCTAGTTATTTGACAATAATTCCAGCACAAAAATATTTACACAATTCCCTAACATTTGATTGGCTCGTAGCAAGTCTCTGTCCAAAATTTATATCCCAGTAAACTCCCATGCCGAACTACTTTCCGTAACCGTCAATCGCAGTTAAAATAATTCTTAAGAAAACGGAAAATAAACACATTTTCTTCATGAATTTATTTCAAATACTGGAATTATAAGGAATGAATGGCCTTTTTGTGGAATTTATCGGGGATATAAACTTGGAAAAGTCGCGGGAATACTGGACGAGGCCTTCCGGCCTTCGTCCAGTATTCCCGCGACTTTTCCAAGTTTATACCCCGATAAATTCCACAAAAAGGCCATTCATTCCTATAGTATTTTCAACATGTTTTAATCGACGGTTACTGAAGTATTTGATTTTAATTAATTACGCTTGCGTCTATAATGGAAAATTGTTTCGAAGTTTGGAAAAGTAATACCATTTCACAAGAACAAAAATAAAGATATTTTGACAATTTTTCCATAGTGGTACATGTATGGCGGAAATGCCAAATTATTCCAAGCCAGATTATCTGCCATGGTTATCACAGTTTCTGATAGCATCTACTTGAATATAACGCGTGTTTTTAGGAATGTGATCAAATAAAATGTTGTGATGTATCTAGAAATGTCATTCACTGTGCATGAAGCGAAAACCCATCTATTGGATATTCGAGACATCATCTGAGACACTGTCACGTTCAGGTACCCTTCTTGTGGCCCCATGTAAAGTCTATGGAAATCTAATAAAAATGTCCTACTAATAAAACATGAGCTACTTACATAAATAAACTATATGGAAGCGATCAATAAGTCTTTATGCAGATACTGCTACCAATAAAAATACACACACACTTGTATTATCCAGATAACAGACCAATTTTGATGTAGCACATGTATATTTACGTCTCTACACAAGTGTGTAGAACCCACATTGGACATGTAAAACACCAAACTGTGCTGATTATTTTCTAACTACAGCATACAGGCGCGGATCCAGGATTTGGGTTCGGGTTGGGCGTGCGTAACTATTTTGCAATACTTGACTATATTATCGAACGAGCTAAGCTCGTTCGATAATATAGTCATGTATTGCAAGATAGTGGACCGAGCATCGCATTTCCTGCGTTCTGGCGCATTTTAGAGGAAAAATATTCACACTGTCACAGTCTGTTTAGACATGATTTTTGATTGAAAACGTTTACATGTTGAAACAATAAGACAACGACCGAACAATGCATGGAATACATGGCATTTGGCATGAAACGTGCCTTGTAACTTGTAAAAAATCTTTACTCGGAGAATTTTAGGGGGGGGGGCGTGCGCCGGATCCGCCCCCCCCCCCTGAATCCGCCCATGGCATATGGAGTGATTTCCTTGCTGGAAACATCTGTATACATACTTACTTACATGTATATGATTTATTTGTGTATTTATGTAAGTAGCTATCGGTTTATGAGTAGGCTTTTTTTATTAGATTTGCAATGACTTTACATGGAGCCACAAGAAGGGTACAACAACACAGGCTGATCTCGTGCACCTGTAGCAAACTCAATACGCGTACATGTATTAACTACTGTAGTGAATCACATGCATACATGTACATCTTGATACGTCAGAGCTAAGGATTTAAAATCTTGAGTTTGTAAGTGAAATGTTTCATATTGATTCAGTTTGTATTGTAAGCTGTTCACTGTTTTTATTTTTAAGGTTGTTTTTATTCTCTCCATGACGTGAAAACATAGTATAATACCAACATCTCCTAATTATATCTATGTCTAATTCCTGGCGGTTGTAGAAGTGTGTTTCTATTGTCAAACCATCTGGAATCAGACACAGTGTCAATCACGATTGTCGTGAATTAGACCGTCGATGGTTACACACGCTTCTACACGTTAAACCTTTCACCCCTAAATAACAATATAAATGTAGACTGTTCCGTGATTTTGAATATTCCATTTATCAGGATAGCCTATATATTTCAAAATCTGATATAAAATTGCTCACATTGTAGATCCTGATGAGACGGCTCGGTACGAGCCGGCTCATCTGGATTACAATGTTTGCAAATGATGACATTATGGCATGTATGGTTGAAGCTAATACTAGGTTCATACTAATAGCGTTTAATATTTTGTAAGTTCATTTGTATAATATAAGTAAGTATATAAGAAGTGTAAATAATGTTGTATATATTGTATGTATATGTTTGTAAATAGTGTAAAAAAATAAATACCACCATTTGAGATCGTTGTTTGTCAGTCATTATGCTGGATTCCTATACCGGTCATTAACTAGACAATTGATCATGATGTAATATGCTATTTATTAAACGGGTATACTGGTTTCATTGGCTGTGCCGACTCTTATGAAATCCGTCAACGAATTTAATAACTACCATATTAAATCAACACAAATGTTAGGTTGTATGTATTACTTTAGCACATCATCATAAATTGAAGATGTACACACCGCCTGACATCTTTTCTGTAGCGGTCTGATTATATACTTGTTAGTTATTACACTAATGTATTATTATATATTATTAAACTGTGTTATTACACTGTGAAAGTCTGCTTTATAAAATAATATAAATAATAAAATATTTACACTGTCCTTAAATTCATAATGGAAACACCCATTCAACGTATTGCATTTATATCCCAGTACGCCCACGTGACGTCTCGCGACGTTGTTGATTCCTTAACGGTACATGCCCACTCAGTAGCCACAACATGTTCTTTAATCAGAGATATCATCTGGGACATTTTCTGACAAAATAAACATTCATTCATCATTACCCCACGTAGTGATTGACATTATTATACATTTTATATTAGACGTAAATTTCCACACTGATATCAGGGGCAAATAACCGTGTTTCCTTAAAATGTTAACAGTCATTACTATTTATACTCTGTATTTATTGTTTTATGTGCAAATATCATACTTTATAATATGTCGAAAATATAAATTTTTCAGGTAACGCATTTAATTAATTATAATTAAAAAATACCATGCTTCATATGCATATAAAAATAGCCTAATACCACCGCGAGTCACTATAAGTAAAATAAATATTACTGAATGATTGTATCTGTATAGCGGTTTTTTGAACTGGTGGAATAGTGACACAATTATACACTTATTTAATTCCTATATTTGGTTAATTACATATTTGAAACTATCAGAACAGTGCAACGTAAAAACAAGTAATACAATCACGGGCTGTTGCGTTTACTGTAATACGAAAACATTTAGTCTGTTTGAAGTTTTCGGACTCGCCGCATTTTAAACAGACAAAATGTTTTGCATTCGACGGTAAACGTAACCAAGGTGCATGATCACGTGGTTACAACAACAACAACGTCGCCCACTCCAAAGTAAGTATTATTTGATATTTTCCTTAATATGCAACGGATTTTGATGAAATATGGCGCAGCAAACGCGTCTTCATTAGCTGCATTTGGTGTTCCAGGGAGTTTGGCCCAGACTTATGTCGTTTTTGCGAAGAATCGATTTCCGTGTCGGTAGACAGGGAAATCGATTCTTCGCAAAAATGACATAAGTTTGGGCGAAAATACAAAGACCACCAAATGCAGCTTAACAAGACGCGTTTGATGAGCCATATTTCATCAAAATCCGTTACGTAATAAGGAAACTATAAAAGAATACATACTTTGAATCAGATGGATTCTGGAAATTTCAGTACTTGTTGTTGTTGTTAGTACCACGTGATCATACGCCTTGGTAACAGTCCATGGTTGTATTACTTAAATAGTGCACGTACATGTAGTATATTTTGATCATATTGCACATAGACCGGGGCAAATGTTGTCATTTATAATCTTGAATGTATAAGGTTTAAAAAAATCCGGGAGTCATTTTTATAATTCACGTTCAATGTCATTTCAAGGTCACCGAACTTCACTTGGTGTCCGAATAATGATATGGATAGAATTTATCGGGGATATAAACTTGGAAAAGTCGCGGGAATACTGTATTCCCGCGACTTTTCCAAGTTTATACCCCGATAGGGATGATTTGCAGCACATAACCGTATACATTGCTCAGCTGAAGATCGGAATAATATATATTATGCATGCTACCAGCAGAAACACACAAGTCCTTTCAATTCATGGTGGTTATATTTTCAAAATGGCCGCCAAAAAGCTACTTTCAAAGTATTGAATAAAACAAAACATGTAGTGATGCTGTTCCATATACTTTACCATATTTACATTTCAAAATGACCGCCAAACTGCCATACATACAGGTATGCTAAACTAACTTAGTAATGATGCAGGTGCACACAATACTTTGCGTAAGAAAGTGAAATAAGCAAACATGATCTGCTACTGGTAATAATGTCTTTGCTATCAAGGATATAACGATCACGGCTATCATGTTTAATTTCAAAACGGCCACGAAAATAAAATTTGCCCGGTATAGACCAATAATTCCAGCACAAAAATATTTACTCAATTCCCTAACATTTGATTGGCCCGTAGCAAGTCTCTGTCCAAAATGTATATCCCAGTAAACTCCCACGCCGAACTACGTTCCGTAACCGTGAGGCGCAGTTAAAATAATTCTTAAGAAAACGGAAAATAAACACCTTTTCTTGATGTGAAAATGTTTTTATTTTCCATTTTCTTAAGAATTATTTTAACTGCGCCTCACGGTTACGGAAAGTAGTTCGGCATGGAGTTTACTGGGATATAAATTTTGGACAGAGACTTGCTACGGACCAATCAAATGTTAGGGAATTGTGTAAATATGTTTGTGCTGGAATTATTACACCATAAATATATGTGTCAAATATTGAGTCTTGAATCTGGCAAGTCACACACCTTTAGCTTTAGTTTGTGATTGAAACATGTGTGAACTAAATTAGATTCAATTGCAAGTGTTGTGCGACTTATGTGCCGGACACCGACACAAACCACAGTGTGCAAACATTTTGTTAAATGGAGATAACTTCAAAGGCACAATATTCACACAGAATGTCATGCATCATTTACCCCCGCCCCAACCCACACGCCAATATATCGTAAAACATACTCACAGCAATTGTCAAAAGCTGCAACCAGTTCTAATGGCGAGTATCGTAATATGTCTATCATAACCATTGGCCGTACACCCATCCCACCCCTCCAACCCACAAGCCAATATTTTTGTGGCGCCCTAAAAAGACTTACATCAAATGAGACAAGAAATGTGCTCTTGTACCTAAGACTAAGAAGATGTGTGATTTTTTTTAGGAAAATATGTACAAAAACTGTGACGTTTTCAGTGAAAAATCTCAGAATATTTGATTTGAACATTTCGTCAACCTCCGAATGTCATGTACGGAAAATATCGTAAATTTTGTAAATATGTTTCATGATATATCGCACATATTCCTATACGTACAAAATCACATGGCTTGTATGAAATGTCAGAAGCTGCTATTCCTAAGCACTACCCGCGTTTCCTGACTATCGTCGCCCTCTGTCTATCTTAATCATTCGCCGCTGTCACCGAGTTCCCTGACTAATGTCGTCATCTGTCTATTTTAATCATTCGCCGCTGTCACCGAGTTGTCCCCTGACTAATGTCGTAATCTGTCTATCCTAATCATTCGCCACTGTGACCGAGTTCCCTGTATGATGTCGCAATTTGTCATTCCTAATCATTCGCCGCTGTGACCGAGTTCCCTGACTAATGTCGTAATCTGTCTGTCCTAATCATTTGCCGCTATGACGGAGTTCCCTGTCTAATACCGTAATATGTCTATCGTAATCGCTGGCCGGTGTGACCGTGCTCACTGACGACTGTTGGAATTTGTCTATCCTAATCATTCGCCGCTGTGATGGAGTTCCCTGACTACTGTCGCAATCTGTCTATCCTAGTCATTCGCCGCTGTGACCGAGTTGTCCCCTGATTAATGTCGTAATCTGTATATCCTAATCATTCGCGGCTATGACCAAGTTCCCTGACTACTGTCACCATCTGTCTATCCTAATCACTCGCCGCTGTGACCGTGTTCCCTGACTAATGTCATAATCTGTCTATCCTAATCATTCGCCGCAGTGACGGAGTTTCCTGACTAATGTCGCCATCTGTCTGTCCTGATCATTCGCCGCTGTGACCGAGTTTTCTGACTAATGTCGCCATCTATCTATACTAATCATTCGCCGCTGTGACCGAATTCCCTGACTAATGTCACAATCTGTATATCCTAATCAGTCACCGCTGTGACCGACTTGCCTGACTGATGTCGCCATCTGTCTATCCTAATCATTCGACGCTGTGACCGTGTTCCCTGACTAATGTCGTAATATGTCTATCCTAATAATTCGCAGCTGTGACGGAGTTCCCTGTATAATGTCGTAATCTGTCTGCCTTAGTCATTCGCCGCTGTGACCGTGACCATGTTCCCCGACTGCTGTCGCCATCTGTCTATCCTAATCATTCGCCACTGTGACCGAGTTCCCTGACTAATGTCGTAATGTCTTTCCTAATCATTCGCCGCTGTGGCCGAGTTACCTGACTAATGTCGTAATCTGTATGCCCTAATCAGTCACCGCTATGACCGACTTGCCTGACTGATGTCATAATGTGTCTATCCTAATCATTCGCGGCTATGACCAAGTTCCCTGACTAATGTCGCAATCTGTCTGTCCTAATCATTCGCCGCAGTGACCGAGTTCCCTGACTAATGTCGTAATCTGTCTTTCTTAATCATTCGCCGCTGTGGCCGAGTTGCCTGACGAATGTCGCCATCTGTCTGCCCCAATCATTCGCCGCTGTGACCGAGTTCCCTGACTAATGTCGTAATCTGTCTGTCATAATCGTTCGCCGCTGTGACCGAGTTCCCTGACTACTGTCGCAATCTGTCTGTCCTAATCATTCGCTGCTGTGACCGAGTTCCCTGACTACTGTCGCAATCTGTCTATCATAATCAGTCGCCGCTGCGACCGAGTACCCTCACTACTGTCGCAATCTGTCTATCCTAATCATTCTCCACTATGACCGCGTTCCTTGACTACTGTCGTAATCTCACTACTGTCGCAAACTGTATATCCTAATTATTCTCCGCTATGACCGCGTTCCCTGACTACTGTCGCAATCTGTCTGTCCTAATCATTCGCCGATGTGACCGAGTTCCCTGACTAATGTCGTAATCTGTATTTCCTAATCATTCGCCGCTGCGGCCGAGTTGCCTGACTAATGTCGTAATCTGTATGCCCTAATCAGTCACCGCTGTGACCGACTTGCCTGACTGATGTCATAATGTGTCTATCCTAATCATTCGCGGCTATGACCAAGTTCCTTGACTAATGTCGCAATCTGTCTGTCCTAATCATTCGCCGCAGTGACCGAGTTCCCTGACTAATGTCGTAATCTGTCTTTCTTAATCATTCTCCGCTGTGGCCGAGTTGCCTGACTAATGTCGCCAATCTGCTGCCCAATCATTCGCCGCTGTGACCGAGTTGCCCTGACTAATGTCGCCAATCTGTCTGTCTAATCATTCGCCGCTGTGACCGAGTTCCCTGACGTAACTGTCTGCAATCTGTCCTGTTCCTAACTACTGTCGCAATCCGTCTGTCCTAATCATTCGCCGCTGTGACCGAGTTCCCTGACTACTGTCGCAATCTGTCTATCATAATCAGTCGCCGCTGCGACCGAGTACCCTCACTACTGTCGCAATCTGTCTCCTAATCATTCGCCGCTGCGACGAGTACCCCACTGACTGTCGCAATTCTGTCTTAATCATTCACCGTATGACCGCGTTCTGATCATGCGTAATCTCACTACTGTCGCAAACTGTATATCCTAATCATTCTCCGCTATGACAGCGTTCCCTGACTACTGTCGCAATCTGTCTGTCCTAATCATTCGCCGATGTGACCGAGTTCCCTGACTAATGTCGTAATCTGTATTTCCTAATCATTCGCCGCTGCGGCCGAGTTGCCTGACTAATGTCGTAATCTGTCTGCCCGAATCATTCGCCGCTATGACCGAGTTACCTGCCTTATGTCGTACCCTGTCTATCCTAATCATTCGCCGCTGTGATCGAGTTCCCTGACTACTGTCGCAGTCTGTCTATCCTAATTATTCACCGCTGTGACCGAGTTCCCTGACTACTGTCACAATCTGTCTATCCTAATCATTCGCCGATGTGACCGTGTTCCCTGACTACTGTCGCGATCTGTCGATCCTAATCATTCGCCGCTGTGACCGAGTTCCCTGACTAATGTCTCAATATGTCTATTCTAATCATTCACCGCAGTATGTGACCGAGTTCTTAACACTGTCGGCTGTCTGTGCCAATCTGTGGCTATCTGTCTATCCTAATCACTCGCCGCTGTGACCAAGTTCCATGGCGATAATGGTATGGTATGGCATCGTGATTTATCGACGGGATCGATTTGCACTGAAATCCATCCATTGCACACAGTGGGAAATGTGTCTCCTCTGGGAGTTTGTGAATAAAAATACAATGTACATGTACAGCAATCTTAAATGCAATTGCTCCAAGTAATGACAAATCACTACATGCATTATGTGATTTTCTAAAGTTGCATAAACAAGGTGCATGATCACGTGGTCACAACAACAACAACGTCGCCCACTCCAAAGTAAGTATTATTTTATATTTTCCTTCATATGCAACGGATTTTGATGAAATATGGCGCAGCAAACGCGTCTTCATGAGCTGCATTTGGTGGTCTATGGCGTTTGGAACAGACTTATGTCGTTTTTGCGAAGAATCGATTTCCGTGTCGGAGACATGGAAATCGATTCTTTCCAAATACGACAGAAGTTTGGGCGAAAATACAGAGACCATCAAATGCAGCTTAACAAGACGCGTTTGATGCGTCATATTTCATCAAAATCCGTTACGTAATAAGGACACTATAAAATAATACGTACTTTGAATCAGATGGATTCTGGAAAAAAGTGTTTTTTAGATCGGCGAACGATCACAATTGGACGAACTTTGTATGGTTGGAGTCTCTAATGTATATGATCATGGTGCACGACTTTAGTTTGAGCTGGCGATCAGCTATCGGCCAAATATGACCGATAATCCAGCCGGACGGCCTCCGATTCTGTGTGAGATTCTTTCGTACACGCATCTTTCGCTTTGGATGGGGTAATCAAAACGCGAATAACTCAATAAATACTTGAAACAGCGATTTGAAGTGAGTATATTCACACACCTAATACCTTTATCGATTGCCAGAGACATATTTCATACATTTAATCGATGTTTATTGTGTTTGTGCGAGCCGGAAAAAAGAGGGCTCTTTCTATAATAGCGCTATTTATGCTCACTTGATATAACGTATAGTACTGTACTAGACCAAGTGGGTGGGGTAATGAGATTTTTTTTAATAGGCATTTGTTTGGTGTCATAGGTCCGAGTCTTCCACCTGTGGGTATATTCTGTTTGCGACCATCCGTGCAGTCTGCAGGGTTCGTGATAACCCAAATTGTTTGTCTGTAACGCATGGCAACTTGTAAGTCGCCTTGCGATACAGACAGACAATTTGGGTAAGATCCGTCGTTTGATAATCGGAGCATCATTGGATATAATTGATAGCTGCGGCGCGAGAGCATCTTCCGATCAGATCTACAATTAATCAACTAAACCGCGATTTGTCGAACTGAGATAAAATCCCAAACCATAAATTAACTCGACAGTATGATGATAATTCAGGGCGGATCTAGGATTTCCGGTTAGGGGGGAGGTGGCGGGACTTCTATTGAAATAGTTTACTATATTTTGAAAGTAGCACCGTTTGTTCGTCGACCGAGCAGAGCTCGGGAGACTGCTAGGTCACAGGTAGAAGACTCGGACCTATGACACCAAAAAAATGCCTATTAAAAACAAATCCCATTACCCCACCCACTTGGTCTCGTACATTACCATCTTATATAAGGAAGGTGGATAACATTGTGGCCATTATAGAAAGAGCCCTCTCGTTTCAGACTCATACAAACACAATACACATCGATTACATGTATGATTTCTGTCGCTGGCAATCGATAAAGGTATTAGGTGTGTGAATATATTCACTTCAAATCGCTCTTTCCAGCATTTATTCAATTATTCGCATTGTGTATACCCCATCCAAAGCGAAATTTGCGTTTACGAAAGAATCTCACACAGAATTGGAGGCCATCCGGCGTGGATTATCGGTCATATTTGACCAATAACTGATCGCCAGCTCAAACTAAAGTCGTGCACCATGACCATATACATTAGAAACTCCAACCATACAAAGTTCGTCCAATTGTGATCGTTCACCGATCTAAAAAACACATTTTTTCTACTTTCATTCATGATTCGCGTACTATCAGATATGTCTTCCGAATCCCGAAATAGGTTGAATGACGTCATTACAGTTTAGATTTAGCCAATCAGAGATGTTCTTTACATAGACGCTTCCGGTTGTATTATGGAAGATGGTGCATTGACCCGGTTCCAGATAATGAACGAAATTAGACAAAAAAGTGTTTTTTAGATCGGTGAACGATCACAATTGGACGAACTTTGTATGGTTGGAGTTTCTAATGTATATGGTCATGGTGCACCACTTTAGTTTGAGCTGGCAATCAGCTATCGGCCAAATATGACCGATAATCCACGCCGGACGGCCTCCGATTCTGTGTGAGATTCTTTCGTACACGAAACTTTCGCTTTGGATGGGGTAATCAAAACGCGAATAACTCAATAAATACTTGAAAAAGCGATTTGAAGTGAGTATATTCACACACCTAATACCTTTACCGATTGCCAGAGACATTATTTCATACATTTAATCGATGTTTATTGTGTTTGTGCGAATCGGAAAATAGAGGGCTCTTTCTATAATTGCCATATTCATACCCACCTTCTATAAATAGAAGATGGTAATGTACGAGACCAAGTGGGTGGGGTAATGGGATTTTAGGCATTTTTTTGGTGTCATAGGTCCGAGTCTTCCACCTGTGTGCTAGGTGGGTCCGGCGGTATGCCCTCCGAAATATGTTTGATATCTACACCCCATTTTGCTGCGTTATGGCGCATTTTAGAGCATTTTACTCGGCGAGTAAAGACATTTACTCGCAGAATTTTAGGGGGGCGCGCCCCGGGTTTTCCCGTACGTGAATCCGCCCTTGTACTTAACTGATTGTGTTGGGGAATGCTATTCTGAGCAGCAGCTATGGCAATTTAAATTGCATCTATAGGTATTACTATTATGTCGCGGCTTCCATTGATTGACCGTATTCTCTTCCAATTGCAACTGAAAGCATTTATTTTGACAAGACAGTATGTGTCGATTACTGTCGAACCTCTGCGAATGGGCACCTATCCGCAAAAACACACTCTCTGCCACAACCGTAATTTATATGGACCATTACCTATTCATTTAACCTCCCTACAGAAACCACGCCTCTACAGCAGCCATTTCGTGTTTTTTTATGGGTGGCTGTTGTAAGGATGTTGCAGTGTATTGACAAGCAATAATTTCAGCACAAAAATATTTACACAATTCCCTAACATTTGATTGGCCCGTAGCAAGTCTCTGTCCAAAATTTATATCCCAGTGAACTCCCACGCCGAACTACTTTCTACAGGTGCGCTGTCAGTGCTGTCAATGTAAACAAATGACTGCCGTCGGTCAAAATAAACACATTTTCTCGATGAATTTATTTCAAATGCTGGAATTATAAGGAATGAATGGCCTTTTTGTGGAATTTATCGGGGATATAAACTTGGAAAAGTCGCGGGAATACTGGACGAGGCCTTCCGGCCTTCGTCCAGTATTCCCGCGACTTTTCCAAGTTTATATCCCGATAATTTCCACAAAAAGGCCATTCATTCCTATAATATCCCCCAAAGTGCAGACCGTGGCCGAGGGGTAGCACCGTCGGACTGCCACGCTGGCGACACGTTCGATTCAGGGTTCCCGGGTGTCAGTATTTCCGGGGCGTCGTATTTCCTGCTCTACTAGTCCTTTCGGGTGGGGACTTTAAAAGGCGATCCCGTGTATCAGATTTGAAGGAGAGTCTGGCACGTTACATAATCAGAGGGGACTATTCTAATAAGAGCTATGCCCCCTGTGGCCGGTTTCCTCTGTATCCCCTTCTTGGAAGACGACATTCAAGTGCCGTCGTTAAATCCAAGCAGTTACATTTATTTTTAATATCTTATTTATTTTAATATCCACCTACCATACGTGGATGTAACTGGAAAAATGGGGTCTATGGTATCTGTGACCAGTGTAGCTCCTGATCCAATAGCACACTCCTGAAGCCTGATAACGATCTGCATTGCTTTAGAAACCTGACAAGTGTTTCATTGATGGTATGGTGAACAGTGTAGATCCTGATCAGACTGTGCGGATCCACACTGATAGCAAATCCCTTAAGCCCAATTTCTCGTGTCACGGCCACATAATTCCCTGGGACATTTTCTGCTGTACAACTACCCGTGGGTGGCCGTTGCTACCCCGGGTGGCGAAGACATGCACAGCTGCGTTCTTTCAAATTCCCAAGAACCGATCAGTGTCTGATTATTTTATTTCGGGAATTTGGTTAAACTATGCGAGTGGTATGCAATATTCTGCGATAAAATGATTTACTTGTTGAGACTGGTCGATTCACTAAGCTGACAAGTTAATCAACGTCCACAGACAATACCGACAAAGGAATGAGCGATACAATATATGCATACACTACCGATTTGCAGTTGAACATTTACCAGCTTAGACATAAAGACATAAACAAGGTGCATGATCACGTAACAACAACAACGTGGCCCACTCAAAAGTAATTATTATTTTATATTTTCATTAATATGCAACGGATTTTGATGAAATATGGCGCAGAAATTAAACGCGTCTTCATGAGCTGCATTTCGTCGTCCAGGGAGTTCGGCACAGACTTATGTCGTTTTTGCGAAGAATCGATCGATTCTTCGCAAAAACGACAGAAGTTTGGGCGAAAATACAGTGACCACCAAATGCAGCTTAACAAGACGCGTTTGATGCGCCATATTTCATCAAAATCCGTTACGTAATAAGGACAATATAAAAGAATACGTACTTTGAATCGAATGGATTCTGGCAGTTTCAATACTTGTTGTTGTTGTTAGTACCACGTGAGCATACACCTTGATAAAGGTACATTTTAGCTAACAATTTGAGATATTGTTCATGTTGCGCTATCACTCAGTATAATTAGAGGATACACTACAAATTGTACCGCATATGAAATTCCTATGCTTTTCATATGAATTTCATTTGAAACTTTCATTTGCAAATTATATAAAGTGAGGCAATATGTATTTCATATGCAAAATCTTCATATGAATTTCATACGCAAAACATATGTCTTTCATATGAATTTTGCGTATAAAAACATAATGTATATTTCATATAGAAAATAATGTATGTTTCCTATGAATTTCATATGTGCTTTTTGTTTCATATGAATTTCATATGCAATTCATAAGTTTTTCAAATGTTCTACATATAAAACTGCAGATGTATTATTTTCATATGAAATACATATGTGGCACATTTTGCTGGGTAGTCGTTCTGTTAATACATGCATACTTGCTTCAGTGATGCAAAGGGCTCTGACAAAGTGACATTGCTCATATTTCAACCAGAGTAGACCCTGGTCATAAAGCCATTGGTGTTGCACTCCGCGACGGCGTAAACTGTATCACATCGAAATAGATGCCGGATCTCTAACGAATTCCTCTTCAGTTACATGCAGAATATACTACATAAACACAATTTCGTCTCGCAACTGCGCCGGTTACTAGATGAAAATGTGTTTATCATAAACGTTATGCGATAGCTCTAAGTAGAGCTCAGTGGCATCTCTTCAGGAAACCCGTGTATTTTCGACGTGAAACATTTTACGTCGGCGCGTCGTTTAATGACAGTGAGTAGGATTAGTAAATTATCGCTATTTGATGACAGTTAGTCTGCTTTATTGGCTGAACGACGAAGAGCGAATACCCTGGCGCCCGTTTCACTAAACTTCGTTCGATAAGAAAGTTCTTACATTTTTATGAATTTGCTTCTCACATTAACGTGACTTAAGGGCCCGTTCTATACATGATCATCGTTTGATTCAAAGATAATTGCTTCGTAAATGTGATAGAATATATGAGCCGCGTCGTGCGAAAACCGGGTTTAATGACAAAATGTTCAGTTTTTACTTTTTCGCGTATTCTGAATTGTACATCTTTTAAAAGCCATATGGCGCAAAAATTATTAATGTATCCCATTTATTTTTCATTTTAGAAGTATTTTTATGAAGCGTGGTAAAAACGTATATTACGTTTTAGATTCAACGACGTCGAAATTACGACGTTTTTATCCACGGTGTATACAAGGAGTGTTGATAAAATACCCGGACAAGTCCTATACATCTTTTATCGCATGTCAACCAAATTTGGATATCTCGTAGCCTGGCCAAGTGTCTCCCATTATGTCAAGACAAAGTATAAAAATAATGTTTATAGCTCGTATTGCATTGCTAATGTAACGTCATGTTTTGGATTGAGGCCCAAGTAATGTAATTGCCTATGAATAGTTTTCAAATAAGGCAGACTGAGAAGTGTTGGCGTTTCCATGTTGTTTGCTGCTGTCTGAAATAAATTTGGGAATAATTGCGACATTATTTAACATTTCGTTTGCGACGACATATTTTAAAAATCTGACATCATGACCGGAAATGACGTAGTTTAACGACTGCCAGCTCTGTGTAAGAGAATATGCCGGAAAAACCAAGATATTATATTAAAGTTTGTATTTTAACACAAAACACTAGATATTGATGATAAAGTCCATCATAGATATTGAAGTCCATCATCGGGATGACAATATACGAACGATACAGTCGGATAGACAATGGACATGAAGGCTCGAAAGGCTAGGCCAGACCTGGACGTCCAAAAGTGACGTCGTCAGACGTTGTGACCCAAAGTAAAAGTCTTGGTCGACTGACCACTTTTCGTGAAATGCCAGATCGGTTGAACTCATTAAAAAGATTTAAATATGAGGAGACATATGTCTAGATGGATCCCGATGATGGTGAACAGAAGGCCAGGCAAGATACCAATTTCTCTCGAGTTTTAGGATAATTGAAATGACATCTGTACATTTTTTCCAATTGAGTGGTTACAGTGGATGAATCCATTATCAAATATCGTCGATTGAGGCGTTATTCAATCCTTCATATTCGCCCAATCTTGCCCCATGTGATTTCATTTTTTAATACCGTACACGAACAGCCGCATAAAGGGAATCCACTTCGACAACATCAGCAGTCAATAATGTTACTGCTGGTATTTCAGGTGGTATGTATCAACAAAGGTGAATTGCATTGCCTGACTTAGCTGTCGATAGTGCATGTAGTATAAAAAAAAAGATTTTTTTAAAGACCGTTTATTTTGAAAAATAATAACCCATTGTGCGATCATGAATGAAAGCATGGACAAGTTCTTCTTCCATTGAACAAAATGGAGCATAACATTAACATAACGTCATGTTGACGTCGGCCTCATGGATGTGAATTGTCAGTTAACCCAACGCATATGGATGTTGCAGCATAATACTAATGGTTATTCAATCAACACTGGAAATATAAAACTCTTACAAGCAACCTATCCGCGATGATCGGTGGCTGGTAATAATGTGATGGGCAGTTTCAACATTAGCCACACGAGTGACCGTACAACTGTATGTACATATTGTTCTTGCAAATCTTCCAAAATTATCTCGCGGGACCATAACCCAAACCGCGTAAATATAATACATAATTGGATGTTGCAGTTACAGGTTATGCATATAGGATGCCCATCACCCATACAAATCCGCCACAGCTGGAAGCTCATTTTAGATATGTGTGACAAATGACTTTCATATCATGATACAGTGGTGTTATTTTAATTACTACAGACCAACATAAATAGAAAGAAGTGATAAAAAGATCACGTAAAAACTTTCAATTTCTTTTTATTTTCATTTCAATATGAAATACATTTCGGGCACACCGATTGGCATTCAGGGATGAACTATATGTATATTCCCAAGGGGCGCTTGTCCCCGAATCCCCAATCACCACCCTTCGTCGCCGGATCATATGATTGTGCCCACACGTAATTTTCACGATAATTGTTTTCTATATTCCAATATTGTATCATAAGGATGTGTACGGAATTGCTGCAAATGGAGTATTTGTTTGTAGACATTGCACGTGTACATCTGCAGTAGGACGCTTATAACATTAACTTTGTGACATAACACGATGTCGGGAAGACTTGGTAGCGTGATACCTTATAATTGTCGCCGTGTGTCTTTCTTGAGGATCGCATTACCATCGCCTGATATACATTAGTATGCAGTCAAGTGATAAGCTGATGATTTGATTCTACAAATCGTGCGAAAAGCAAGTTTATGACCATCAAATTTACAATTAATATCAAGATCTTTCGAAAACTCCACCGACCTCACTGTGTGTTTTGTGCATTATGTATTGCTTATACACAAACAATCAAGAAACTGCATTGAAATCACTGATTTTGAATCTATTAGAGAGATTTTGATGCATTTGTTTTGTCAAATTCAATACAAACCCCGGATATATATGTCATTATATATACGTGTCTACCTCCGTTTATGATAAAATGAGTGTCATTAAATGGCACATCATTCGCTAAGTACTGGCTAGAATTGTTCAAAAGTCTAAATTTACCAAGATAATTGTAGTGTACACTGTATAGCATTATCTTTGCTAGTCAATTGGAAACCCTTTACGTGTTTTATAGTCCGCAGACGAGTGAAGATATCAATGCCGTAGGTATAAATGACAGACGATAATAAGTTGCTGGAGGTCAATCGATAAGTCCAAATATAGGTATAAATGACAGACGATAATAAGTTGATGGAGGTCAATCGATGAGTCAAAATATAGGTAGAACAGGTGTATTATCATATCATAGCCTAACCATAACTAAATGCACATATGTGTGTACATGAATAATCTTGGAGTATGTTCTCGCAGATCATGTCATATTGAGGTCAAACAGCAATAGTGATAACTCTCACCGTTTCACTTATTCCCTTCTCCAGCAAGCAGTCATAAAGAAAATCAGAATGATATCGACAAAAGTAATGCGTTTTGTGAGGTTCGAACTCTCGACCAGATAAAATGAACAAAAGTTCCGCTAACGTATGTATATTCTCCCCCTTCGATACCACTGAGCCACACTACATGTCTGTTTTGCGCACCAATATACACTATTATATTGACATGCATGCACGTGCACTTTATCATGTAGTTAGTATACACGAAAACGAGGCTATGGTATGATAATACACCTGGTCTACCTATATTTGGACTCATCGATTGGCCTCCAGCAACTTATTATCGTCTGTCATTTATAGTACCGAGAGACATGTGGGAGGATAATAACAACAACAACTTGTTTATGTCTGTTTCTTGGTTCTTCAAGCCCACAAACCCAACAAAACCCACAGATACCACATATTTGGCGACGAAATGGCGCATATAGAAAGAATATCAGAGTTCAATGAATGTGCAGATAGGAACCGTTCCTATCAACATGGAGATCGACACGGGAAGCGCGGTCACTATAATTTCTGAAGATATCTATGAGAAACATCTTTCGGAATATCCGGTGAGGGATGCCGACATCCGATTGAAGTCTTATTCAGAAGATAAAATATCACTGTTGGGACAGTGTGATGTGCCAGTCAGCTATCAGGGAGATGAACCAGACTCTACCATTCTACATCGCGAAAGGAAACAGACCACCACTTTTCGGTCGAAATTGGCTCGAGACAATCCAAGTTAACTGGAAGCAGATATTTACTGTAGTGCATGAGAATAACAATTTAGACTCTTTAAACGGTGATACAGTGAAAGCAGAGTATTCACATGTGTTTGAGAGCGATATCAGGCTTCAAGGCGAAAATACGCGTAAAAGACAATACTCAACCAATATTTTGCAAATCGCGACCAGTACCATATTCATTGAAAGATGATGTCGAACGCGAACTGAATCGTTTAGAGTCAAACGGAATAATGTATGCAGTTATGCATCACCGGTAGTTATTGTTTCAAAACCCGATAAATCTATTCGGTTATGTGGCGATTACAAGGTAACCGTTAATCGGAGCATTAGCGAAGAGCAATATCCGATTCCGAACAGTGAAGATTTATTCGCGACTGAAGATTTATTCGCGACATTGGCTGGAGGTCAAAAATTCACGAAAGTGGACCTCTCACAAGCCTATACACAACTTGAGCTAGACAGCGATTCCGAAGAGCTATTAACGATCAATACACACCTCGGTTTGTATCGTTGCCGACGTCTCGCGTATGGAATTAGCTCAGCGCCAGCTATATTTCAGTCAGTCATGGACCAAATATTAGCTGGTCTTCCTCATGTAGTCTGTCGAATAGATGATATTCGGGTGCAGACGATAAGTCACACATTAACACGTTGCGTGAAGTTTTGAAGCGGCTTAGTGATCACAATATGAGACTGAAACCTGAAAAGTGCACATTTCTGGCAGACCAGGTTATCTACATGGGTCACGTGGTAAACTCGGATGGGTTGCATGCTCGAACGGACAAAATTGAAGCCGTAACCAATGCCCCGAGTCCAACCAATGTAACTGAACTCAAGTCGTACCTCGGATTGATAAATTATTATCGGTCATTCTTACCAAATCTCGCGACAGTTTTACATCCTTTGCATAAGTTGCTGAGAAAGGGTGAAAACTGGAATTGGTCAGAACAGTGCGAAGAAGCGAAAACCCGCAGTTAGTTGTAGACTCCGACTTGTTAGTTCACTATGACGTCAACAAACCGTTGAAAATCGCATGCGATGCCAGTTCATATGGTTTAGGTGCTTTAATTTCTCATGACATGGGTGTCGGAACCGAGCGACCGATAGCATTCGCGTCGAGATCAATGAACGACAGTGAGAAAAACTATTCGCAGTTAGAGAAAGAGGCTCTAGGCATAGTTTTCGGAGTGAAAAAGTTTCACAAGTATTTGTACGGTAGACATTTTAATCACAGATCATGAGCCTTTGACCACAATTATAGGTCCCAAGAAAGGCATACCTTCTTTGGCTGCGGCTAGGCTGCAAAGATGGGCAGTTACACTCTCTGCCTATGATTACGCTATTGTATATAGGACATCCGAGGCTCATGCTAACTGTGACTGCTTGTCACGTTTGCCGCAACAATATGAGAATAACTGTGACTTTGAGGAAGTAAATTTCTCAGTCATTGATGATATACCGATTAATAGTCGTGACATAGCCGAAGCAACACGTAAAGACCCGGTCTTATCCAAAGTTTAAGAATACACCTTAAATGGTTGGCCGAATCATGTAAGCGATGCCAATTTAAAGCCATATTTTTCACGGAAAAATGAATTAGGCATAGATCACGGCGTAGTGTTATGGGGATTGCGGGTAGTAGTTCCACCGATACATAGAGACAGATTAACTGAAGAACTGCATGAGGAGCATATTGGAATATGTCGAATGAAATCATTAGCCCGAAGTTATATTTGGTGGCCAAATATTGACGAGGACATTGAAAGTGCGGTTAAGTCGTGCGCAGCATGTGCATCAGTGAGAAACTCACCAACTGTGGCTCCATTGCATCCATGGAAATGGGCGGTGTGACCATGGCAACGCGTCCATATCGACTTCGCGGACAAAAACAACCAATCATACCTCGTGGTCATTGACAGTTATTTTAAGTGGTTGGACGTGATTCCAATGAAGTCTACTACAAGCGAAAAAACTATTGACCAGACTCATATTCTGTACATGGGGTAGTCCGGAGAAAGTCGTAAGTGATAATGGACCCCAGTTTACTTCACACGCGTTCAAAACATTCATGACATTGAACGGAGTGAAACACACATTAGTACCACCATACCACCTAGCAACAAACAGGGCAGCAGAAAGATCGGTTCAGATTTTGAAAAAGTCACTGAAAACACAAGTGTTCGATGCAAAACATCATGGCAAAAACATTTCTTTACAACACAGACTATCAAATTTCCTACTGAAGTATCGAACGACACCACACAGAGTAACAAAATAATCTCCTGCTGAAATGTTTGTAAAACGACAATTGCGAACACGGTTGATGATGCTAAGACCGAATAAAGACAATGAAATTAGCGAAAAGCAGGAGAAAATGAAACGCGCACATGATAAAAGTCACGCCATCACCAGACCATCGTTTGAGAAGGGAGAGAAAATTACTGTAAAGACTACATTACCAGGAGGATGAAAGTGGAAATGGGTACCCGGCATAATCCATGTTGTTCGTCGACCTGTGACATACCTTATGAAAGTCGGTAACAGCATAAGGTACTGTCATGCTGACCATCTAGTTAAATCCAGTGTCAAATTTCCTGAAAGTCACGAAACGGGAGACAGACAGATAAACATTCCCATCCTACGACCGGGAGTGACAGAAAGTGTGTCGCAGCCGAGCAGAACACCAGCAGCAGCAAATGAGCCAGACTCAACAGACGATACATCTGGAATTCAGGATAGTCATATTACGGATAGTCATATTACGTATAGTCCTGCCAGGGAATCTGACGGTGCACCGCTTGACGACCACAGTCCACGAGTCCAGGAGAAAACAACACCGCGAAAACCAATGACTTTGGAAAAACGATAGCCTACTCGAAATAGGAAGGCTCCTAGACGTCTCATTGAAAACTAACAATCATTGATCCAGTCCAGTGGATAATATAAAAGTATGTGAAGTTATCGTGCTTCAGTTACAATAGACACATGTAAACAGTACAAGGGTTATCATGAATAAGATAAGAATCATAAATTTCAATGATTATGGTTTCATGTAATATAAGCATTGTGCAGCATTTTGGCCTGAAAGTTTAATAAGGACATGACATGTAGATACATGCATACATTTACAAATATATGTATATACATGGTCATTCAGAGTATTATTAATTTTGTTTAATGACTGGTAATCTTCAACTATCTTTAACCACGTATTTAGTGTAGGGGGAGTGTAGTGTACACTGTATAGCATTATATTTGCTAGTCAATTGGAAATCCTTTACGTGTTTTAGTACCGAGACACATGTGGCAGAACAATAACAACAACAACTTGTTTATGTCTGTTCCTTGGTTCTTCAAGCCCACAAACCCAACACAACCCGCAGATACCACAATAATAGATGGTAATATCGTTGGCATACACTAGGTTCATATTTAAGGTTATTTAGGAATCAAAGTCAAGTGTAAGTGGAGACTTCGCCGATATGGAGCCAGTTAAATTATGCGTTCACCAGTCCATTTTTAATTCATAAGGACAACCGACGAAAAGAGTGACAATGTCAAAGAACGACAGTTAGGCGACAATGTACAGCGCCTCAAGCATATGTAAGTCATTGATACTGCGAGGAACTCGTGCAAGTATCCATGCTATAATATTTTGTCACGACACCATAGCCATAACGTCAAACATGGATTAACGTTCAGTGACGTCACAAGTACGTACACGTACGTGACGTCACGTCATGACGTCATAATATGTGCACTGAGGTACAATGCATCGCGTCTCATATTAGTAAGTTTCAGTAAGTTATCATTTTCCTTTTCTGTTCACACTTAATGTTAACTGACACCAATAAACGTAAATGGGAGGGCAAACTGTAAACTTTTTCGGCGACGTTAGACAATTTGAATCGTCGTTGTTACGACGTCGTTTAACGCTTTTCATGACGTTGTCATTAAGCCCGGATTTCGTATGGCACGGACCATATGTATAACATAATTATATGTGAATACTGCCTCGTTACTGCATCCTATACGGCACATGGAGTGGCCAAGTCGGCCATCTTTGTGTGTGCTAGCCATCAGCCAGTTTCACCTGTTCTGCCGTTTGACAAAGAATTCAAAATGCGAAGTAGAATATATGATATAATATAGCTAATCACATGTAGAAATGTCAGGAGAACGGAGTCCTATCAAGTATATTACACCAAACTGTAAAATATGTCAGTTTTCTGGACAGGTTTGTGCCTGTGTTTTTAACAACATGAACCACCATTATAAATACTCTTATACACAGAAAATTGCACAGTGTATCACTTTTACCTGGCCAACCATACAACACATACCATATATACCCACTACTGTACTCTGTTATTGGCTATCAAACCCATTAGCATGTAAGCAGTTACCTGAGTGCATTGTCCCTGGTGTCTACTCAACTACTATGCGAGTACATATGGCTTTACCTATAGGTGACGTGTACACTAACATAGGCTGTGCATCAGATTGTAAAGTTTACACATAAACATTTATTTTGACATTGATGGGAGAAATGCTCAGATATCTCGTCGTTTGCATAGTTTGCTGGCATAATATGTATAGCTTGCCGTTGTCATATCTGTCTATTATGTATTGCACCAACTTTTATTTGGTTTACTGTCATATTATTTGCTGCATGTGTCAAACGCACGACGTAGTGAAACTGTACGATGGCTTGTACGTACAAAGATTGTGGAGATGGCAACTCAATGCTCCATATAGTATACAGTAACAAGACAATATTCACATATGTTATGTTCATATATCACATCACTCTTATGAAGCAATTATCATTGAAGTCAAATGTGTCTATCTATGACCCAATTCCTTAATAATTCCATCATTCAGTCAATCTACATTGACACATGATTAAATGTGAGCACATCCAGAAAAGATTTGCCAGCATCGGCAATAAGTGCAAACGTTATTGTAAATTTAAAATTGCACTTATGAACATATTAGTCAAATAGCACACTCCTGTAGGCAGGCCGATAACGATATATTTTGCTTGTTAGAAGCATAACGGGTGTCATCTCCGGTTTTTTGAAGCTTTAACAAGTTTCCTTGATAGAAACCAATTACATGTACTTCGAAAACACACTTATACATGGTATACAATACAATTACACTTGAGATAATTCATTATGGTATTTATTATAAACCGATACATCGGTTTTGGTGACAGGCATGCGACACCGTAGTTCCATCGCCGATGACGCTCGGAGACGGAATTGTCAAGGTGTTGCTATTTCATTTACCGTAAGCTAAACATTTCATGAAATCCCAGTTGCAAATACCGATTACACACAATCGTAACACGTGATACGCAGACAGATCCAGGACAAAGCCATATGATACTTTCTCTTGAAAACATTTCTTTCTCATAGCGTGTATCATCAGTGGCATCTGAACAGGTCCGGCAGGTCCGGCCACTTCCGGATCAATATTTTTTACATATTTGTAATTCAGGTATAAACAAAAAACGGAATGTAAATATTTTTCAGCAATTTTTCTAATTTTTCATCAAAAGTGTATGTTGTTACGACTCTGAGTGGTAACAACATATACTTTCATTGAGAAATGAAGAAATTAAAGAGAGATTTCGGAGTGGTAACAGAATACACTTTGGGTGGTTAGCGAGGGAACCCAGTAGATTCGCCGGACAAATCTTATGATGCTTCCGGCGCCCCTGATCATAGTAGTATTATACCTACAGTTTTCGATCATTACTCTTGAAATGTACGAATGAACCGCGGCAGTGCCCTTCCTATAGTTAGAACTTTGTGATTTATTATAGGAATGAATGGCATTTTTGTGGAATGTATCGGGGTATAAACTTGGAAAAGTCGCGGGAATACTGGACGAAGGCCGGAAGGCCTCGTCCAGTATTCCCGCGACTTTTCCAAGTCTATATCCCCGATAAATTCCACAAAAATGTCATTCATTCCTTATAATTCCAGCATTTGAAATAAATTCATCAAGAAAATCTGTTTATTTTCCGTTTTCTTAAGAATTATTTTAACTGCGCCTCACGGTTACGGAAAGTAGTTCGGCGGGAGTTTACTGGGATGGATATAAATTTTGGACAGAGACTTGCTACGGGCCAATCAAATGTTAGGGAATTGTGTAAATATTTTTGTTCTGGAATTATGATTACATGTATTTTCCAGTACCCATTAACAAACATTGTAATGCAACATCTTGTTAATAATCTATAATTATAATATAGAAATTGTACATGCATGTAAGTTACATAATCCATTTTGACTGTTACATGTATCGTCATTATGTCATCCTATTATTGTGTAGTATATATACCTCATGTTGTCATGTCATGTCACCTGAGTGAATAAACGATTATTATTAACGCAAAGATGATAATTCTAAGTCCAAAAGGGGAAGATAATCTATGACCCGGTGTCCAATTAAAAATCTAATTTCACATTGCGCATCGGCAGACCACAAGGAGGTTGCGCACCAAATATCATGTCTCCAGCTATTACGTGACGGACGGACGAACATTTTTCTTCTAAAAGTATTATAAAGAGCATTGTAAAATGGTAATTTTTCAAAATCAGTTACGGTCAAATCCGACAATTCTTCACCTATATAGCCTGTGTGTGTGGCCAACATCAATTCAGTGAAAATGCGAGTTTTAAAGAACAATAAATATTGCTCCAACCTAGTGTCGAACTACAGACCCATAGATTGTAAGTCGAGCATGCTAGGCAGTGAGCCAGCCTATAGAGACAGATCAGCTAATATTTACATTTCTAATGTATGTATGTGGTCTAATTTTATACTGGTGTCAATTTCGGTATTTTTTCCCCAAACTTTTCCGAACTATTTCGAGAACTGGCTTCAAATATCAGTAGCCGATTTCATCAAAATTGCAAAGTATACTTATCTAGCAAAGTATACTTTGAGGGAGTAATCATTTATTTTTTCCAAAATGCATGATTTCATATAGAACTAACCACTGCATATATTTGATGATTAAAAGTATGCAGAATTATTATACTGAATGTATTACATTATCACAGCCAAAATGGCTGTGATAATGTAATAAATTCAGTATAATAAAAATTAAGGAATTTATCCTTAAATTAAAAATTTCTCTCTCAAAGTATACTTTGCTAGATAAGTATACTTTGCAATGTTGGTGAAATAGGCTACAGAGAAGGGCCAGTAGTCGAAGATACTACATACATTTATACAGTCGATGCGCTCTATTTCATAAAAAATCGTTGGAAGAATAAGAAACTTATGATAAAAATAACAGACGAGTCGAGACGAATTCGGTTGTGCACTTGTTGAGTGTGTCGGGACGAAAATCGACCACTAGGAGCCTACCATGTTGGGAGACTTAGCTTTATCTGTAATTGTGACCAAAATTGTCGTTGCTCCGCAGATCCGTGATCGTTGTAAATCATCCTTAAATATCATTCTCTAATTTCAGCGAATGTCGCGTTCTTCATTCCATACAATTATCACTAATTATTAAATTTGTTACGACGAATTTTAAATATAGCAGCTTCAGTGATTATGTTTTGCAATATAATCTGCCGACTTTGGGAGAATTTGTATGTGTAAGAATACACCACGTGGTGAAGTCGTTTTTTCCTCGATTTGGACGGAAAAAAAGTACTTTTGCCAGAGCGAATGACCAGTTTAAACATGGTTTCATGGCGAAGGTATCCGAAATTAGGACTTTTTCTCTCTCTTTTTCAAAATAGGTAGGGTCGGAATCGCTTCACGAGGTAGGGTTGGGTTACCCACAGACACGTTTAGGCATAATCACATGAGAAAATCTACTGATTACATTTGCTATACATCGCGGAAACGTAAGGCTCTTTATAAAATGTACCTGTGACTGAAGAAATGGGGCTTATGGGCTATGCAACCAGTGTAGATCCAGATCAGACTGTGCATCCTGATCAGGATATGCACTGTGTTCCATTCCATCAATGAAACAGACGGCATGTTTCTAACAAGGACTATAGATCGTCATCAGGCTGCATGCATGTGCTATTTGACAAGGACACTGGTAACAAATACAATAAGCCCCATTTCTCCAGTTACAGCCATACATTATGTAAGGACACGCTAAAATGAGTTTACAATAGAAAAGTTGAAATGTGGCCATTCTCAGAGTTGTACAATAGCCAATATGGTTCTGCAGCAAACTGTATCAAGGTGCATGATCACGTGGTTACAACAACAACAACGTCGCCCACGCCAATCTAAGTATTATTTGATATTTTCCTTAATATGAAACGGATTTTGATGAAATATGGCGCAGCAAAAGCGTCTTCATGAGCTGCATTTGGTGGTCCAGGGAGTTCGGCACGGACCGATGTCGTTTTTGCGAAGAATCGATTTCCATGTCGGTAGATATGTACATCGATTCTTCGCAAAAACGACAGAAGCTTGGGCGAACATACAAAGACCACCAAATGCAGCTTAACAAGACGCGTTTGATGCGCCATATTTCATCAAAATTTGTTACGTAATAAGGACAATATAAAAGAATACGTACTTTGAATCAGATAGATTCTGGAAGTTTCAGTACGTGTTGTTGTTGTTAGTACCACGTGATCATACACCTTGTGTATTTGTTGCCTAACACATCCGGATTATTTCTACCCCATGCACTTTACCTTTATATTGTATTCATCCAATCATATACTTGCGACGTCCGGCTAAGTACGGCACGGGAGTATAATATGTGTTACGTTTCCGCGACAAGGAGGCGACCGGACTAATGGACAGAATATTATTCTGTCCATTAGTCCGGTCGCCTCCTTCTCGATATAGTATATCATGGAATGTTACGACGTACAATTGGGATGTTGGCTGAGAAATACATCCTTCCGACGCAACCAAAATATGTTATCGAACTTGGCAACTCACGAGTCGAGTTACTTCCCTTTACATAACTTCCAGGGCAACATTCACGTTATAATTTTCCAATTCTGACGTCAATCTTAACCAGGAGATCGTTCTTAGGAAAACTACTCAAGTTCTGTAACATATTTACAAGACTGGGGACCGTTACACTAAACTTAATACGACTAAAATGTTCGCAAGTGAAACATTATGATAGTCTGTTAATTTCACATTAAAGGTACATGCCCACGCAGTAGGTTATAATATAGTGATACAGATAATTTTGTATATTATGTACGTATGACATTTCCTGGCAAAATAAACATTCATTCACCATTACCCCACGTACTGATTGGCATTATTATACATTTTATATTATACGAAAATTTTCACACTGATATCAGGGGCGATAACCGTGTTTCCTTAAAATGTTAACGGACATTACTATTTATTCTCTGTATTTATTTTTTCATGTGCAATGATCATACTTTATAATCTGTCTAAAATATAATGTTTTCGGGTCACGCATTTCATTAGTATAAATAAGTAAAAACTATCATGCCTCATTTGCATATGAAAATAGCCTGATACCAACGCGCGTCCCTACATTACATATTAAATATTACTAAATGATTATATCTGTATAGCGGGCACTCGTAATTTTTAGAACAGGTGGAATAGTGACACAATCATACACTTGTTTAATTCCTATAAAGAACAGTTTGTGCCTACTGAGTGGGCATGTAACACTGTGTCTTGTAAACAATTATTGAATTTACATTTATAACGAGCATAGCATATGTTCCATAAATATTAATCCATCAATTACAATTTCCAGACGATCCTAAATTTGCAGTCGTCTATTGGAGATATTTGTATTGGTCCGCTTGCACGTTCACGTAATGAAAATATTATTTTTTTGAGATTACGGTGGTGGTTAGAAACTACTGTGAGTGAACGGCAAACAACGTGGTCCTGATCAGACTGCGCGGATGCCCAGGTTGATCTGGGACTACGCTGGCCGCAAACGTCGTAAGGTACCTTATATGTGGATGTGACTGGAGAAATGAGCAATAATATATCGTTATCAGGTTATAGGAGTGTGCTATTTGACCAGGAGCTACACTGGTGACAAAACCCATAACCCCCATTTATCCAGCCACAATCACACCCACCATGCCTCTAACAAGCAATATATATCGTTATCAGGCTACATGAGTGTGCTATTTAATCAGGAGTTCCCCATGGTGTCCGGCTTAGAGAGGTTCACTGTAAATCCACAGGTTGAAGTAACGGACCGAGGTCTATAAATACATTAAATATGCCTAAAAGCATCAATAAATGAATTTTTTTTTTTTTTACCCCCTCTATAGCGATTAGATGGAGGGGGTAAACAAATTATTTTTTATTTTCTTCATTTATTGATGCTTTTAGGCATATTTAATGTATTTATAGACCTCGGTCCGTTACTTCAACATGTGTGTAAATCAGGCATTTGATCATTCTGGGCCATAGGTGTGTGCTATGCGATCACGCACAGACATTATCACATGAGATAAATGACCAAGAAACTCATAAAAAAATAAGACCACATGTGTTTTATTGGTGTCAGGTTTAGAGAGGTTCCACTGTACATTTTATATCCCAGCATAGAAATGTGTTTTAAAATGGCATCCGTACAATACCAAGACACATACTTTGTTGTTGCGAAAATGGAATATGGTGATGCAAAAGCAGTTCGTCCGTCCGTGACGTCAATGTCAAATGACGCGATACGTTAACACAATATGTCGACATAACGTGATATTGAATCTCAACATGTCGAAATAGCGTGGTAAGTTAACACAACATGTCTACATAATGTGATAAATAATCGCGACAAGTCGACATAACGTAATATTTTAACACAACATGTCGACATAATGTGATATTATGTTATCTAAACATGTCGACATAATTTATCCCAACATGTCGACATAGTTTCAAGTTATGTCAACATCTCGACATATCGATGGCAAATATATGCCACAATAGCTATGAGAGTTTCGCTTCAAACTGCATGTGCATTTTTATCATCATCCATATGTTCATTTACCGCCCCCGTGTTCTTAGTCAATTGTCCGGTTCAGTAGATCCGTGCAAGTTTCTCTTCTGCATTTTCCTAAAACGTATTGACTGTATGAGCATTGGATTCAAACTTCATGTGTATGTTGCTCATCGTTTATATTTTTATTCCCCGCCCTACCCATGCTCCCATACCCAAGGTCAAATAACTTTGGAATGTCCGGTTCAGTAGTTGCGTGCCCGTTTCTACATTCTGCTATCAATTATTTACCGTATGAGCTATTAGCTTGAAACTTCATTTGCATTTTATCATCATCCATATTGTTATTCCGCGCCCAATAAATGCTCTCCCTATGACCATGGTCAAGGTCAAATGTCTCGCTTCAGTAGATGCGTTTGCCCATTCTCCTATGACGTCTTTACTGTGTTAACACTTGGCTTAACCCTGTTCTCCCCTAAGTAACTGGAATGGATTTTGATATGTTAATTTTGCAGCCAATCCAATCATCGCAACATTATTTTCAGACTAGTCCATTTGTGAAAAGGGGGTATTTTACGATCTCAAAAATATGAAAATTACTTTCAAAAAGTGCAGATCCTGATGAGACGGCTCGTTACGAGCCGGCTCATCTGGATCTGCACTGTTTGCACAAACCGGTCTTTCGGGTTCAAATGGGTTAAACTACATACATGTGCATGCTTTTTATCCAACCACAACAACGATGGGATACATGCCGTGGCGGCGTTCTTGTTGTACGACTTCACGTGTATCTGAAACCTCGTGGATCAGAATGATGTTGTACTGTACTGTATGTACTAAGTAGTTCCGGTTACATTCTCCAATCTATCTGAAAGCTCATTACCGATTGTTGGACCGAAAAGCTTCGAAAATTCGCGTTTGTACGCCTCCAGTCCATTTTGTATGATCTTGTCCGGTCTAATTCTGTTATACGTTCCAATTTGGCCGGCAAACTTGTACGAGGGGCAATCACAAAGGGTTACAAGCGGTAAGCTATATAGAGTAGTAGATAAGTGCCGTGAATGGGAAAAATATATTTGGCAAGGCTTAGGGAACGGGATGGGCGAGGCTTTGCTGAGCCCATCCCGTTTCCGTGCCGCGCCAGATATTTTTCCCATTCACGGCACTAACCTACTATTCTATTTATCCCGTCAACATTACGAATAGCTTTAAAATGCAAAAAATAACCCAGCCACATCCTCAAAATCGGAGAATCGACTAGTATGACAACCGCACGGTCGTATTGACAGGATATCAAACATGTTTCACTGCACCGTGTTTCACGGCATATACGCACTGTGTTGACGGGATAAAAGTTTTTCTATATCTTATCATCATACTTATGATGTATAACATAAATGCTTCCTAAATGTGATGGGAGATTTGTATAACATATACGTGAACATTGTCTCGTTATTGTATCCTATACGGCACATGGAGTGGCCAACTCGGCCATATGTATGTGTTTCAGCCATCAGCCAGTTTCACCTCTTGTGGCGTTTGACAAAAATTGGAAAATGTAGAACATATGATGCGATGTAGCTAATCATACATAGGAAAACCAGGACAACGGGCTCCTATCAATTATATTACACAAAAACGTACTGAAAGTCAGATATCAGAGTACTTTTGTCAACATTATTAAAATGTACATACGCTATGGCTGACATGTACACTTTTCATATATATTGCACTGTGCTATGTGTAAATATACATGTGCCTTATATACTCTCCTCATACGTAGCTTCACTGCCCTATTGTAATAGAGTACAGTAGTGGGTATATATGGTATATTTTGTGTGGTCAACCAGTAGCCGATTTCATCAAAATTACAAAGTATACTTATCTAGCAAAGTATAGTTTGAGGGAGTAATCATTTATTTTTCCTGAAATGCATTATTTCATATAGAACTAACGACTGCATATATTTGATGATTAAAAGTATGCAGAATTATTATACTGAATTTATTACATTTAACACAGCCAAAATTGCTGTGATAATGTAATAAATTCAGCATAATAAAAATTAATAAATTTCTCCTTAAATTGAAAATTTCTCCCTTAAAGTATACTTTGCTAGATAAGTATACTTTACAATGTTGGTGAAATAGGCTACAGGTAAAAGTGACACACGGTGCTAGTTTCAGTGAATGAGACTGCATGTATTTACAATGGGCATTCGTGTTGTTAAAAGGCAGGCACAAACTTGTCCAGAAAACTGACATATTTTACAGTTTGGTGTAATAAATTGGTATGAGTGTGTTGACCTGGCTTTTCTACATATACAGTAGCGCTTTTCTGCTCCTTACCTATTTGTATATACTAATATCTGTTTCACGAAACCTGCCCAAATTTTACGGCTATATAGACAATTCAAAAACAATATTTTTTTCGATAATATTAAATTAAAGGAAAATTTAAGAATGAGCCTTCTTTTGTCAAATATTGATTTTATTGCGCAAAAACAATTTCCCCATGTTAAATCCCCATAGACATCTTCACGGAGTGAAGATGTCTATGGGGATTTAACATGGGGAATTTGTTTTGAATTTCAGAAATACTGGACCGATTTTTAACATTTAGCTTTTGTTTTCTTAGTTAGATCATATCCAAGCTATCTAGTCAGGTTTCGGAGTCAATTTCCAAAAAAAATCTTTTTTTGACTCCTCCAACACTTCCTTTCTCCCCCCCCCCCCCCCCCCCATGTTAAATTCCCATAGAGAAATCAATTGTTTGTAATAAAATCAATATTTGATCAAATTTCACGAAATAAAAAGAAGGCTCATTCTTAAATTTTCCTTCAATTTAATATTATCAAAAAAAACATTGTTTTTGAATTGTCTATATAGCCGTAAAATTTGGGCAGCTTTCGTGAAACAGACAGTAATATCGTATACATATCGTAATCGTATAGTATTGGTATATTTAATGAGCATATCGTATGATCATATAATATTGGTATGTTTGTACCGTATCATCGTATAGTACAAACGTACTATACGAATATTATACAAACATATGATACCCGTTCGTATATACGATATATCCGTACGGATATGGTATGAATATACCATGTTTGTATATGTTTGTACGATACAAACGTACCAGAATTATACACATGTATAACAATCGTATAAACGTACGATTTGAATGGTATATCTATACGATATTGGTTGGTATGTACGGTACAAACATACCGTATGTTTATATTATATGCATATCGTATAGAAAACATATCGTATTGGTATAGTATACGTATAGTATTGGTATAGTACATATAGTTGACCTGCAGAAAAGCGTTACTGTAGTTAGCCACATTATATCATATGTTCTACTTCGAATGTTCCTTTCTTCGTCAAACGCCACAAGAGGTGAACTTGACTGCTGGCTTGATTACACAAAGATGGCTGAGTTGGCCTCCATGTGCCGTATAGGGTATAGTAGCACGGCTACGTTCTATATGTTATACTTTATCGCATTTACGAAGCAATTATCTATGAATCAAACGATGACCAGTGGCCCATTTCATCAACATTGCAAAGTATACTTTAGTAGCAAAGTATACTTTGAGGGAGAAATTTTCATTTTTTTTTTAAATTTATTAATTTTTATTATACTGAATTTATTAGATTATCACAGCCATTTAATGGCTGTGATAATGTAATAAATTCAGTATAATAATTCTGCATACTTTTAATCATGAAATATATGCATTTGTTAGTTCTATGTGAAATAATGCATTTCTGGAAAAATAAATGATTACTCCCTCAAAGTATACTTTGCTAGTAAAGTATACTTTGCAATGTTGATGAAATGGGCTACAGGCATAGAACGAGTCCTTCATTAAGTTGTACTAGCGTTCGTGTCTAATGTCTGTGTACATATATATAGGGTAGTTACTCATTTTGCAGAACAGTTTGGCAATCTATGTCAACATTGGATTAATATGACAAGCAACCGAAATGGTGCTTTACACGCATTAACCGTAATCAGCGTCCATTCCTAAGTAATAAAAAGGTTATTTGATTTGTATATGTATATATTCTACTTGTTCCTACATGTAACGATATTGTGCTCCTACAATCGCACAATATCGCACGCTACATAGTTCGTGCATATACAGTAGCGCTTTTCTGCTCCTTACCTATTTGTATATACTACTGTCTGTTTCACGAAACCTGCCCAAATTTTACGGCTATATAGATAATTCAAAAACAATATTTTTTTCGATAATATTAAATTAAAGGAAAATTTAAGAATGAGCCTTCTTTTGAAAAATATTGATTTTATTGCGCAAAAACAATTTCCCCATGTTAAATCCCCATAGACATCTACACGGAGTGAAGATGTCTATGGGGATTTAACATGGGGAATTTTTTTTGAATTTCAGAAATACTGGACCGATTTTTAAAATTTAACTTTTGTTTTCTTAATTAGATCATATGCAAGCTATCTAGTCAGGTTTCGGAGTCAATTTCCAAAAAAATAATATTTTTTTGACTCCTCCCACACTTCCTTACCTCTTTTTCCCCCATGTTAAATTTCCATAGAGAAATCAATTGTTCGTAATAAAATCAATATTTGATCAAATTTCACGAAATAAAAAGAAGGCTCATTCTTAAATTTTCCTTTAATTTAATATTATCCAAAAAAATATTGTTTTTGAATTGTCTATATAGCCGTAAAATTTGGGCAGCTTTCGTGAAACAGACAGTAATATCGTATACATATCGTAATCATATAGTATTGGTATATTTAATGAGCATATCGTGTGATCATATAATATTGGTATGTTTGTACCCTATCATCGTATAGTACAAACGTACTATACGAATATTATACAAACATACGATATCCGTTCGTATATACGATATATCCGTACGGATATGGTATGAATATACAATGTTTGTATATGTTTGTACGATACAAACGTACTAGAATTATACACATGTATAAAAATCGTATAAACGTACGATTTGAATGGTATATCTATACGATATTGGTTGGTATGTACGGTACAAACATACCGTATGTTTATATTATATGCATATCGTATATAAAACATATCGTATTGGTATAGTATACGTATAGTATTGGTATAGTACGTATAGTTGACCTGCAGAAAAGCGCTACTGTAAGTGTACCAGTCTCACTACAAATCTGTCTACACAATTCACTATTCAAAACTAGGTCCCACTCCCCGATACAGTACTGAATTTGGAGCAAATATATCAAATGGTCGGTCGTCACCCAGCCGCGGTGTAACTCCTCCATGTGACTGTCCAAATTCTACCTCAAATTGAGCCACTATAGAACTATTGAGAATTTTACAAGACAATGGATTAAAAGCACAAAACACCCGCACCGTTTTGTTTTATACCGGATTACTTTTGCATAGCCCCTTTAAATTCCGCATGTACTCTGAAAATTGTGTCAACTTTTGAGCGTTCCAAATGTTTATGGTGTGTATGGTTGTGATGTGTGTAATTACAATGTATTAACGCTTTAAGTGGGTTGCGTTACAATCCGGCACTTTCGGTCCCGTAAATTGAGTCGTGTTTTAACTTGTCCTTTTCACTTGCGACCTCGTGGGAAACCACGCTAAAATTTGTTCTGTATATTTTGGTGTAATTCACAATTAGTTAATGTACTACTGAAGAAATTATTTCAATGTATTTATATCTAGTCATGTCTGTGGTGGGTTTTAAATGTCGTGCGGTTTGCCAGTGTGCTGTTATTCGATAAAATGTGTGTCGGCTAAATTTTGTTGTTGTTGTAGTTGACATTTTTTCCGGCGCTTATTTTTCTGCAAAGTATACATTCATTTCGTCCGCAAATCAATTTGTCTGTTAATTGGTGAGTTCGTTCGCAAGCCAAATCGTATTAGGATAATTTATGTTTGTTTTTGGAAACACCTATTTATGCCGTCCGAGTTTTAAGTTAAAGTTTTTCAAATTGCTATATCTATGCGACTGCTTTGGATATCAACTTGAAACTTCATATACACATTGATCACCATTCATATTTTCTTTCATTGTATACCCTACCCATGCTACCCAGGAGCCCAAGGTCAAGGTCAAATTACTTTAAACCTTTTGTTAAAGTTTTACGTTAAAATTGCAAATTGCTATATATCTGTGACCGCTTGCTATATCTACTTGAAACTTTATATACATGTATACATTGATCACCATCCATATTTTCATTGTATACTCTACCCATGCTGCCCAGGAGCCCAAGGTCAAGGTCAAATGACTTAATTTTGTTTGTTGAAGCTTACATTAAAGCTTTTTCAAATTGCTATATCTTTGTGACATGCGTCTTCATGACCTGCAGTTGGTGGTCTCGGGACTTCGGCACATACTTATGTCGTTTTTGAGAAGAATCGATTTCCGTTACAGTATTGACAGCATACTGTCAATACTGACACGGAAATCGATTCTTCGCAAGAGTGACAGAAGTTTTCGGCCAAAGTACCGAGACCACCAAATGCGTTTGATGCGCCAGATTTCATTAAAATCCGTTACATAATAAAGACAATATAACAGAATAAGTACTTTGAATCGGAGGCGCTTCTGGAATAGTTCAGTAATTGTTGCTGTTGTTGTTGTAAACATGTGATCATGCACCTTGTTAAACAGTCATAATGATTGTGTTGCCCGAGAGTAATACTGTTCACTGGATCTCAGTTATATTTAACAAGTACAACTCGCCCGAAAAATGGGGGATATACCGCTTTATCGAATATATGAGTTGAACTTCAGCTACGTTTATTGACATCGGGTGGTCAATGCACATTCAAAATACAGTGGAACCTCTCTAAACTGGAAACCGAGATACTATATGTGATGTCATTTTGAGAGGTTTCTTGGTAACGCAACTCAGATAATAATGAGTGTTCATGATTGCAAAAGATATACGTATGTCCCAGAATGGTCATATGTCTGATTTACAGTGGATCATCTCTAAAGCGGACACCCTGTGTACCTCCCAGGGTGTCCGGTTTAGAGAGGTTTCACTGTACAATAGAAATAGACGCAATGTTTTTGTGATCCGAGAATATTGTGCACTTAATCCCAATTATAATGAGCAGAGGACACCTCAAGTACGACTCCATCGAACAAAATCGAGCAATACTGATGTACAGTGAAACCTCTCTAAACCGGACACCCTGGGAGGTTCCCAGGGTGTGCGGCTTAGAGAGGTTTCACTGTCAATCAGGCATTTGATCATTCTGAGCCATAGCACAGGTTGAAGTAACGGACCGAGGTCTATAAATACATTAAATATGCCTAAAAGCATCAATAAATGAAGAAAAAAAAATAGTTTTTACCCCATCCATCTAATCTTATGGGGAAGGTGTCCAACATTTTAATAGGCCGAGCCCATTCGGGCTCGAGACAACGGACTCTCACGAATCGTCAACCGAGTTATATCATTGTCGCCTATTGCAGAAGTTGGGACAATGTTAGTATTCCGCAACGATATATTCCCCATTGCGCTATGTCAACGCGTTTTCGAGCTATCGATTGTTTTGTTGTAAAAAAAGTATCATCATTGCCAGGTCGGGAAAGAACGGACACATTTCCGAGGCCGATATTGCTATATGAAGGAGTAAACATCGGGTTCAAAATACACTTTTACGTCGTCCCGGCCCGTAAAGAAACATTTTGCATAGATAAAACATTGTTTCCAATCGAACATTTGATCAAACCTACATTTACACCCGTCCTGTGCGTCACGACAGACAATTTAATCACACAGACATTTCTATCATTTCTCGGTAAGCCATTTTGTATAAACATCGTGGGACAGGTTTATTCGCCGGAACTCGTGCACTTACTATGTGGAAAAAAAAACGGAACTTTTAGAAACGGTTATAATTCATATTTTATAATACCTATGTTGATGGTAAAAGTATCAAGTTAAATGTATGTCTCTCTACTCCGATTTCAAGTTTTGTCAAAATATATTTTTTTCTAATAAACATGTTTTGGCAGCATATGAGAATTGTCCGTGGGGTCAACTTTTATTTTTGACCGAATATGGTCATGTTATATGTCAAATCGAAGGTATCAACGAGGCGATCACTCTGGTGCATTTTTTTGTCGAAATCGGATGGCTATGTCATCAAGATGGCCACCGAAAGGTCAAAAAGGTCGTTCTTTTATTAGAGATTTAAAAATTCTTCACATGAACCGCTTGGCCCATGGTGGCCAAACTTAAAAATTATGGTCCATGGGTGAAGCATTTTCAGATTTGTTAAAACGGAGATCATCGCTAATCAAAGATGGCCGCCGTCTAAAATTAGCATAAATTCTTAAAAAAAATCTTCTTCTCATGAACCGCTAGCCGGATTTCGACGAAACTTGGTAAGAATGATAGATGTACAATGCTCTTTCAAAGTTGTTAAAATGGTGACTCCGGGGTCAAAAATGGCCGTTGTCTCGAGCCCGTATGGGCTCGGCCTATTAAAAAGTTGGACACCTTCCCCATAAGATTAGATGGATGGGGTAAAATCTTTCTATTTTTTTTCTTCATTTATTGATGCTTTTAGGCATATTTAATGTATTTATAGACCTCGGTCCGTTACTTCAACCTGTGAGCCATAGATTTTATATATATGACCAAGAAACTCATAAAAAATTAAATTACATGTGTTTTCTTGGTGTCCGGTTTAAAGAGGTTACACTGTAATGTGTTGAGCTGAGGTATGAGGTAATCGGTTTATTTTTTAGTCTTTACATTCTGGTATTAGCGATTAGTTTCAATTCAGTAGTTTCTGGCAGAAAATTATACCGAGTTTTCTGGGAAAACGTGCATTATTTCCATAAACTGTTCACTCATGATGGTTATCACAATTGTATTTCGTCAGCCGGCCAGACGGTTGACAGTTTTTATTTCAAACTGATATTCGACAACCGAATAATTGTTATGGAATATAATCACACGTGATATTAGACAGTCATTTTTCGTCTACACGAACTGAAATCTCCACGAAATCATACAATGTTCACTTTTCTTTTATGTCAGTTGAGCAGTTAAATAACATTCAGAACGTGGCTGTGACTGTAGAAATGGGAAAACATGACCTGTACTGGGCGCCAAGTGGGACATGGCTCAATTTTGTGCCACAAAATTCATTTTTGTGCCACAAAATTCAATTCTGTGTCACAAAATTGACATTCTGTGTCACAAAATTCAATTCTGTGTCACAAAATTCACTTTTGTGCCACAATATTCAATTCTGTGTCACAAAATTCACTTTTGTGCCACAAAACTCAATTCTGTGTCACAACATTCACTTTTGTGCCACAAAATTCAATTCTGTGTCACAAAATTCAATTCTGTCAATTCTGTGTAACAAAATTATTCAATTCTGTGTCACAAAATTCAATTCTGCACACGCATGTAAGAAGGACTACCATTGGTCAGAAACTGCACTGGAGAAATGGGTCACGGTCGCCGATCTACACATTCAATGTCGATGATTCATTTCTCATTCTGCCGATGATTCATTTCTCATTCTGCCATTTTGCTTCAACTATCTCCAAACAGTCAAACGTTGACAAACCCATTCGTATTTAAACTCATTTGCGTTATAATTGTACACATAATTCATGTACATGTAGATCTCCCGCGAGTACAGACCTCATTTATTGTGTATCGCAAGGTACATCTGCCCCAGTTAAATCAATAATACACGCGCTGTGACCTGTGTTCTGACTCCTGTCTGTTTATAAACAGAATGTGTGTATTGGGCCATTTGAGGAAACCATTTGTAGTATCTGTGTAGATACCATGGATACAAAGATGGTGTATACTGTAAATAATGCATGTAGACACATAGTTGCGAACACGTAACTTCGCAACTAGTAGACACAGATCCAATACCATTTGTTTCACAAGGTTAGATCTACTGTTAGAATACGACGTCATCTAATGTCATTTTCGAGCATAAAACGTTATCTGATAAATAGAATACCAGGCTAGTGTATTTTAATATCAAGTTTATCAGGCTCGGCTAGGAAACGGTAGGAATTCCTCGGCAAGCCTCGGAATTCCTACGCGTTTCCTAGCCTTGCCTGATAAACTTGATATCAAAATACACTAGCCTGGTATTCTCTATAATGGGCATGCTCTCAGGTCTAGCTATGTCCCGGCTACTTTATGTTTGACCCTGTTTACATAATTGAGGGAAAATTCTGAATATTTTTCTTATTTCTCCTTCAAAGATATATGCTTATATGGTGTGACCACTCATTTATAATCATAATATAACCAAAATAACTGTCCATAAAGAAGTATAATATTGATATATTGGGTTATATTTTCGCATTGAAATATTTAAACCTGCAAGTGTACTCCACCATCTAGTAAAATGGACTAAGACCGATCTCAACCAATCAACGTAGAGATGACATAGACTATCCTACGCAAACTAATTTTTGTGGACAAAAATGAATTCTGTCCCACAAAACTGAATTTTCTTCACAAAACTCAATTCTGTCTTACAAAATTGAATCCTTTATAACAAAAATGAATTTTGTATACGAAACGTATGCAGAATTGAATTTTGTGACACAGAATTGAATTTTGTGACACAGAATTGACAGAATTGAATTTTGTGACACAGAATTGAATTTTGTGACACAGAATTGAATTTTGTGATTTTTAGTGTTACAAAACTCAATTTTGTCTGGACAAAATTGGTTTTGTACACATAATTAACCTGTCCTGCATGGCGCCCCGTAACCTGCACTGTTTTATTTGTTCGCCATTCAGTGAATGAAACACCCACAATGAGTATAGCGTATATTTGTTATCCTTACCAGGCTTCAGCAGTGCGCTAGATGATCAGAAGGCTGAATATCCGCATGCTATCAGCCCCATTTCTCCAGTCACAGACACAATAGGACTCGTTCCTAACACACATAAGTACATACAGAACTTATTGAATCATATGTCGGCTGAAACTTTATCAACGGCGCTGTACGTTGTCTTTCCTGACCGAGAATGTCACGGCTAGTTCTTTATATTCGATCATCACAGCGTAATCGTTGTCAAACGGCGGTTTATCGTTATCTTTCCTCTCGACAAAATTTGCAATTCCAAAAAAGTCGTTTCTCTTTCTAAGCGACGGTGACGATGTTTTACTCTTGCCTTTCTGTTCGGGTTTACCATTTTCAGTTGGCGATGCCCGAGTTCTCTTTGTGAACACGTAAGAATGCTTTCGTTTCTTGTGAGTCGAAAGTAACCGACATTTGTTATTTTTCCGAGTCAACATAGTCCGACAAGCAGACCGGAATTTCGTTGACATGAAGTTATAAACGATCGGGTTTAATGCGTGGTTCATGTAAAACATTATCCGCGTGGAGAATAGGATCTTTAAATAGTTCTCGAGTCCCAGGGAAAATATGACTAATTTGTCCTCGAACGTGAACCAAAGCCCGGCGACGCGGAGAGGGAGGTGACATATGAAGAAGATGATGACGATGGACGCGATGATGTTGATCACCTGGGACTGGAGACGGCGTCGGTTCGTGTACCTGACGTCATCGCATGCGCACAGGTGTCGGCGGTGGTAGCGGCTCGCCTTCACCAGGATCCGACACAACCGGAAGTAGAGGCCAAACAGGAGTGAGCAAGGAATCAGGAAAAACAGGACGGCCAATAGGACGACGTAGACTCGCTGCCATAACAGGTAGATGGGGTTGCGGCACACCTGCAAGCAGAAGATCGTGAATTGGAGCCCGACACAGAGACTGACAAATATAAGGTTCGACCATGTCCAGCCGTGGGTAAACGTTTGCCGTGGCACGAGGGAACTGTTTGAACCCCAAAGCTGTAGGCCGCGGGTTCAACAGTTTCCGAGAGCCACGGCAAACGCTTACCTACGGCTGGACATGATCGAACGTTATTGTTAATACATTTCCGTCGGAAATATCGTGTAATTTGAGCATATATACAGTACTTTCGGTACTTTGATCACCTGATCCATTCAAACAGCTGATTTACACATACATATTCCGGGGCCGCAGTAAACGTCGCGTGATGCAGCCACATCAATTTCAAAAATGTCAGTGCGACCGTTGTAAACTAGTCTGGTGACGTAATGGCGCGTTCTAGTAACATGCATTACGTACGTGTTGGCTTGGTCCCGGAATAAGCATTGTCTACAGCTATGGTCAAACTTCACGCGCTGTACGTTTGAACACGGCTGTGAGCGGTGTCGAGCAATGACAGTCGTGTAACAATAGACGTGTACCTACAGGAGGAAACAAAACAGGCGATCTAATTGAGGAGCGTTTTCCCAACGTGGCCTACTGGTCCACATCCGTTCCTGTGACATCTTTTTCGTCCACATTTTGGTATTCCCTTGTCTCCTACTGTTCATTGTCTACAAGACTGGAGCTGGTAAATACTTCCAGTTACATTGATCTCCAGTTTGAAGGCAGCTGCACCGTAGTGGGTCCAATATAAAGGTTCATCCACGCCTTCCTTCAAAAGTGGCCGTAACAATTCGTCAGGGTGCTCAATGTAGGAAATTTATTATTTCTTGCGCCCTTCATAAGTGGCCATAACAAATTCGCCAGAGCGCTTCGCGCTCTGACGAATTCGTTACGGCCACTTATGACGGGATGCGTGGAGGAACTTCGATAATAACTGCATGTTCCCTCGATAACTATAACAGGAAAGATTACAGGAGATATTGTTTCTTCTATTTAAGGGTGGGAAGTTGCTCAAAGAATCTTCCATACCCGGATATCCGAGGAGTGCATTGTATTAATACATCAAAGTACTGAAAGTACTGAGCTGCGAGACCAACTGAAATGGGTGGTAAAGAGTGTTTTAGTATATTCTCCTTTAAATAGTTCATATAGAGTAATTGTAGTAAATGGTGTTATGGGAAACTGTATAACACTCGATATATTTTGTATGTGAAGAGGGGAAGGAGCTGTATAGAAACAGGAAGAATCCAGTAAGGCTTAGCATTTGTTTTGTTATGCATTACATACACATCTTCATAAGTAATAACATGTACTTAACTAGAGGAATGTAATATTGTTCCACTTGTGTGATACACATATCATCAACAAATCATCAGTCGGTGTTTGCAACAGAGATAAATGGATGCCTATTAAGATGCAAATTACTATAGCCAGTACAGTCCATAGTAAGTGCAGCAACAAAACGTTTTAGTAAATGGCACCACTTTGCACTGATACAGTAACAAGAACAGACGGATCAACATGATTGTTAAGCGTAAGATAATCTGCCACGATGTGACAAAGGTCCCTACAAAAGATGACAACCAGCCTATCCCAACCAAGAGCATCGTATATTCAATTCCGCATGAGCTCTGAATTTTTTATCAATTTTCGACATCATTTAAGGAAAATATGACTGATTTTAGAAATCAATATCGGCGAAATACGGCGATGCGATAATGGTGGTAATTCCATATCCGGGCTCAATTATTGTAAGTTAAAGTGTACGCTATTACCGCTCATTCGAAACATGCCGACGCGACGATTCAAATGAGTGAACCATCTAAACGACACGGTTCAAATGAGTGGTAACAGTATATTTTTATAAATTTTCGACATCATTTAAGAAAATATGACTGATTTTCGAAATCAATATCGGCGAAATACGGCGATGCGATAAGGGTGGTAATTCTATATCCGGATTCACTCTTCAAACACCTGTGGTTATAGTGTTGTTTTATGCAAATTTGTACACGCCGTAGTTGTGAATGGGAAAATCCAGACAGGTGTGATTCGGGTTTACACAAAAAAACCAGACAGGTGTGATTCGGGTTTACACACCATTAATGCGCGACCAAAATAGTCCATTTTATTTGTGGAAAATTAACGGCTAAATCTGAGGTTCCATTGGTTTTTCTTCGATTAATTATGTACCAAACATATACATTCTAATAAATGTGAAATGTAAAATATCATAAAACGAGTCGTTAACAGTGACCTAGATACAAGATGTATACATACGCTCCACAAGAAAAGATAGCGCCGTGATATCTGACTGTATTTTGAGAACCGGTTACATTCGCAGCTAATATAGTATCATAGGTCGGGATACACAAGGGAGATACGCAATTATGTAATTCGTTTACTCAATTAGAGTACCCCTAGGCAACATGCATTAGATGTAATTCGTATCTGATCATACTATACACCATATATAGAAACACGTTTCCGTTATAGATGCAAGTTAAAGGCAATGGGTCTCAGAAACTTGATGAAGCAGATTCGTAAAATGGCATATACATTAATGGTAGATTTCTATCGCATTTCAGAACCCAATTGCACTGTAACGCGCCTGGAAAAAATATTTACTGCAATCGAGGGTAACTAATTTATTTTATTTAAATTCTATAAATTACTTATAATGTAAATGCATTCCTCAAAACACATGCGTACTATTCAATTATATACTATCAACAACTGTGATAAACAGGGGCGATAATTTGGTCTAGCATACGTCGGCATTGCCGCTATACGGGTACCAGTAAGGAAAGGTTCAATACGTATTTAGTTTGTGTTGTGAAATGATCATACTATGCCATATTTAGAAAGAGGCTTCCATTATAAATACTAGTTTAATTAATTAAAATTATATTAAGTCAAATTGTTACCAACTTTAGTGGGTTTTTTTCTAGACTATGCATATCTGAGAACTAGTGGCTTTAAAGGTACATGTCCACTCAGTAGGCACAACATGTTCTTTATATCAGAGACATCATACGAAACATTTTCTGGCAAAATAAACATTCATTCACCATTACCCCACGTACTGATTGGCATTATTAATATATATCCGACGTAAATTTCCACACTGATATTAGGGGCGATAACCGTGTGGAATGTTAACGGACATTACTATTTATTATCTTTATTTATTTTTTGATGTGCAATGATCATACTGTATAATCTGTCGAAAATGTTATTTTTTTCGGGTGTCGTCTGATACCACCGCGAGTCACTATCAGTGAAATAAATATTACTAAATTATTTAAAGGTACATGCCCACTCAGTAGACCCAAACTGTTCTTTATATCAGAGACAGCATCCGAGACATTTTCTGGCAAAATAAACATTCATTCACCATTACCCCACTTATTGATTGGCATTATTATTATTGCATGTATATCCCAGTACGCCCACGTGACGTCTCGCGACGTTGTTGATTCCTTAATGGTACATGCCCACTCAGTAGCCACACAATGTTCTTTAATCAGAGATAATTCCAGCACACAAATATTTACACAATTCCCTAACATTTGATTGGTCCGTAGCAAGTCTCTGTCCAGAATTTATATCCCAGTAAACTCCATGCCGAACTACTTTCCGTAACCGACAGGCGCAGTTAAAATAATTCTTAAGAAAACGGAAAATAAACACATTTTCTTGATGAATTTATTTCACATGCTGGAATTATAAGGAATGAATGGCCTTTTTGTGGAATTTATCGGGGATATAAACTTGGAAAAGTCGCGGGAATACTGGACGAGGCCTTCCGGCCTTCGTCCAGTATTCCCGCGACTTTTCCAAGTTTATACCCCGATAAATTCCACAAAAAGGCCATTCATTCCTATAATAACCAATAGGATAAAAATAAACAACTGGCGATAAAAAATTACAATTTTCGAAAAAAAAAAAAAATTTTTTTTTTCGAAAATTGTAATTTTTTATCGCCAATTCTTTGTTTTTATGCCAATTGCGAAAGTAGCTTTTCCAAGTTTATACCCCGATAAATTCCACAAAAAGGCCATTCATTCCTATAATATCACCTGGGACATTTTCTGGCAAAATAAACATGCATTCATCATTACCACACGTAGTGATTGACATTATTATACATTTTATATCAGACGTAAATTTTTACACTGATATCAGGGGCGATAACCGTGTTTCCTTAAAATGTTAACGGACATTACTATTTATTCTCTGTATTTATTTTTGTATGTGCAATGATCATACATTATAATCTGTCGAAATATTATTGTTTCATGTGACTCATTTAATTAGTATAACTAATTAAACAATATCATGCCTCATTTGCATATGAAAATAGCCTGATACCACCGCGCGTCACTATCGTAAAATAAACATTACCAAATGATTATATCTGTATATAGCGGGCACTCGTAATTTGTAGAACTGGTGGAATAGTGAAATACTTATACACTTATTCCATTCCAATAAAGAACATGTTGTGCCTCCTGAGTGGGCATGTACCTTTAATATATATGTACTCAGGCGCGGATACAGAAATAATTGCAGGGGGGGGGGGGGTCTGTAATTAAAATTTGGCGTACCCGACCTCCACGCGCGCGAAATCGTAAAGTCGGGGGGTCTGGGGGTCCTCCCGCAGGAAATTTGTAAATGCCAGATCGCCGCAGAAGTCATCCAACTATTCGAGTATTGTAGAATTTTTTTTTTGTCTGGTTAACGCTTGCTCTACCGATCGCAATTTTATATCCCTTATCGTCGGGCTCAAACCGCATTCAATTAGCAAAGGAACTATTCAAACGGATTGTAAATTCTAGGTAATTCCTAATCTATACATGTGTGACAAAAGCATGTACTCGCCATAACATAACCAGGTTTGCTGCATTTGGCGAACAGTGTAGACGCAGATCAGACTGCGCATTTGCGCAGTCTGATCAGCGCCTACACTATTCGCAATTTACTCCAGGAATATTAATCTGCCATTATATAATGATAACGAGCCATGTCAAAAGAATCAGATCAGAAACTACACTGGCCCGAGAGTACAAACAATGCGTATTTAATCACAAATAGCCATTTGCGAAATTGGCATGGTCGCACACAGCTGGTACTGACAAGTTCAAGAGAAGTCGTGTTTCATACGGGTCATGATCTTAGATAACCGGACTCATCTCATGTCTGACCAGCGTAGATCTTTATCAGACGCCACAGCCGTGTCGCTTGATAATAATGCGCAGACGTGGCTGTGTCTGCAGGTTACAGCGGTAAGATACGTATGCTTGACACAGTGTGTTACTGTATCGTCAGATTCAGTATTCGATGTATGTTACTATATTTAGGTATCGTCATTTTATTGTCTCGCCCGCGAAGCGGAAAGCGAGACATATGTTTTGCTTTTCCGGAGTCGTCGTCGGCGGCGGCGTCGTCGGCGGCGGCGGCGTCATCATTCAATGTTCAGTTTTCGTGTTACGGTCATTACTTCAACACCTTATCAGCTACAGTCACCAAACGTTCTACATACCTTTACTATGATATGTACATGAATATAGGACTATTAAAACAATATGGCGGGCCCCAGGGTCTTCAGGGTCAAGGTCAAACTGTATGTGTTAATACATTCAATGTTAAGTTTTCGTGTTACGGTCATTACTTCAACACCTTGTCAGCTACAGTCATCAAACTTTATACATACCTTTAATATGATATGTACATGAAAATAGGACTATTAAAAAAGATTTGGCGGGCCCCAGGGTATCCAGGGTCAAGGTCAAACTCTATTTGTTAATACTTTCAATGTTAAGTTTTCGTGTTACGATCATTACTTCAAAACTTTATCAGCTACAGTCATCAAACATCCCTTTACTATGCTATGTAGATGAATATAGGACTATTAATTTGTTTTTCTCGGGCCCCAGGGTTAAGGTCAAATTCTATTATTTTAATACTTTCAATGTTAAGTTTTCGTGTTAAGATCATTACTTCCAACACCTTATCAGCTACAGTCATCAAACTGTATACATCCCTTTACTTTGATATGTACATGAATATACGACTATTACATATTTTTTTCTCCGGCCCCATGGTGAAGGTCAAGGCGGAACAAGGCGAGACATTTGATTCCGCGGAATTCTTGTTTATCTATTTTTAGTATCATTAAATAGTTAATGTCAGTCGCCATTTTTACAGACAGGTTTATTCGCCGGAACTCGTGTTACAAATTAAAGGTATGTCTATATGCTCCAATTGTATATACAATATGTATTAATGCACCTCAGACCAGATCAAGATTGTTATACAGGCTGCTAATTTGGGCTTCATCGGTGTGGGGCAGGACCGTTTTGTTTCTGGCGATACAGTCTCAGTTCTTTCAGTACTTTGATTTTGTATTGTCAATATACAGTAGCATTGGCCGGCTGGTGAGCCGCAAACTGGCTGAATAAATGGTACCAATTCCATAATTTCCTGATGTCTGGTATAGAGGATAGGAATTGGGAAGTAAGTACTGCTGCTCAAAGATTAGAGTGGCTTACACACGTAAGGAAATTAATGTGACACTACAATATGTCCTCGTATAATAAACAGCCAATTTGCTGTACCGTATAGCATTAGCCCAGAGTAACATATTTGTGGTTGTAATTGGAGAAATGGAGTGTATGGGATGTGCGACCAGTGTAGATCCAGATCAGACTGTGCATCTGATCAGGATCTGCACTGGTCGCTATTCCATCAATAGACCATACGTTATGCTTCTAACGCGTACCTTAGATCGTTATCAAGCTACAGGAGTGTGCTATTTGATCAGGAGCTGAACTGGTCACACATCCATACAAGACACATGTATCCAGTCACCGCCACATTTAATGAATACAACCAGTAGCTGTTGCCTTTACTATGGTGTACTGTGGTACATGTATCGTGACACATTTGTCTGCTTAAAGTCCGAAGGACTCATCCCAAACCGTTTAACAGATCAATTGTTTTGCGTACCAATGTAAGCGCCACAACACATGCTTGTATTATTGTGCATTTTCTGGTAGTTCAAAAAATGTAAATAACTGAATATGGCGTTAAAGTTTTGTTGCAATTCATGGAACAGCGACGTTGCCTGTCAATAGTGTATCGTGTCGTATTGTATGTGATGCACAGACTCTGACAAAGTGAAACTCCACATAGTTCAACCAGAGCATTCCCTGGTCATGAAGCCACTATGGCGCCGGCGCCGGCGTAATATGAATCACGTCGAAATAGGCGCCGGATTCCGGACGAATTCTCATTCAGCTGCATGCAGAAGATATTGCATAAACATACATTCGTGTCGTAACCGGCGCAAATTTCTTGGTCGACGAAACAGGCATTTATCCCGTCAACACAGTGCGTATGTGCCGTGAAACACGGTGCCGTGAAACATTATTGATATCCTGTCAATACGACCTAATCACTGCGTATGAATATGTGCGGTGGCTGGGATTATTTGTTTTCCATTTTAAAGCCATTAGTTGGTGTTGACGGGATAAACAGAATAGTAGGTTAGTGCCGTGAATGGGAAACATATCTGGCGCGGATCGGAAACGGGATGTGCTCGGCAGAGCCTCGCCCATCCCGTTTCCTGAGCCTTGCCAGATATTTTTCTCATTCGCGACACTAACCTACTATTCTCTATTTATGCGATAGCTCTAGAGCTGATTAGCATCTCGTCAGGAAATCGGTGCATTTTTCCACGTGAAACATTTTGCGCCGGCGCTGAGTGCAGCAGCAGGGAACGCACAATCCAACGGAAGATACGCAGAACAGTGTCCACTATTACAACGAAAAATATCCGACCCTGTAATAACCATATACAGTGAAGCCTTGTAGAGCCGACTATTGTTCATCGACGACTACGTGTATGATTAAGCCGGGGAAAATAACTCGATAGTCGTCGATGAACAATAGTCGGCTTTACAAAACCTCTCTAAACTGGACACTCTGGGAGGTCCCCAGGGTGTCCGGCTTAGAGAGGTTTCACCGTAAATCAGACATTTGAACATTCTGAGCCATAGTTCTGTGCTATGCGATCACGAACAGACAGTATCACCTGAGATAAATGACCAAGAAACTCATCAAAAATAAGATCACAGGTGCCGTTTTCTTGGTGTTCGGTTTAGAGAGGTTCCACTGTATCTGATTCCATTACAGCTTTGTTAGAGAAGTATAATATAACGCTCACATGGTAAATTCCCCCAGCCACACGTCTATAAATATACAATGTAACATGTATCATGTTTAGGTTCCAACAAAAGCCAAAGTCAGTTTACAACTGAACACTGTCTGCGATGTATAGGACACATATACATACAGTGGACCCTCTTTAAGCCGGACACCCTGGGAACATCCCAGGGTGTCCGGATAATGAGGTTCCACTGTAAAATAGACAGATAACAACGTCAAGACACAATACTATTTACAGAAACTATGACATGGATTTTTGTTATTAATTCGTTCCCACGAAATAACAATTCGTTCCCTCAATTTAACAATTCGTTACCTCGAATTAAAAATTCGTTCCCACGATATAACAATTCGTTCACTCGAATTAACAATTCGTTCCCACTGGGAACGAATTGTTATTTCGTGGGAACGAATTGTGAAATGGAGGGAACAAATTGTTAATTCGTTGGAACGAATTGTTAACTTGAGAAAACGAATTGTTATTTCGTGGGAACGAATTACAATGTAGTATAAACAAAAGAATTCTACGTCCCATGTGGGGCTCCGATGACATAAATGGCAATGCATTCGATAAACAATAAGCAGAACTAACAGTTGTCCGTGTCCGGGATAGGGAGGTTCCACTGTAGTAGCAGTGCAGTGGTTGCATAGCAACAAACTCGGAGGAAGTCAGTCACCTATTACTGGTGGGATTACTTAGAAAGCTCAAGCGAATACGGCTGATATTATGTCGCGAAATACAAAATAGACACGCCATGTGATTTATTACCGTCGGACATCTGCGTAATTTCAGGAAATACGTTGACATAATTGATAACATTATATTCCGCATGTACTCTGAAAATTTTGTTAACTTTTTACATTTTACTAAAAGTCTTTATTTATGAAAAATATTGTAAATTTTGAAGGATTTAATAACATTACGCAGATATCACATCACAAAATCACATGGCGTGTTTCAAATATGGCGTTAGTTATTGGATCACGATCGCAACAATATTTGCGCATGCCTACTGGTAAATTACCGGTTACGTAGTGAATTTTGTGAGAAATAAGTCTAAAAGTTCTAATCTCCAAACACAGATACATTACATGAGAAAATCAGTTTAACCATGGTGCGGGTCATTCGTAATAAAATTGTCAATATGCGTAGCGATATATGTATATGTACTGGTAAAACTACTGTTTGTTCCACGTTTTGCTGCCGACGAACTTTTGGCTATTAAACACATTAAATCTAAAAAATATTTAAAAGTAAGTACTTTTTTTATCAATAACAAAAGTCACCCTCCCCAAAAAAAATTAGTTGATGAAATTCCATCAAATATTTATTTTATTGCGAAACAACGATTTTCTTATGGGAATTTAACATGGGGTCTAACATAGATTTGATTTAAATATTTGTGGACCGATTTTCAAAACCTAACTTTTGTTTTCTTAATTACATCATTTTCAAGCTATCACGCCATGTTTCGGAGTCAAGTTCCAAAAATTTTCATTTTTTGATCCTACAGGATGAAAAAACGAAAAATTTGGGAAATTGACTCCCAATGTTAAATTCCCATAGGAAAATCATTTTTCGCAATAAAATCAATATTTGTAGGAATTTTATCAAATAATTTTGTTTTGGGAGGGTGACTTTTTTGTTATTGATAAAAAAGTACTTACTTTTAAATATTTTTTAGATTTAATGTGTTTAATAGCCAAAAGTTCGTCAAACAGTAGTCAAAGTTAATGCACTTTGTTTTCTGCCAGAAAGCATGGTTGCGCATGACAAAATTTACCATCAATACATATATCAGACCCGCCATGCGATTTTGTACCTACGGACATCTGCGATATTTCATGAAATATATTTACAGAAAATGGGATATTTTCTGTAAAAGACTTCACAAGCTGACACAAATGTCTAAGTACATGCGGAATATTATTCAATTCCGCATGTACTCTGAAATATTTGTAAACATTTGACTTCATTTATGGAAAATGAGTTAAATTTTGTAAATGTATTTCATGAAATTACGCAGATGTCCGAAGGTAGAAAATCACATGGCGTGCCTCTATATATATATTTATCCCGTCAACACAGTGCGTGTGAAACATTTTTGATATCCAGTCAATACTATTTTTTCATTTTACAGCCATGTGTAGGTGTTGACGAGATAAATAGAATAGTAGGTTAGTGCCGTGAATGGGAAAAAATATCTGGCGCGGCACGGAAACGGGATGTGCTCGGCAGAGCCTCGCCCATCCCGTTTCCTGAGCCTTGCCAGATATTTTTTCCCATTCACGGCACTAACCTACTATTCTCTATATATTTTCCTTATTTCTGAACCAAAGTATATGTTGTGACCACTCATTTAAACCGTCTCGGCGAGACGGTTCAAATGAGTGGTCACTCATTTGAACCGTCTCGGCGAGACGGTTCAAATGAGTGGTCACAACATATACTTCTGATGGAAAATAAAGAAATTCTTGAGCCTTGCCGGATATTTTTTCCCATTCACGGCACTAACCTACTATTCTCTATCTATATGGTGTTATTATGTTATCTGTAATAATACAGTACTATTGATATCTGTATTCATGTGAACAAATATTATAGATTACTAGTATGCGTATTTATGCGTCACAGCCAAATAGTATACGTTCGTGCCTCCGCTGAGGGATACGGCTCTTCCAAGATCAGGCAAATTGCGATACTTTACTCGACAATATATCCAGCCAGAAAATCACACACGTCAAATAACCGCGACACATGAGGCAAACAATGCTATGTTGTACCTAAAACTATGTCCGATTTTCATGCAAAATGTTTACAGAAACTGATATTTTCTCGGCAGTTGAACATTTTGAGCAAATGAACATTTCGTCGACTTTCGACGTCATTTGCCGTGTTATTTCACTGCGAAATACTATAGACTATTTTACGCAATGAACATACGGTATGTAAACAATCGGGTATGGAAGGTCACCGAGCCAATTACAACCCTAAAATCGAAGCAACCACAACAACAACAACAACAACAACACATATGTAAACAGTTGGCAGTAGTTGTGCTACCAAACTGCGAATAAATAATATTATAAACATGTACCCGTGCGGTATGCGACACAATTTAACCCTCATAAACACACGTCTTTTGCCATTTTTTTGTCTGTGGATTTAAGCCCAGTACGCTAATTGGAATCGTTATTTTGAACCGTCGGTATGGTATGACCCAATTGACATTTCCATTTATATAGTATTGCCATTTTGAACTGTCGGTATGGTATGGCCCAATTGACATTTTCATTTATGTAGTATTGCCATTTTGAACCGTCGGTATGGTATGGCCCAATTCACATTTCCATTTATGTATTACTGTCATGTTGAACAGTCTGTATGGTATATGACCCAAGTTGACATTTTCCATTTATGTATTATTGGTATTTTGAACCGTCGGTATGGTATGGCCCAATTGACATTTCCATTTACGTATTACTGTCATGTTTAACAGTCGGTATGGTATATGACCCAATTGACATTTTCATTTATGTTTTTGTTTCCCTTCTCCAAACATGCAACTACAATTGAGACTATAATGTGTGCCATTGTTCATGAATACTGTTTACTGAACTATGATGTTTTCTGTAAATGACGTCGAAAGTTGAAGGAATGTTCAGAGCAAACGCGGAATGATATTCAGCATCTGATCTGAACATTTCGTCAACTTTCGACGTCATTGGCGGCAAATATCGTACCTGTTTCTATATATTTTTCGACTAACGAGAGTGTACATGCCCCCCTCTCGTGCTATGCCCGCCTCCAGCCTTCGCAGACGCTGACAGCCGAACACACCACCTCCCCCCCCCTGGAAAAATTCCCGGCGACGCCTATGAGTCCATTTATGAAAAGGGCTGCTTTTGTTCTAAAAGAACGTGAAAAAATTACTTGAAAACAGTGCAGATCCTGATGAGACGGCTCGTTACGAGCCGGCTCATCTGGATCTACACTGTTTGCCAATACCACTATACAGGCCTGTGGTGTTGAAAGGGCTAATGGTAATTCAGACTGTGCTTATGCCGTAGCAGGGTTTTGTCGCGTCTGTCATTCATGAAACAGGCAGGCAATTGATTTCCCATAGACCCATAGACACACTCACACAAACATGCCAATCGCAAACTACCTGCGGAAAAATCAATTGTGTTACTTCCATTCCTGGAGTTAGTGACATAAGCCGGTTCTAGATACATGCCAAACACGGGGTCATGCGAATTGATTTCCATGAGTTATTTCCCCTTTTTTGGCGGAACCGTCTACTTTCAGTTTCAAAATTCTATCCCACCCCCACATCAAGTCGCACACAGAAAATTTAACCTGCATGAGCACAGCATTGCAAATACTATAGTAACATGTTTGGCACGGACATACCTTTCCTTCAACATTTCTTTTAGTTATCTCTCTGTAATAATAATAACAATCAATGCCGTTGTCCTGAGAATTTACTCATTGTTGCTAAGCTGTACCAGGACTTGTTCACGGTCACATCCATTAGTCGACTGGTTCCTCCAGCGTGCCGGAAGTTCAACTTCCGATCCCCTAATGATAAAATGCACCTTAAGGTTAGAACACACCAAATAGTGTTATTATATAATTTAACCGAATTCAATCCAATAAAGCCAGTCTTTCCTACTTCTTTATTTTCGTATAAATGCATATACATGTATATAACAATTGGGTGTTGTGGACCACCCACCCAACACCAACTTTTAGCCCAAATAAACCGCTATGGTAATTTCCAATAACCTCCGAAGGGAAGCACATTTAATACACAATGTTTTAAAGTCACTATTTTTATTAAATTTTCAACCACATGGTCTTTATCAAAATAGTATGAAAATGTATCGGCAGTCCTATGTGACGTCCATAGTGTAGCATTAAACCGGATGTCATACTATTTTGATAAAGACCATGTGGTCGAAAATTTAATAAAAAGAGTGACTTTAAAACAATGAGTAAACGGCTATCTTTTATAAAAACACAACAATTACTAACCCACTTACCCTATAGACCACACCCCGTGTACCAGACATGTTGGCCAGTTATAGAGAATAGGTTAGTGCCGTGAATGGGTAAAACTATCTGACAAGGCTCAGGAAACGGGATGGGCGAGGCTCTACCGCGCCAGATATTGTTTCCCATTCGCGGCACTAACCTACTATTCTATTTATCCCGTCAACACCTACAATTGGCTTTAAAATGCAAAAGAAATAACCCCAGCCACCGCACATATGCATACGCAGTGATTAGGTCGTATTGGCAGGATATCAAAAATGTTTCACGGCACCGTGTTTCACGGCACATACGCACTGTGTTGACGGAATAAAATGAGATTAAGGATTATCAATATAACAAAACACACTTACCTTACCATCCGAGTTCATTGCATATCTCTTCTAACATTTTCCGTTGATTGACTAATGTTCTGACATTTATGCAGCATTTAAGCAATTGTTGATGTCTGTTTATTAGTCATGAACCAGCACGAGAGAACGACAATACGAGTGACTATATGTTATTCCATTGACGTGAAGATACGTGCCTAATCCACATCCCTTCGGAGCTAGAGTTTTCAGAATCTTCATTATTTGTCCTTGATGAAAATTACAATAAACACAATCATTTTTATTTCTGTCCATTCTCTTGCTTAAATATTTCAGCGTCTCCTGACATTTTTGTTCTGTCGACATATCCAGTTTGACATCTTCATTTATTTGTCCTTTACCATACGATTCCAGAAGCTTCTCCTTTAGTTCCGATTTTGTATCACTTCTTGTTTTAGGCTTCTCTGTTTTACAAAAGTCCTGTGTTAATTTTGTATAATATTTCCTGTCAAAATTGTCTACCGACTATACAAAATTCGTCCAGATGGTACTCTCATAGACAGACATCAAAAATTGCTTAAATGCTGCATAAATGTCAGAACATTAGTCAATCAATGGATACCGTGTGGTATGCGACACAATTTAGCCCGCATAATCACACGTCTAAAGAATGTATGTAAGACTGTCATTTTGAACCGTCGGTATGGTATGACCCAATTTTCATTTCCATTTATGTATTACTGCTATTTTGAACCGTCGGTATGGTATGGCCCAGTTGACATTTCAATTTGTGTATTAATGTCATGTTTAACAGTCGGTATGGTATGACCCAATTGACATTTCCATTTATGTTTTTGTTTCCCTTCTCCAAACATGCAACTACAATTGAGAAAATTATGTGTGCGTTTGTTCATGAATACTATTTACAGAAACTATGATGTTTTCTGTAACTGACGTCGAAAGTTGAAGGAATGTTCAGAGCAAACGCGGAATGCTATTCAGCATCTGATCCAAACATTTCGTCAAATTACATTGTAATTGGCAGGAAATATCGTACATGTTTCTATATAGTTTTCATTAAAAGTCACACATCTTCTCAGGTTCAAAATCACATGGCTTGTCTCAATTGGGATGTGTTACCTGTTCAATCCTTTCACCCCTAAGTAACTGGAATGGTGTTTGATATGTTAATTTTGTAGCAAATCCAATTGTCACAAAATGATTGTGAGACAAGTCCCATAGGAGTCGCCGGGGGTTCAGGGGGTGCGAACGATCCCCTTTTTTCAGTTTTAACTTTTGGGTGCAAGTACGACTATTGGAAATTATAGCTCTAAAATGCATTAGACCGCCGGAAATTGCACGTAGAAATCAAAACATTTCCGGGCATGCCCATCTCGTGCTATCCCCGCCTCCAGCATTCGCAAACGCCGACAGCCAACCCCCCCCCCCCCCACCCCACATTCCCGGCGACGCCTATGAGCCCATTTATGAAAAGGGGTGATTTTGTTCTAAAAGAATGTGACAATTACTTGCAAAAAGTGCAGATCCTAATGAGACGGCTCCTTACGAGAATTTTACCGCGTATGTCATTCAGGAAACAGGCAAGCAATTGATTTCCCATAGACCCACATTCAGACCTGGAGTCAGTGACCTAAGCCGGTTCTAGATCCATGCCAAACACGAGGTCATGCAGATTGATTTACATGAGTTATTTCCCTTGTTTTGGCGGAACCGTCTACTTTCACCCCCACATCAAGTCGCACACGGACAATTTAATCTGTATGTGCACAGCGTGCAAATACTATAATACAATGTTTTGCACGGACCTGTTTGTCCTGAGAATTTACTCCTTGTTGCTAATATGTACCTGTGGCCACTGCAACCTTGTTTACATCACGTGACCAAAAGGTTCAGCTTTTTCTTACGATTTACAAATGTATATCCTGAAAATTGGAGTTGAACAAAATACATGTTTCTCGAGTGGAACTGGGCAGAATTGGGTCAGGATTTGCAAGCAAACTGTGTCTGTGACCTCAAAACACTATGTTTAATATATCAGTACCACAGCATTTAGTATTGTGCAACCTTACTATGTGTGCAACCAGCATGTATCAACCTGGATCAGTTAACGTCGCCCTCATTATGATCTCTTGGGCGCTAGACAGTCACATACTTGGCGTGTGCGACCAGCATAGCCCCAGATCAGCCCGCGAAATCTGATCAGGGTCTACGCTAGACGCCATTCCGTCAAGCGATTATGGTATGTGTCCCTAAATATCTGTTCTGATTGATATGTTGTTGTATAAGCACACACTGACGATCAGAATCGTTACTCAGATGGTGCCTAAGAGCTAGCAAAGAAATTAGAGAATAATTTGAAAGACTGGAATTGTAGCCGAGATGTTACGACCTCTGACTATCGGTCCGGTGTCCCAGATTGTATTTCCCGCTGGGTCTAACCAGGGGCCCGTTTCACTAAACTTCGTACGACTAAAATCTTCGTAAGTGCAAAATTATGATAGTCTGTAAATTTCAAATTAACACTGTTTTCTTGTAAATAATTGTTGGATTTACATTTATTGAGCATAGGCTGCATATGGAGCCAATGCTCAATAAATGTAAATCCATCAATTCAAATTTGCAGGACGATTCTAAATTTTGCACTTACGAACATTTTAGTCGTAAGAAGTTTAGTGAAACGGCCCCCAGGAGTGCAAAATGGCGACTTATTACGCGGATATCCAAGGCCTGAGTCCCACGTACGACCTTTAAAGCCAATCAACAGACAATACTTGGACTACGAGTGGCATTTACAGACAGCCCGGTCAGATAACTGACCATTATGTGATAAACTTGAGATACATGTAGTGTGTTTACGTTCACTTGATGAGTGCGATGTGTTTGATTAATATGTTACGTTCACTTCCAATGAGATGCAAAAATAGTGGGTTGATGCAGAATACGAGTGATATACTTTCGTTACAATGAAAACCATGAGCATTCCGACACAAAGCTGCAACAACGGCAGGGTCACCCGGGAGTGTTGTAATGCAAATACAATCACTAACTTTCATAAAAAAGAACAATATGATAATCTAGCCGCAGAGATGACAGCAACAACTTGTCTGGCTGCTTATATGTGTGTATACCGGTACATGTGTATTTGTATTTGTCCGTGTATTCATTAAGTTAAACATTATTTTGGCGATATTTCCTAATCAGTTCGGCTTCAATGCATGATGCAATGCTTATTTAATGAATGGAAACTGGCATGTGCGTAGGCTCTGTATAGCCGCGCTTCTTATGACATCAGCATTGATGCATGTGTGTATATTTGACATGTACGTATACATGTGTATGTTTTCATGTATTCATTAACATTCATGGGTATTGTTTTGTTTGTGTACATGTATTATTGTTATAATGATAAATACCAATGAAAGTTCTGGAAACACTAGAATGCAAATGACCTATGAGTCACTGGATATTAGTTGTATCATTCTTTATCCCGTCAACACAGTGCGTATGTGCCGTGAAACACGGTGCCGTGAAACATTTTTGATATCCAATCAACACAATTTTTGCATTTTACAGCCATTTGTAGGTGTTGACGGGATAAATAGAGTAGTAGGCTAGTGCCGTGAATGGGAAAAAATATCTGGCGCGGCACGGAAACGGGATGTGCTCGGCAGAGCCTCGCCCATCCCGTTTCCTGAGCCTTGCCAGATATTTTTTCCCATTCACGGCACTAACCTACTATTCTCTATCTATTTTCCTTATTTCTGAACCAAAGTATATGTTGTGACCACTCATTTGAACCGTCTCGGCGAGACGGTTCAAATGAGTGGTCACAACATATACTTCTGATGGGAAATAAAGAAATTATTGAGCCTTGCCGGATATTTTTTCCCATTCACGGCACTAACCTACTATTCTCTATATATTTGGCATTCGCTAGAATCTTCTTGCTACATCTAGCGAAGTAGATTCCATCGGACAATTCTGGAATTTGGGGAATCTTGGAGAACATTCCGGAACATTCTAAAGGTTGTATACAGGGCTGTACATTCAATGCTAAGGAGAGTTGTAACCAAACTATATTCAACAGAATTAAAGTATATTCTAGTGTGGATCTTACTTGTGAAAATGTGGACTTAATATTCTGTGGATTTAATTCACAATCTTGAATTTGGATTCAAAAAGAAAAAAAAGAAAAAGTAAAAATTGTGATTTAAGTGGCTAAAACAGTGACATTTTGTGAATTTCATTCAGAATTGGATATACATTGTATATCGGAATTGTCACATTAAGCGGATATTAGTGGATTTATTCAGGACATTCAAAGGCATAGTTTATGTTTGTACTTTGTAAACTATTGTGTAAAGTTGTGTCTTTATTGTTTCAATAAAACTTATTGTAAACAAGATTGCATTTTTGTGTGGCTTCTCTCATTCTGTTATTGAGACTTGTCTAGCTGATCAGGATCTATACTGTTCGCATAAATTATTGTCAGTCAGAGGCTATACTGACCACAGTGACATCACCTCTTAACATTGTATAATGTTCAACTTTTACTGATAAACATTATTAAATGTTATGGAAACATTGTATGGGTCATAGGATGCAATTAGTTTCATTTCTATATTCAGTTGCATTTGGAATGTTCTACAATCAGCTCATACAATGGTATGAGGAAAAGGAAGTGTAGGAGAATGTGTGAGAACAATACACAGATGATCAGAAAGTATTCTATAACTTTCCAGATTACTCACACATTCTCATCACTTCTTTATATTCTAATCTTCTCTGCTGAGATATATAGAGAATAGTAGGTTAGTGCCGTGAATGGGATAAATATCTGGCAAGGCTCAGGAAACGGGATGGGCGAGGCTCTGCCGAGCACATCTCGTTTCCGTGCCGCGCCAGATATTTTCCCCATTCACGGCACTAACCTATTATTCCATTTATCCCGTCAACACCTACAAATGGCTTTAAAATGCAAGAACAAATAACCTCAGCCACCGTACTTATTCATACGCAGTGATTAGGTCGTATTGACAGGATATCAAAACTATACATACGCACTGTGTTGACGGGATAAAAGCCACATTTAGATCACAGTTCGTCCGCAGGCATGAGGAGATAATGTGCGAGCTTTAGTGAGCTGATTATCGATCGTGCATGCGGACGAACCGTGGTATCACATCCTCGTGTCCATACATTACCCATGTGCTGTGTAAATGCAGAAACAAAAACTTCTATTTATCGCATCTTTGACACATTTCCGGGTATTGTTTCTGTATTAACACAGCTCGTACGGGGCGCCAAGTGGGACATGGCTCAATTTTGTCAACAAAATTCATTTTTGTGCCACAAAATTCAATTCTGTGTCACAAAATTCACTTTTGTGTCACAGAATTCAATTCTGTGTCACAAAATTCAATTCTGTGCCACAGAATTCAATTCTGTCCACAAAATTCAATTCTGTCAATTCTGCACACGCATGTAAGAAGGACTACCATTGGTCAGAAACTGCACTGGAGAAATGGGTCACGGTCGCCGATCTACACATTCAATGTCGATGATTTATTTCTCATTCTGCCGATGATTCATTTCTCATTCTGCCATTTTGCTTCAACTATCTCCAAACAGTCAAACGTTGACAAACCCATTCGTATTTAAACTCATTTGCGTTATAATTGTACACATAATTCATGTACATGTAGATCTCCCGCGAGTACTGACGTCATTTAGTGTATATCGCAAGGTACATTTGCCCCAGTTAAATCAATAATACACGCGCTGTGGCCTGTGTTCTGACTGCTGTCTGTGTTTATAAACAGAATGTGTGTATTGGGCCATTTGAGGAAACCATTTGTAGTATTTGTGTAGATACCATGGATACATGTACTAAGATGGTGTATACTGTAAATAATGCATGTAGACACATAGTTGCGAACAAGTAACTTCGCAACTATAGACACAGATCCAATACCATTTGTTTCACAAGGTTAGATCTACTGTTAGAATACGACGTCATCTAATGTCATTTTCGAGCATAAAAACGTTACCTGATAAATAGAATACCAGGCTAGTGTATTTTAATATCAAGTTTATCAGGCTCGGCTCGGAAACGGTAGGAATTCCTCGGCAAGCCTCGGAATTCCTACGCGTTTCCTAGCCTTGCCTGATAAACTTGATATCAAAATACACTAGCCTGGTATTCTCTATATATGGGCATGCTCTCAGGTCTAGCTATATCCCGGCTACTTTATGTTTGACCCTGTTTACATAATTGAGGGAAAATTCTGAATATTTTTTCTTATTTCTCCTTCAAAGTATATATGCTTATATGGTGTGACCACTCATTTGTAATCATAATATAACCAAAATAACTGTCCATAAAGAAGTATAATATTGATATATTGGGTTATATTTTCGCATTGAAATATTTAAACCCCTGCAAGTGTACTCCACCATCTAGTAAAATGGACTAAGACCGATCTCAACCAATCAACGTAGAGATGACATACGCAACTACTTTTTGTGGACAAAAATGAATTCTGTCTTCACAAAATTGAATTTTGTGACACAGAATTGAATTTTGTGACACAGAATTGAATTTTGTGACACAGAATTGACAGAATTGAATTTTGTGACACAGAATTGAATTTTGTGACACAGAATTGAATTTTGTGATTTTTAGTGTTACAAAACTCAATTTTGTACACATAATTAACCTGTCCTGCATGGCGCCCCGTAGCTCGTGTGCAAGGTATATGCATGAGGATGTAATAAATAAGTTAGATCACGTTTGTACGTGCGATTATCCGCTCGCTAAATATCGCGGATTATCTCCTCGTACATGCGGACGAACCGTGATCTACCTTATACTTACCAGAATAATGATGCTTGTTCTGTTGAGGCTAGAGTAGAGTTGAACAAAAAGTTATTTAAAAGTACTAAGGTGTACTCTACTGTGGATCTTATTCATTATTCAGGATAAAATGGTGGACTTACATATTCTGTGGATTAAATTAATAATTCTGAATTTGGATTTAGTGAATTTACAGAAAACGTGGATAGTGTGATCATAGTTGCTAACACATTGACAGTTTATGAACTATCAATCAGACGGAATTGTGACATTGGACCATATTATTGGATTCATTATAGGACATTCAAATGTAAATTATTCTTCACTTCGTCAATTATTGTGCAAATTTGTGTCTATAATTTCAATAAACCTAATTGCTGTATTCATTCATTCTGTTAAATTGAGACTTGTCTGTCTGATCAGGTCATACAGTGGAACCTATCTACATCGGACGCATATCAATGTTAGTTGCGCTTAATTTTGCGACGTGCAAACACGCGTGTCTTGAAGCAGTCATTGTCCTGTTTGGCAGTGGAACCTCTCTAAATCGGACACCCTGGGCACAGCCCATGGTGTCCGGTTTAGAGAGGTTCCACTGTACGTTGGTCACATTAATATTGTCCGGGACTATAGCGGTCACAGTAACATGATCGCGTAAAATGTTCACGGACTATTACTGATAAACGGTCAATAATTCTCACCTTGACTAGAGTACGTAAAGGAAAATTCAGCGAGCTTCTCGTAAAAGATTTGCCAGCAATATCTGGGGGCCGTTTAACTAAACTTCGTACGACTAAAATGTTCGTAAGTGCAAAATTATGATTGTCTATACATTTCACATTAACAATTATTGGATTATTGGATTTACGTTTATTGAGCATAGGCTGCATATGCAGCCTATGCTCAATAAATGTAAATCCATCAATTGAAACTTACAGACTATTCTAAATCTGCACTTACGAACGTTTTAGTCCCACGAAATTTAGTGAAACGGGCCCCAGATGTGTGGCTTTGGCTGTAGAAGTGGGGCTTATGACATACGAGACCAGTGTAGTCTGTGCACTGTTCACCATTCAGTCAGCGAAACATATAACGTGCTGTGAACAATATTCGTGTAACAAACCCTATGTTATTACACTGCAAGAGCGTGGTATTATATCAACAGTTAGATTTTCCACACACAGCATTAGTCGCGATCTGACAAAACCAGACGTGTTTTCCTTCTGGCAAGTGTATTTCCTGGGGGCCGTTTCGCCAAACTTCGTATCGTACGCCTAAGATGTTCGTAAGTGCAACGTTATGATAGTCTGTAAATTTCACATTAACAATGTTTTCTTGTGAACAATTATTTGATTTATATTTATTGAGAATATGCTCATTAAATATAAATCCAGTAATTGAAATTTCCAGACGATCCGAAATTTGAAAAATATTTCGTCCTCCGGACCCGCCCATTTTCCATCCCGGCGTCATCATTCAGCAAATCTCAAAAATCATCGACTATCGATCATTCCTGACAGGTGAGAAGAATATTTTCTAAGAATTAAGTATTGAGTATTTGACGACCTCCATTTTAACAATTCTGAAATGCTTTACCCAATGACAAAAACTGTGTGAAAAATTAAAACTCATTGTTACATGCATATCTGCACAATTAAGGAATGCGTCCATGCTCTAACAAATACGTATTTGTTCTTCTGGTTGTCAGATCACGGTCTTTTTTATTCTTTGCGCATACATGTACATGTATACAATATACTATTGTGACCATGTCAACTATGTGTATGATTGTATGTTATGTATTATATACATGAAACAAAGAGCATTAAAGATTAATAAATATATATATATATATGTATATATTAATAAAGCAATGTATGCCTAATATATCTAAGTTTATATAGTTGTCAGCATTATTTCTGAAATTTTTAGCAATTGTCCGATCGTTTAGACATCGTGTCTGGGTATACTTTAGTATAGTAAATGTATAGCCGTGTCTACGCTATTGAGTGGATATTTGTCAGGCTATAATACATTGGATATGTTTTCTACATGCTCGCTATTCTGATATACAATGGTGTCGGCTAATTCTGCGCATCTAAGGCTTTCCAAACAAATGTTTATGTCATTAACATCCCCATATTCAGTCAAAATTTATTTAATATTCAACGCAGTTCAAAAACGTCTGTGCAGGTAAAATGTCATAACGTTCTGACGTCAGTAAGTGACGTATATTGTGTGATGTATGTATCACATGCGTGTTTGCAACGTCACATTTGTTTCTGCTAATGCTGCGCATCTGGGGCCCGTTTCACTAAACTTCGTAAGACTAAAATGTTCGTAAGTGCAAATTTAGGATCGTCTGGAAATTGCAATTTATGGATTAACATGTTTAGTTTAAACATAGTTTATTGCATATAAATACAATAGGCTCGGGCTACAAGTTCTCTCAACATTAGTTAAAGCCCTCACCTAAGTGTTACAAAGTACAATAATTCAACAGCAATGGCGATACATGAATACATGCATACAGGCATATAAACACGGATACAAACCAATTATCAAGCGATAAATATATGTTTACATAATGTATGGAATGAAAACGGACAGAAAGGTAGAGAAGAGGTGGATAGTGAGATATGAGATTTGGAGAAAGAATAAAAGTTGTTTTTGTCGCCAAGTACATATTCTACATGAGCAAATCCATCAATGTGTTAGTGCTAGTTGCAATAAATTTCAGTGATCATTAATAACCGGTGGTTGTGGATGATATTGGCAAATCGAATGGAATACATCCGATATGGATTACGTTACATACATCTATCAACGAAGTTACTCAAATCGTTTTGTAGTTTTAATATAATTTTGTACAGAATTGAAGATAATAATATTGTTTTCATTGTTTTGTTCAGGTATGCCGTTCAAAAGAATGTGCGCGTTCTGGTTATGAAATCGTTGCAGTGACTGGCGTAGAATGAGACGCTGTGCATGATATTTGTTGCATTCAAAGAAGTAATGTCAGCGTCTTCTCACAATTTCGCTACACTCGCAGTAGGGAGTTTCTCTGATATGGTTATTGTAAAGATCGGAATTGAGACTGCTACATTTATTACGAAGTCTTGCATGCATAACTGACGAAAACCTGTCTCCCACTAAGTAATATGGTGGTATTTCATATTGAGTGTATAATTGTTTTGCGCATGCTGTTTTAAAGTGTCTAAGACTATCTACATTTCTCATTGAAGGATCAGTTTCATTCCAGAGTTGTACCACAGATGGTATAAATGATTGTTTGTATACTTCCAGTCGAGTAGTCGGGACATTTATGCATATGCAGTCTATGCTCAATACATGTAAATCCAATAATTGTTTACAAGAAAACTTTGTTAATGTGAAATTTACATTTATCATAATGTTCCACTTACGAACATTTTAGTCGTACGATTTTTAATGAAACGGCCCCCTGGTAGTGTAAACACAGTGGTAAACAGCATACTGGATCGGCATAGCAAAATTGATATTGAACTTGAAGCAGAACTATCCAGTGACATCATGACAGGTTAATTTATTATGGAAGGTAATATCCGCCATCATTCTATGTGACTTGATGCTTACGTGCTGATGACATTACAACTTATATTCATGTTATTTCATTCGTCATTTGTATTTATTACATTTGAAATCTGCTTGTTGTAATTGTATTTGTCTTTCTTACATGTCCATTCTGCTGATTGCTTTGTTCATTCGTCTTATTTGCATTACAATTATTGATACGTCCTTATTCGTGTCCCTGTTTTATTGCACTACGCATTTGCAATAGAAAGTAAGAACAAAGCACTTAGCACTTTGAATAAGGCCGAAAGCAGTAAGGACAAAGCCGCATGAAGTAAGCATCAAGCCACAGTCCGAAAGCAGAAAGCCGCAAACAGAAAGCATCTGGCCACAAGCAGAATGATGCAAGCAATATATGGGTTAGTAGTGCGTCATTATGACGTCAGATGGCACTGCTGTCCGCTCAAGTAATTTCTCCCTCTAATAAATATTAGCCCGACATCTGATTGGCTGTTCAAGTCACACCTCCAATGCCGGTGTTGATGTAAGATTTCACCCACAAATTATCACAGCACAGGTTAGAAGACACCAAATAGTTTTACTAGTACTATATACTTTAACGGAATCCCATCCAATAAGGCCAGTCTCTCCTACTTTCACTATTCGTATGGTGTTGTGGGACCTACTTGTACATGACCTGCAGCCGGTCTGTACTGGTTCTGCATGAATTAAACAATAGGTTCACTTACTCCTAAGAAAGAAAAATCCAACCTCGTCATGTCCCCCAATATTGTTTACATGTTTGATTGGCCACGGAAACTCTGTTTACATCACATGACCAACACCCCCACATGTTCCTCAAGTGAAACTGGGTAGTAATGGATCAATATTTGCAAGCAAACTGTGTCAGTGACCTCAAAACACCCGCACGATTGTGTTCATACTGGACTACTGTTACCCACTTGACGATTTCGCACCATTTATTATTCTCTAACTTATATTAACTAAATTGCATACGTATGTATGGTGTTTGACTTACTAATGTGTTTTATACATAAAATGAAATTAGAAAAAAAATGTGTTTTTTAGATCGGTAAACGATCACAATTGGACGAACTTTGTATGGTTGGAGTTTCTAATGTATATGGTCATGGTGCACGACATTAGTTTGAGCTGGCGATCAGCTATCTGCCAAATATGACCGATAATCCACGCCCGACGGCCTCCAATTCTGTGTGAAATTCTTTCGTACACGCAAATTTCGTTTTGGATGGGGTAATCAAAATGCGAATAACTGAATAAATGCTGGAAACAGCGATTTGAAGTAAGTATATTCACACACATAATACCTCTAGCGATTGCCAGAGACATAAGTCATACATTTAATCGATGTTTATTGTGTTTGTGCCAATCGGAAAAGAGAGGGCTCTTGCTATAGTAGCCATATTCCTTACCACCTTTCTATATAGAAGATGGTACTGTACAAGACCAAGTGGGTGGGGTAATAGGATTTTTTAATATGCATTTGTTTGTGTGTCATAGGTCCGAGTCTTCCACCTGTGTGACAAGCGTATCGCAAAACAGCGATGCAATAATCAATAATGAAACTCCGGATGTCACTAAGAATGTAGCATCAAGCCACATGTAGCATGTAATTAAAACGAACGCATTTGTTCAATTGTAACTGTACGAATGAATGAAACATCAAGCCAAATGCGCATGCAAAGACAAATATATATTACAACCAAGACGATTTCAAATGTCATAAATACAAATGACGAATATAATAGCATGGATATAAGTTGTAATTCATCAGCAGGCAAGCACCAGGCCACATAGAATTGTCATAAATACAAACGATGAATGCAATAACACGCATAGAACGTGTAATGTAATCAGCAAGCAAGCATCAAGCCACGTAGAATTATGGGGGATATTACCTTCCATAATTTCTTAGTTGAACAGTTAATTTAGTAAATAAAACAGCTATTCCATCAGCAGGGTCTAATCCTTATACACAGTTTGACTGTATTCGGAATATCTGTTTACGAAACTATCGGATTTTGATAAAATTGTGCCACATTGTAGCAATTAATCTGCTTGTTTATTCCGAAATCCACGCAAGGCTCAATTTGACGTAAATTGCGCATTAGCCGATGCGCAGAATTAGCCGAAATGACTACGCTGTTTGTCACCCATTTTCTCTAATAACGGGAATTATTGTGCGGACGGATTGACACCGTATAAATGTATATACGTCTATTTAGACGGATAAAGCGCAATCCGTTTCGAAGCTACCGGTATACGTACGGACGGACGTACGCCACTCATTTTCTCTAATAACGTACATTTTTGTGCGGACGTATAAACGTATATATGTCTATATAGACGGATAATAGCGCAATCTGTGTCGGACCTACTGTCCACAGACGATAACTTGCTACTTGTTTACAAACAAACCGGTCATAAACAAAACACAGAACAGGTGAGACAGGTATAAATGACAGACGATAATAAGTTGCTGGAGGTCAATCGATGAGTCCAAATATCGGTAGACCAGGTGTATTATTATATCATAGCCTCGTTTTCGTGTATACTAACCACATGATAAAGTGCACGTGCATGCATGTCAATATAATAGTGTATCTTGGTGCGCAAAATAGACATGTAGTGTGGCTCAGTGGTATCGAAGCGGGAGAATATCCATACGTTTGCTGAACTTTTGTTCATTTTATCTGGTCGAGAGTTCGAACCTCACAAAACGCATTACTTTTGTCGATATCATTCTGTTCTTTTTATGACTGCTTGCTGGAGAAAGGAATACGTGAAACGGCGAGGATTATCACTATTGTTATATGACCTCAATGTGACACGATCGGCGAGAACATACTCCAGATTCTTCATGTACACACATATGAAATGTGCATTTAGTTATTAGTTTTCTTCACAGTGAGACTAATGTTCTACATGTAATCTCATGCTTAATTAATATAGTTTGTAAGAGGAAAAGACATAAAATAGAAATATGTAATAAAACATAAAATATATGTGTAATAATGATTTGATAATACACCTGGTGTACGTATATTTGGGCTCATCGATTGACCTCCAGCAATTTATTATCGTCTGTCATTTATAGGACAATTTCGCGTACTAAGGTATCCGAGGAAACCCGATCTGGTTACAAAGCGTCCCGTACATTGACCATAAGCCCGCTGTTCCCAACAACAGGCAAGAAGATGCAAGGGGACGGAAGTCCTCACGGATCAAGAACGATAACTCTCACATACCCTATAGGCTCGGGTTACCGCGTAATATAGTTCCATATGTTTACATTGCATTTCACCATAGAGTGATCCCTGTAGCCTACTTCACTAACATTGCAAAATATACTTATCTAGCAAAGTATACTTTGAGGAAGAAATGTTCACTTTAAAATTTATTATTTTTTATTATACTGAATGTATTACATTATCACAGTCATTTTGGCTGTGATAATGTAATAAATTCAGAATAATAATTCATACTTTTAATCATCAAATATATGCAGTCGTTAGTTCTATATGTAATAATGCATTTCGGGAAAAATAAATGATTACTCTCTCAAAGTATACTTTGCTAGATAATTTTACTTTGCAATGTTGATGAAATCGGCTACTGATCTCTGTTGAGGGCTACATCTAGGGGTGATTCCCTCCTTCTATACTATATACTATTAGCACAGGTATATAATTTTATGTTATGACTAACGGTGAATTGCCGTAGTGAAATATCACTTGATATTACACTGTTTGAGACTGTGAAAAATACGGGTTTGAACTGTGGGAATATGACTTTTCAACTAATGAAAAATATTATTACAAGCCGAACTACTTTGCCATGGCGACAAGGGAGATAATTTCAGAGTCGGGCTCGTATTTAAAATATTTACCTGTTCTGATGATGCTGTCAAGTCCATTATTAATACATGTTCTGTTCTTGGTCTGCAATAAGACTACTCTAGCCACCATTGGATATGACGTTACCAGGTGAATTACCTTATCTTACGTCAACTGTTAACCATCATTGTATGTATGAACAGTCGTTGCAAAATCAGACAATGACAGCCTGTGTATTCAGCCTTCGTGACAGTGGGAATTCCAGTCGAATCTGGTGCAGTATAGTGATACTGATAATGAGTAGATTCCTGTTTGTAAAATGTCCCCTCTATCAATAAAATGTGTATTGTTGTTAATCGTATTATTGTATTGTTTACCTATTTGTGTAAACTGTGCTTTATCTATTATATTTAATATTATGAGACGAATATCAGTATAATAAATTACAAAATGTGGACTTTTTATGCAACAAGTGATTTTAGTAAAGTGGTCATGTTGAGAAATGAGGTCCCCCCACAGGTTTCCTAGCGAAGTCCTAGAGATATGATGCGGTGCTAATGTAAATATTAAATCAGCAAAGAGTGTAAATGCTGTTATATGGTCATAAGATAAACAGAACATTTGTTGTTTTCAGTGTAAGATCGAATTATTTTTCATCTCGTGAACTCCAAACGTTATATTTTCACTCGTGGCTTCGCCACTCGTGAAAATACTACGGTTGGTGTTCACTCGATGAAAATAATTCGATCTTACACTGAAGACAACACATATCCTCTATATATTCTCAAGTTACTGAATACATTTATTATACACATAACTTCTTCTATCCCAATTTACTACGATATACCGCCTGTGTGTAAATATATACTTAATAATTACTAGTTATGATTATCGTTATAGGATACTATATTTATATATGGCGGCCATCTTGGACGTCCGCTCTTCACAAACTTATCTAATTATACATCAAGCTTACTGAAAGCGTCAATATATCAACGGTCAGTATATGTTTGTTTCGTGATACGGTATGTGAGAGCAATTATATGTAAAATGTGCTGCATTTGGAGGCCATATTGTATTTATCGCATGTAACAGCGAATTTAATTGGAGTTTAGTGTAGACCACGTATCTCGATAAGTATAGTAAATCTACTTTACGCTCTTAAATTACTTCAATACTCCATGTGGATGCAACTATATGGCATACTATAATTAATTGGCGGCCAATTTGCATTTATGCAAATTTATCAAAATACTTAAAGTACAATGAGTGTCATCTATGAAAGGGGATATCCGCCACTACATTGCATGCTGCTTCATGACAATGCCGTCGACCATTGTTACATGTCATCCTGCACTGCGGCTACTCGTTACTGCTTAATGACAACTCCATCGTGCATTATTACATTTCACATTGCATACCTCGATTTGGCTATTTGACATTGTTACATGTCATCCTGCATCTTGGCTATACACTACTGCTTAATGACAACTCCATCTTGCAGTATTACGTTGAATATTGCATACCTCGATTTGGCTATTTGACATTGTTACATGTCATCCTGCATCTTGGCTATACACTACTGCTTAATGACAACTCCATCTTGCATTATTACATTGCATATTGCATACCTCGATTGGCTATTTGACATTGTTACATGCCATATTCTGCCATGTGTCATTCTGCTTACTGCTTGCTGGGATGCGTATATGACTATATGAATTCCGCCGAATGACGCATGCAAGCACGCAGATGACAATGTTCGTCTCCCGCGTAGTGAGGGTATGAGTGACGATTCATGTCATAAGTGCCGTTTCTAACGCGTTAGAGAAGTAACGCGTTACTTGTGTGAAGTAACGCGTTACTAATGTATGTACTATATAGTGAAACAACTCCTCTATATTGGCGGATCGTGTCATAAGTACAGCTTCTAACGTGTTAGAGTTCTAACGCGTTACTCTTGGTAAGTAACGCGTTACTTCTCAGATGTATATAATAAAATAGTGAAGCAGGAGTAACGCGTTACTTATTTTTGGTTACGCGTTACTGGTTGACCAATCAGAGCTCGTGTTACAATACCCGCTATTTCTGCCAGAAGACAATAACAACAGGTTACGACCGCGGTAATAGGCCGTCAGCCAGAAATGGAAACCCTCCCTTCATTGAAAATCGACTGTCTTGTATCATTAGAAACAACTGATATGACAGTTGTGTATGTTTTCTGATGTGTTCGTAACTATACAATGGAATAATGTTCGATGAAATAATATCTGCTAATTCAGATGAAGAATTGTCCACGTTTTGTTACCCCACCCACTGAATTTCAATGGCAAAACACCTACCTTAATAACTCCATAAACGTATGGTACTTTTGTATTTTCTTTGTGTCAATGGTACCTAGTAGTGTTCATTCGACATGTAAATTGCATATATGCCGATTATCTTATGTCTGCATTCTATGATACAATGTTAAAAACAAAGTATTTTCACCATTCCCCACCCACACATTTTACAATGGGAATTTTACATGTAATGAATTTCATTTTTGTTATGCACTGTCACTTACTTATAAATTGTTAAATGCATATGCAACTACTTTAGGCACTACTGATAGCTATCCGTGCACACTTCAGATACAGTGTGTCCGAGTGTTCGTCCGTCTGTCCGTCCGCTTCGCATTTTCTTAGTGATGGTAACAACTACGCTATATGTCACATTATGCAAATCTATCTCGGTGTTTATTAATTGTATCAATGGTAATTGTACTTACTAGTGTTTGCAATATATAGTGAATGCCCATATTCTGATTACATAATGTCTACAGCAGATGATGCAATGCTAAAACAAAGTATTTTTAACTATATATTCCCCACCCACTGAATTTACAATGACCATTTTACATGTAATAATTTGTCTTAATTTATACGCTGCCAGACACTTATGAAAGGTTCATATGAACGTGTAGCTACTAACACCTGTATATGTGGCTGTGACTGGATAAATGTGGCTTATGGGCTTTGTGACCAGTGTAGATCCCGATCAGCCTGTGTATGCGCACAGCCTGTTCAGGATCTGCACTGTTCGCCATTCCATCAGTGAAACACCCATCATGCTTCTAAGAAGCATAATCGTTATCAGGGTACAGGAGTGTGCTATTTGAACAGGAGCCACACTGGTCGCAAATCCCAGTGAGCCCCATTTCTCCAATCACAGCCACATATTAGTTATCCACAGGCATTTCAGATACAGAATTAATGTCTGTTCGTCTCTCTATATGTCCATTTCCTATTTATGGAACCAAGACAATTACCATGTTTACTATGTTGTGTATTCCGACATGAACGTCTCTGATACATTTAAGTATTACTCTAAGCTGATGACAGGCCTTTAAACACCATTAAGGAAAATAAGTAAATAAATATAATTATTACTGTCAATAGTATAGGTCTTAGGTACTAATTTGCAATTTTCTAAGAAGTAACGCGAAGAACTCTTAACACGTTAGAATCTGTACGTATGACACGATCCGCTAATATAGAGGAGTTGTAACGCGTTACAGTAAATTTCTAACGCGTTACTCACTGTTAGTCTTGTAACGCGTTAGTGTTGAGCAGTAACGCGTTACAAATATGTGTTTCACTATATAGTACATATATTAGTAACGCGTTACTTCTCACAAGTAATTCGTTACTTCTCTAACGCGTTAGAAACGGCACTTATGACATGCATCGCCACTCATATGAGGGTTGTTAAGTTGCCGGTCCGGCAGTAGGATTTTGTCAAATTAAAACTATCAAATATTGATTATGCTGCGCTTACATGCATTTGTTTTAAGTTGGTTGCTTAACCCTTAGACCGCTATTTTGTCGTCTGCCGTTTATTTTCTATTTTCCATTTTTATCATCAAAAACATGCTTTAACAGCACTTTAGAATAATTTACAACATGCTTTGACAGCACTTCAGAATCATTTCCATTGGAAGTAACAACAGATGACAATTGTTGTGAGTAGCGGTCTAAGGGTTAAAAGAACAAATAAGAATGAAAAGTCGATGTTATTAGCCGATCAAATCAGGGTTCAATATATGTCCACATTTTAGTAGTTACAGAATCTCAGGAAAAAGTGAGAGAAGTGTTGATTTCCTCCCCAACAAAATTCTTCCAGTTATATTTAGTAAATTACTATGGATTTGCCATTTACTAGGCGGCCATTTTGAGTTTTCTGACAATGGAGTATATTAACTGCAATATTATTCCAGTTGAAATAATTAACCTTTGAATATAGGTGAAGGCGCTTAGCATTACACAAATATGTAGCAAGTCAACCGAAATCTCATAAATACCCGATCGGCGGGCATCTTGAAAATATGATAATAATATACTGAATATTAGTGTAGTTTACGTAAATTCTTTAATATATCCATCTGAAATTTGTTTGAACAATTTACACCAATTCCAAGTTAAGGACCATGACCTACCTATTGGCTCATATATTGGCAATTTTCGATTTCCGTCAAGCATAAAGTTCAATGACCTTGAAATGACCTTGAACTTGGTTTAAAAAAATGGCAACCGGAATTTTTGGAAACCTTATACATTCAAGTTTATAAAAACACAGGTGCCATAAATTAACACGAGGTGCCGGAATCTTATATATATACCTATTGCCCAGACTGTAGAAAGATGCCAGAATTTAAGAAAAACAAGCGTGTAAAAAGGTGATTTGGTGTGCAAGTACTGTATGTGAACTTCAATGTATATATTGCCAATGCAGATATACTGTCTGTATAATCGAGACGCACCATGTGATTTTGTACCTACAAACAGGTGCGCAATTTCATAAATATGCTGAAAGTTGATGAAATTCACAAAGTAAATGCTCTGAAAATTTCGACAACCTTCGGTGTCATTCCAGGAAAATATCGTAAATTTTGTATTTTTTTTAGTGAAATTACGCCCATTTTTGTAGGTACAAAAGGCATGGCACATCTTAATTATCTCATTATTACACTGGTACTGCACTCCGCGTCGGTGGAAAATGTAAGACAATCCACTTGAAAAATACAATATGCACCATTATAAAATGTTTCTAGATGAGTGTTAAAAAATCAATAAAATTACTACTCGTCTTGAAACATTTGTTTACAATTGATGTAGCCTATTGTATCTTTCAAGTGGATTGTCTTGAAATATTTCCATCGGCACGGAGTGCAGCACCAGTGAAGTAAGTGGACTGTTTCTCTAACGGTGCATCACAAATATAGAAAAGTATATGTGACCGTGGCTTGAGAAAAAGGCCTTATGGGGTTTGATCAATCTGGATATTAATCTGCTAACACACTCCTGTATGTGAATGTGCAGGCTGATCTGTGCCTACACTGGTCATATTACCATTGAAAGGACGTAATATCATGCTGACTATGAGTGTTTATACGTTATTATTACATGCTTTATGTGATAATCATGATAATGGAATAAATGATAAAGTATACATGTTTAGCTTCTATTAAAAATGGTTTTGCATTGGGATATGTATATGATTTTAATTGCAAAAGGTGCCAGCAAATCTGATGAAGAAATTCCACACCCCTGGCCCAGGAATACCAATTCAGCGATTTCGGTCGGCTGCATGGTACAGATAAACAGGTCGGCTGTCGGTCGGAATAGTCGACTATACCGACCGACAGACAACCTGTTTACCGGTACCATGCTGGCAGCCGACCGAAATCGCAGAATCGCTATTTCCTTGCAATCAATAGAAAAGTAAATGTTTGATGACGAAATAAGTGAATCAGAAAAGAAGATTTCAGTATTTACAAAAGGACACGAAGAAGTGCAAGGACCAGTGTAGATCAATTTGGTTCAGTTAAAATCAACAATTGAGTCACACAAATTTACTAGTCCACACGAAACGGTAACAATTCTGTCAGTGACCGTCTTACCAAACTTATCCTTGTCCATGAGACAATTAATGGGAAGACAACCGTTCAATATAGTATATTGCTGTCGAACTGAATCAATAACCCGTTCCGCTTATACATACAGTCAATTGTCCGTGTAAAATGTCTAGATATTGTTGATTGAGTAGTGTCAAATTCATACGTAAGAAAGATATTTGACAAATTTAGTCGCAATTTCACTAATGTCAATATCATTACCTTGAATTTGGGCATGACCAGACTGGATAGCAGGTGAGGCTCCAGAAAATTAAACAATATAGATAGAACTGTGAATGATGGTAATCCTGTTAAATGTTTCACCTTCTCGTCACTACCCTTAAAATAACTTGCAGTGAATTTAGTTTCAAAATCGGCCATTTTTTCCTGCAGCTCCAGCGACATAGCCTCCATGAGTGGACCATCAACATCAGTCTGTGACTGAACGCCGTCTTCATCAACGCTGTAACCCATATCCATACCCGTCTCAGTGTGATCAGGTCCAACAATAGTTGTGGATTCAGCTGGCTTCCTTCTCTTCTTTTCCTGCTGCCGATCATATCTTGATGTAGATGGTGCTCGCTTTTGTCCGCCCAGATTAACTGATGGTGCCCAGTTTGGGTTGAAGATGGTCATACAACTCTGCCTTCTTTCCTGAAACATATACATGATATATATTAAAAACAAATAAATACATGTGTACTTGTCGGATATTGTAACTTTGCACATTTAGTTACAATATAATAACTTATTTTTATTATTTCTTCTCGGAAGTATATGTTGCATACACCATCTGAACATTCTTGTGGAGACGGTTCAGATGAGTGGTCACAACATTTACATGCACTTTTGAGGAGAAATAAAAAAAAAGGTGTACTCTAAGTCATATGCAATATCACTGAAATATTGACAATTTATGACAAATTTTATACATATGACATGCGCCATGTGATTTTGCATGTACAAACATGTGCCCATTTTGATGACAAATATTTACAAAATTTACAATATCTTTCATAAATAACATTGAATGGTGACAACATGGTGACATTCTGCATTTGCTCTGATAATTTCATCAACGTTTGGCATGATTTACAGTAAATATCGCAAAATCTGTAAACATTTTTCATGAAATTCCACACAAACTACAATTTTTTATTGTCTGAGGTCCATCAAAATACACCATCTCGCACGTCTTAAGCATGTTAAGTACAGTGACAGCACGGGTGTCAAACATTATAATTCAGTGGGTGGCCGCAGTGCTCCAGATAAGGAATTAGTAATTGAGTATTGTTACTCTATCCGTTCTGAAGCAATTGGGTATTTCAAAATTTGAATTGGGTAAAATTAAATCACACTACTGTTTAAACATCAACAGACAGCAATTATTGAATAATTTGTTTTGAAATGAAAACATATCTTGGCATTTCATTAGAATTGTCTCCTTGGATGTGTTTTCATGGAACAATATGCTATATTGTGGTATGTTTATTGTTTTATGCAGCATGATAAAGGTACCACAATTGTGCTTATTGCTTTTTGATACTCACTACTTCTGATTTCAATTGGGGTTTTGGCAATTTTAATTGGGTATTTACGCAAATACGCAGCTTATATACAAATACGCAGAAAATACGTTCTGATTTTGGTATTCCCCCCCCCCCCAATGCAGCAGGTTAAAATGGGATCGAACCCGTTTGGCCGGCCTTACATGACCTTAGCTGTTGATAGGCTGCACATAAATAAAGAAACAAACACTATGGTATTAAATGTGATAAATCGCGGGTTTCCAGAGACGAAACCGATGAAACAGGAAATTCTGCTCATTTGAACCATCACATTTAGACTGGCCAGGATTACTGTAATAACCCGAACTATTGGGAGAATAATAGGGGCTTCCCAACACAATTTGTATCCTAACAGGGCTCCATTTAAGGAATTAGTAATGGAGTATTGTCAGGGCACCAGATAAGGAATTAGTAATTGAGTATTGTTACTCCATCAGTTCTGAAGCAATTTGGTATTTTAAAATTTTAATTGGGTAAAATTAAATCACACTACTGTTTACACATCAACAGACAGCAATTATTGAATAGTTTGTTTCAAATGAAAACATATATTGGCATTTCATTAGATTGTCTCCTTGGATGTGTTATCATGGATAAGAAAAATATGCTATATTGTGGTCTGTTTATTGTTTTATGCAGCATGATAAAGGTACCACGATTAGGTAACAAGGTGACAAAAATGGCGGTCGGTAGTATTTTGCTTTACATTCAGGGACTAAAAATCGAAAATAATATTAAATTCTGTATAATCTTTGGAGGTCAACAATGTGTATATTGAATTTAAGGTATATTTAATACGGACGTACTCCATAATTATGGCTACAGCAATGGATTACTCAGTTCTAACTGAAAATCAGTTCGCGCCAATCGGTGAACTACAAAGTGACGCGGAAAATGGCGCCGAATTTCAGGTGGTGAGAAATAAACGCAAGTGTACACACCTCAGTCCTTGTGATAAACAATCGTTTGCAGAAAGTTCAGTGGATGACAAACTAATTGCGATATTTGGTGAACTTCAAATTCTTAAGGATAACCAGGGTACGATGCAAAGAGGTATGGATTTATTATTTGAAAATCAAAGCAATATGGGCCAAAATATACAGCGTGTGTATAATGCAACAAACAAAAACATTGACATGCTCGTGTTGTTGTCTTACAAATCGATTGACATAGAGGCCCGATCCAGGAGAAATAACCTGATCTTCAGAAACATTTTGTATAAAAGGGGTGACAATTGCTTTGATTTGGTACGTGGCTTCCTTGAAACAATGCTTGATATTGATGCTAATGATATCTACTTGGAACGGGCTCATTTGTTCGGTCCGTACAATCGCAGAGATCCAAGTAAACGTGACATCATCGCATGTTTTCGCGACTACCATGACACAACGCGTATTATGAGCAGGGTGAGGAATTTGAAGGACACACCATATTTTATAGACAGGGACTATCCGAGGGAAATCGTTGATGCTAGGAAACGTTTATGGCCCAGATATAAAGCAGCTAGGGCAGCCAATAGTCAAACGGGGGCAGATGTAAAAATTCAATTCCCAGCGAAGTTAGTCGTTAATGGAAGCGTTGTACATGATGAATTTCCCAATTGGAATGACATTATGAGGTGCTCGCGTGATCGCAGTTTCAGACATATACACTATGATGACAATCAAAGCGATGCTAGTGTATTGGGAACTGTTGTGAATTCTGGCCAGGCCCATCGTCCCGCCATAAATACTGACGGACAAACGCGACCCACATTGCCAACTACCCCTCATTCCACCCAGTATCAGCGATCACCAAACACACGCTACTCACAGAGGACAGATTGTTTACCTCGGTGGTCAACGAACGCGAGGCGCATACAGGACTACACGACGGTCAGCAGCGTGGAAATGCAGTCACACATGGACCGCAATACCCCTCTGGTACCTCATCCATCCAGGCGTTTCCGTCCAGCCCACTAGCATTCACACAGAAAGAGGGCCCATCACGCGAGGCACATATGGTTACCCAGGCTACAACTGTCAACCATGATATCGGTGTCCCGCGCCAGTCAGCCCCTCCGAAGGCCTCTCGACATGATAAGCAGTTGACGGCTCCTAGCTTATTGCCTGGCAACCGACGCGTAACCAGCAGCGGCGTGTGTGATAGTACGGCACATCCTTCCACGCCCATTGTCATACAACCCTCCATATTCCGATCGACAGCGCCGGCAAATATTCCCAAGAATGTCGCAAACACACCCAGTAATCCTGTGAGAGAAAACACTACACTCGCCAACACACAGTGCAGTAACGGAACCAGTCAACCACGTGATCCGGACAGGCCGTCTCGGTCACGACGAGGAGACACAACACTAGACATTCGCAGTCTACAACACGTGCTCCGCGGTCAAGTGGAGTCTCCGGTAACGGTCGCGATCATAGATCAGCCAGCCAGCACAGACAAAACGTGCAGAGTGACAAATCGCCACCGAATAGCCAGTCAGCTACATAAGACAGTCGGGAGAAGGCGCCATTACATTCACGTTATTAAATGTGCAAGGTCTTGTGACTAAACGTGTAAATAAACTTGTGTCGGAGGAACTCAATGGCATTTTTGTTCATTCACATATAGTTAATGTTGACGGAAACATGGGCAAATGACATGGTTGATTTAAATGTTACTGGATTTACACATTTTCATGTGAATCGCCGTGAAAAGAAAGTTGGTTCTAAGCGTGACTCGGGAGGCATATTATTTATGTTCGAAACTCGTACATTACGCCAGATATACTGTTCAAAAAAGATGAGGATGATATTATCTGGCTTAAAATTAATTCGGAAACTTGTTAAATCTACAACATGACCTATATATGTTTATGCTATGTATTACCTGCAGGCACCAGTAGAAGTACTATGTTGCAAACCAATATTTTTGATCGTATCTTGAATTGTATGGCAGAAATTGATAGCAATACCAATGGCATGTGTAATTTTATGCTTTGTGGCGATTTAATGCACGTACATCGATGAATCTGATTTTGTATTATTTGATACTGCAGACCACATAAATGTACTACCCGAGACTATATTATTGATATACCATTGCCACGTTCTTCAAAAGACAAAGTGCGTCCGAATGATAACGGTATTTCATTGCTTAACTTATGCAAACAGACCGGACTACGTATTTTAAATGGACGAATTGGCAATGATGCAAATGTCGGTGAGTACACGTATGTGGCAAGCAATGGCAAGAGTGTTATAGACTATATCATCACGTCTCCTGATATGTTTAGCAATATTACTACTTTCGACGTATGTGAACCAAATATTTTATCCGATCATTGCGCAATACAGTTCTCTTTGAGATTTGAAAACATAATGACACGTGAACAAGATATAGGTAACGATAACTGCTTACCTATTCAATCGAAGTATATATGGAGTACCGAACACGTAGGTGTATATCAGGCAAGTTGGGTTCGGAAGATATATGTAACAAATTTCAGGAACTGTCGAATATTATACAGCAATGTCATGACAATGAGGATATTAATAGCTGTCTTCTAAGTTTCGGAAGTATTTTTGAAGATATTTGCTCTGATATTAAACGTAATGTTAAGGCTAAATCAAATCCACCACCGATGACAAATCATACAGACAATCAGTGGTTCACTACAGAATGTGATGATAAGAAACATACGTTTTACAGAAAACTAAATAATTATAGGCATGCTCCATCGGATACTAATAGACAAGAAATGGTTACAGCTAGGTCAGAATATAAATCACTAATTAGAAAATGCAAATATCAACATGACTTGCAGAAAACTATTAAATTAGAACAAGCTCGCTCCAAAAACGCAAAAATATATTGGAACATGCTCTAAAAGAAACCTCGGGTATACCGACATCGAATATTTCTCTGGATAATTTTGCTGCTTATTTTAAAGCTGTCAATAACCCAAGTGATCCATTTTTTTCACCAGATGAAGATGTTATACATTTCAACGAAAGATATTTAAATAATGAATTGCATGTAATGTTTTCTGAACTTGATTCTCCCATTACTTGCGATGAAGTCAGTATAGCTATCAAGCAATTGAAAGCTGGTCGGTGTGGTGGACCAGACATGTTACTGAATGAATTCTTTATACATGGGCACCAGTCGTTGTTACCAATACTTACACAATTGTTGATAAAACGTTTAATATAGGATATTATCCCGATACATGGTCGGAAGGTTATATTATACCACTACATAAAAAGGGGAATATAAACGAGGTGGATAATTACAGAGGTATTACCCTATTGAGCACACTTGGGAAATTATTCTCACGCGTTTTAAATAATAGACTATCTAGCTGGGCTGAAAAATATCATGTGTATGTTGAAGCACAAGCAGGGTTCAGGAAGGAATGGGTACACGGATAACATATTTATTTTGCATGGCCTCATTACACATATGTTAAATAAGGGTAAGAAATTATATTGTGCTTTTGTGGATTTTTCAAAGGCTTTTGATTATGTGGTGCGTGATAATCTATGGTTAAAATTAATAAAACTGGGAGTGCGAGGGAAAATGTTAAATATAATCAAATCCATGTATACTAATGTGACATCGCGCGTAAAGCACAACACCATGCTAAGCGGTGAATTTTCTTGCTTATTAGGCGTACGTCAGGGTGCTGCCTATCTCCATTCCTGTTTAGCATGTTTTGTAAATGACCTTGAGGCTGAATTTGAAACAAGGGTATTGAAGGAATTGATATCGGATTGATAAAATTATTTATTTTACTATATGCCGATGACATTGTTATTTTCTCAGAATCGGAACACGGGATGCAAACAGGACTTAATCTACTTTCAGAATATTGTGAGAAATGGAAATTAACTGTCAATACGGGAAAAACAAAAATACTTGTATTTCGAAAAGGAGGTAGATTGCCAAGAAACATAGAATTCTATTATGGCAATTATATTATCGAAATAGTAAGTAAATTCACGTATCTAGGCATAGTCTTTACAACGGGTGGTTCTTTCTATGGAAACACAATCTTTATTATCGGGTCAAGCACAAAAAGCTATTTTCAAACTTAACAAATACCTGTATAAATTTACAGACATAACACCCACACATAGATTACAATTATTTGATAAACTAGTACAACCGATTCTCAACTACGGTGCTGAAATATGGGGATTTGTGCAGGGAAATCAAATAGAAAAAGTTCATTTGCAGTTTTGCAAAAGTTTACTAGGTGTTAAGAGAAATACGCAAAATGATTTTATCTATGGAGAACTTGGTCGTACCCCACTTGTTCATCGACGCTATCTAAATATAATTAAATTCTGGTTCAAAATATCTGCGTCAGATGATCACAAATACATGAAACATATATACAACATGATGTTAGCAGACTTGCAAAGCACACCAAGTAAAACAAATTGGGCGTCACTAGTCCAAAAAGTGTTATCGACCCACGGATTTCTTGATGTTTGGTTGAATCAAGGGGTCGGAAATATTGAAGAGTTTCTGATAGTTTTCAAACAAAGATTGACCGATAACTTTATGCAGGATTGGCAAGCCAGAATTAACGGATCTAGCAGAGCATTATTTTATAGAAATGTATGCGACTTCAAATGCAATATTACTTAAAGGACATCACACTCACGAAATTTAGGTACGCATTTGCTAGACTAAAAGTTTCGTCCCATCGCCTAGAAGTAGAATCAGGCAGATGGAACAGAACTCCAATTGAAAACCGGAAATGTACATTGTGTGGACATTTGGAAGACGAATACCATTTTATTTTAGAATGCACAATGTATATGGATCTCAGGAAAACATATATAAACCGTTATTATTGGAACAGGCCAAGTATGGTTAAATTCATAGAGTTGATTAAATCGGAACATTCACAAACTGTAAGAAAGTTGGGCCAATATATATACCAAGCGTTTCAGATCAGAATGAACATTTATATATACATCAATGAGGACACCTTCTCCCAATACATACATAAAGAAATACAGCATGCATATATATTTGCAAATATTAACTTGACATTATTGCATGATATCTTACGTGTTCAGTTTTTTTAGTACATGTGTAATGCACTACCCTATAGACTAATGCTGCAACGCCATAACTTAATGTATGTTTATAGATTAACCAAAACATTTTGTATGTGCTTATTGGGCATGCTATTCCACCGCAGGATATTCTCCATGTCATATGGCCAATGGTCGACGGTGGCATAGCTGCACCAAATACAATACATAGTAGCTGCATTCTTAAAGTTACGGTTTATGCACCGGCTGTTGTCTTTGTCACCCATAAGTGTATGTTGTTACATGTGTATTGCTTCAGGGGCCATATGGCTTAAAGCGTTAATCTTTATCTGAATAAACATACGTATATTGGCATTTCATTAGATTGTCTCCTTGGATGTGTTATCATGGATAAGAAAAATATGCTATATTGTGGTCTGTTTATTGTTTTATGCAGCATGATAAAGGTACCACAATTGTTCTCATTGCTTTTTGATACTCACTACTTCTGATTTCAATTGGGTTTTTGGCAATTTTAATTGGGTATTTACGCAAATACGCAGCTTATCTGGAGCTCTGATTGTTACTCCATCATTTCTGAAGCAATTAGGATATTTCAAAATGTTAATGGGGTAAACTTAAATAACACTACTGTGTACACATTAACAGACAGCAATTATTGAATAGTTTGCTTCGAAATGAAAACATATCTTGATATTTCATTAGAATTGTCTCCTTGGAGACAATTCTAATGAAATACCAAGATGGGTTTTCATGGAAAAATAAGAAAAATATGCTATATTGATGGCCTGTTTATTGTTTTCTGCAGCATGATAAAGGTACCACACGTGTTCTCATTGCTTTTTGATACTCACAGTCACTACTTCTGATTTCAATTGGGTTTTTGGCAATTTTAATTGGGTATTTACGCAAATACGCAGCTTATCTGGAGCTTGGGTGGGTTTCACACACAAAATAATGATTACACCAGCTTACATTGTCTCACCAGCTGACAAGTAGAACTATCGGATTATTTATAATATCAAGGACTTACCATTGACACCCGAACATTTTGGATATTCTTGTGCCCAAATTCTTGTCCAATAATTTCTAGCCAGAAATTCACGTGTACGATCCGAACTCAGTTTCTCGCATTCCACACCTTGATTTGTGATTACTGCAGACAATCTATACTATTCCAGTGTCCTTTCGCGATCTTTATGATGACTCTATCCGTATATAGAACACTTCACAACCACTAACTAACTGAATTTAAGTCAAACTTCGACGTGTTTTGATTTGTGTATCGAGATATTGGAACATGGCGGAGCTTCCGGTTTGTGACGTCAAAACTTTATTCATAGCCAATTTGCAAACCGCCGAACTCTTGTAGTTAAAACGTTAATTTATTCCAAAATTGTGTTATTTCGCTATATTTAAAGTTTTAAACAGGAATGAAAATTTTCCGGTTGATGTAGTTTGGAAGTGATACAACAAATTTCGCGTTTGTAGATTACCGAATATAGGAGAAAAGGGTGGTTACAAACTTTTTCACAAACCGATGGATAACCAACATATAGCCGATCTATAAATAGATCGTCTAATAACAACAAGTACCTGCACAATCATATGATCTACATTTACTTTGGTAGTATTCATCCACTTAGCCGTATTTATCAAAACGATGATTAACGTAGAACGCATAGACAGACAGTGCATCTCCTGATGACATGTTCAGTTACGAACCGTGTTTTAAATGATTAAGATTCGCATTACAGTCAGTCTGATGTAAATAACGCATCGTTAATGGTGGACGCGAACACTTATTCTGTAGTTCTGTGATGGACGATCGTCGGCCGCCAACTTACTTGAAAGCAAATGTGACTGGAGAACAGGGGCTTATTGGTTGTGTGACTAGTGTAGCTCTTGATTAAATATCACACTCCTGTAGCCTGATAACGATCAATATTGCTTGTTAGAAGCAAATGGAGTGTTTCATTGAGGGTATGGCGAACAGTCCAGATCCTGATCTGATCTGAATCTACACTGGTCGCAAAAACAACAACAACATAAGCCCCATTTCTCCAGCTACAGCCACAAATTTGTAATGTTATACAACCGGAATGATAGCCAGATTGCCTAACGAGAAAATCAGAACACTCTGAAATGTTGATGTGACTTGAGAAATGGAGATTATGGGTTTTGCGACCAGTGTAGATCCAGTCAGCCTGTGCATTCGCACACTCTGATCAGTATCTGCACTGTTCGACATTCCGTCAATGAAGCACCCGTCAGATATAGATCGTTAACGTAAACAGGCTACAAGAGTATGTGGGGTTTTCCAGTTTGATAGATCCAGATCGGCATGTGATCAAGATCTGCACTGTTCGCCATTCCATCAATAAAGCGACCTTTATGTCTTGACTAGCAATGTGTATTATGGGTTTTGCAACCAGTGTAGATCCAGATCAGCCATTGCAACCGCACAGGCTGATCAGGATCTGCACTGTATGCAATTCCACCAATGAAACACGAGCCATGCTTCTAATAAGCAATATAGATCGATCGCTATCAGGCGACAGGAGTGTGCTGTTTGATCGGAAGCTACATTGGTAGCATATCCCATAAGCCCCATTTCCCAATTTCTCCAGTCACAGCCAGAAATGTCATCGAGAGAAAACAATAATAATTTGTCTGGAGGATACGTAATTTGGGGTTTGACAAATCTGCCGAGTACGCTTTTCTGACTTATAATTGAGACACGTAATGTGATTTTGTACCTTCGGACATCTGCGTAATTACATTATTAACAAGGTGCATGTTCACGTGGTTACAACAACAACAACGTCGCCCACGCCAAAGTAAGTATTATTTAATATTTTCCTTAATCTGCAACGGATTTTGATTACATATGGCGCAGCAAACGCGTCTTCGTGAGCTGCATTTGGTGGTCCAGGGAGTTCGGCACAGACTTGTGTCGTTTTTGCGAAGAATCGATTTTCGTGTCGATTATTCGTAAAAAATCAAAAATTGGTCAAGTTTAGATTTTAACCCATTTGTTACGACCTGGTTATTTCCTTATTATTCACCCAAAGTGTATGTTGTTACCACTCAGTTGAACCGTCTCGTCGAGACGGTTCAACTGAGTGGTAACACCATATACTTTTGATGAGAAATAAGTAAGAAATGCAGAAATAATTGATTAGTTGGTCCCCAGTGAATGTGCTCCATTATTATATCACACAGTAGACGCCTGGATTTTATGGTGGAGGTGTAATTCATCATGCCAGTAATATCATACGCATTTGTCATACGTCGACGGCGACGGCGACGGCCGCGACGGCGACGGCGACGGCCGCGACGGCGACGGCGACGGCCGCGACGGCAGGCGCGGCGACGGCGACGGCGACGGCGACGGCGACGGCGACGGCGACGGCGACGGCGACGGCGACGGCGACGGCGACGGCGCGGCGACGGCGACGGCACGGCGACGGCACGGCGACTGCGACCGCGACCGGCGACGGCGACGGCGACGGCGACGGCGACGGCGACGGCGACGGCGACCGACGGCGACGGCGACGGCGACGGCGACGGCGACGGCGACGGCGACGGCGACGGCGACGGCGACGGCGACGGCGACGGCGATAATAATGACGATGATGATGACGTTCACAACGATGGTGATTTGTTGTTTTTGATGGTGTTGATTGATGAATAAAGGAGTATACATGGACAACAATCGGTGAGGTGTGACCAAATATGTAACGTTGGACAGTTCAGAAAAAGAGGACTTTTTACCCACAAAAACATTAACTACTTAAATTTTTTTAATAAAAACGCAAATTTAATGAATAGTATACTTAAAAAAAACATTTCTGTCAGATGGGAGGTCCGAACTCGCAACCTTCCGGTTAACGCCACGCATGTCATTGTATGTTATCTTATCCTAAACTTGGACTCCAAGTTTAGGATAAGATAACATACGATCTTTGAACATCCAGGCTTTGTTGTCCATTTATAGTATAAATGACAGACGATAATAAGTTGCTGGAGGTCAATCGGTGAGTCCAAATATAGGTAGACCAGGTGTATTATCATATCATAGCCTCGTTTTCGTGTATACTAACCACATGATAAAGTGCACGTGCACGCATGTCAATATAATAGTGTATCTTGGTGCGCAAAATAGACATGTAGTGTGGCTCAGTGGTATCGAAACGTTTGCAGAATTTTTGTTCAGTTTATCTGGTCGAGAGTTCGAACCTCACAAAACGCATTACTTTTGTCGATATCATTCTGTTATTTTTATGATTGGTTGCTGGGGAAGTGAATAAGTGAAATGGCGAGAGTTATAACTATTGCTGTATGACCTCAATGTGACATGGTCGGCGAGAACATACTCCCAGATTCTTCATGTTCTGTTCGCACATATGAAATGTGCATTTAGTTATTAGTTTTCTTCAAAGTGAGACTAACGTTCTTCATGTAGTTTATCTCATGCTAAGTTAATAATATATTTGTAAGAGCACCACACATAAAAAATAAATATATAATAAAATATAAACAGAAACAAAATATATGTGTATATATGTATGAAAAACATAGATTTGAACTCACGACCTACGGCATTGACATCCGTCACTCTAACCCCTCGACTACATAAGACTTTATCAGAAATCTCAAAATCAATATTGAAAAGGAATACTGGCACGGGTATATTTACCTGTCTCACCTGTTCTGTGTTTTGTTTATGACCGGTTTATTTGTAAACAAGTAGCAAATTATCGTCTGCGGACTTTTTTTATTTATAGTTGATATTTGATAACAGGGGAGCTAAATGCGAGACGATCGGGCATATTGACGCATTGAACTCCTCGGAAGCTCTATTGGACAGGAACTCTATGCGGTTCATCGGAGAGCTTTATGCGTTATGGGCTCTATGCGGCGCTACAAAGCTGTATACGCGGTAGTATTTATCCACTATTAATTGCATAATTATTAACTGGTAGACCAACACATTTGGACGTTATTTAGTCATTACTTTTGCTAGTTGCAATAGTATTCATGCCGCTAACATTTGCAATAAAATATTATTCAACTAAGTATAACTGGCATAGTTTGAATTGGAAAACTTGGGTTATATCTACGGAGCCCCACAGCGGACATGGATTTTTGTTATTAACTCGTTCCCACGAAATAACAATTCGTTCCCGCGAAATGTCAATTCGTTCCCTCAATTTAGCAATTCGTTCCCTCGAATTCACAATTCGTTCCCTCGAATTCACAATTCGTTCCCTCGAATTCACAATTCGTTCCAACGAAATAACAATTCGTTCCCACGGGAACGAATTGTTATTTCGTGGGAACGAATTGTTAAATTGAGGGAACGAATTGTTAATTCGTGGGAACGAATTGTTAAATTGAGGGAACTAATTGTTATTTCATGGGAACGAATTGTTATTTCGTGGGAACGAATTAATATAAAAAAGTCTACGTCCCCTGCGGGGCTCCGTACGTATCACATGTATTCACTATTAATTACAGAAATTATTACCATAATCGGCGTGCCATCCATAAGTTTTGACGACCGGTACACGGCTATATATAGACACGGCACGCTGGCGGCAGACGATATCGCCCAGATGCAGACGACAATCTTCGCCGCCTTCGCGAGGTCGTCTTCGATACCGAAGGTGGGTTTGGAGATGACACGGTAACGCTCGATGCTAATGGCCAGAATCGTCAACACGGAGGCGTTGGCGATCGTATTCTCGATAAATGGCACTAGCTTGCCTGAAAACAATAAGGGATCAATGGAATAATATGGCTAACTTCATCATGGAATGGGTCAGTGAAAGAAGGTGGCTAATTTTCTCATGGAGTTAGCCACCTTCTTCCAATGACTCATTCGATTATTTAAAAATACTTGTCTTATATATGTAAAATAAATTAAATCACGATTGAGTTTCAAGCTAACTCGTACGTCTGCGGTGTCATCTGTGTTAGAATGAGCGGAAATCGTCGATTTGACATTGACGTTGCTTAGTTTAAACTGGGCCAAGGGAAGTTACTCCTGTTTTTTTCTGAATTCGGTTAACTAGTAATACATTTAGTCTATTGTGACATTGCCTGATAACAAGGAGCCACGGACGGTCCGATAAATGTGCTGGGGGTCGTTTCACTAAACTTCGTACGTCTAAAATGTGCGTAAGTGCAACATTATGATAGTCTGTAAATTTCACACACATTAACACTGATTTCTTGTAAACAATTATTGGATTTACATTTATTGAGCATATGCTGCATATGCAGCCTATGCTCAATATATGTAAATCCATCAGTTGAAATTTCCAGACGATCCTAAGTTTGCACTTACGAACATTTTAGTCGTGCGAAGTTCAGTGAAACGGGCCCCTGCAGAGTTACTGCCAGCAACTATTTCCTCCTATCCACCCTCTACAATAAAGCACATGTATATAGTCAAGGTGCATGATCACGTGGTTACAACAACAACAACGTCACCCATTCCAAATAAGTATTATTTGATATTTTCCTTAATATGCAACGGATTTTGATGAAATATGGCGCAGCAAACGCGTTTTCATGAGCTGCATTTGGTGGTCTATGGAGATTGGCACAGACTTATGTCGTTTTTGCGAAGAATCGATTTCCGTGTCGGAGACACGGAAATCGATTCTTCGCAAAAACGACAGAAGTTTGGGAGAAAATACAGAGACCACCAAATTCAACTTAACAAGCCGCGTTTGATGTGCCATATTTCATCAAAATCCGTTACGTAATAATGACACTATACAAGAATACGTACTTTGAATCGGTACTTGTTGTTGTTGTTAGTACCATGTGATCATACATCTTGATAGTAGCCTATATTTGAATGTGTGCATATATATGCGGATGTTGCTGAAGAAATGGGGCTTACATCAAACATGCCCAGTGAGCAACTTGCATTGCGCAATATATAATGTGTTATATCGTTTTCTATATAGCCAATAGATGATTGTCATTTTGAAATTGTTATCGCTCATTTGAACCGTATCGTCGTAATGGTTCAGACGAGTGGTAAAAACAATATACTTTCGAGAAGAATGAACACAAAATAGAGATCTTTTTCTCAAAGTTTTATTTTCCAGTAATTGAATTCCAATGTTATCTCCATGGTAACTTGGTCATATTTAGCACATTGTACGTCTAAATATGACGTTTAACTGCATGATTGAAGTCATACCAACTTGGACAAAAATATTGTAAGCCACTTATTTACTTTAGTTTTTCTCATGAGACGCTAACTAAGATGGCAACATGTCAGATTGTGTATTCCATCTCTAATGGGCTAATTATCCTTAACATTTATTTATTTATGGAGTCAATGAGTTTTCTCGTTATCAATACATAGGCCAGACGGCAGCAATGGTGACGACAGCATTGATGACAATGCTAGTCGTGGCGACGACCGTATTGATGAAACTCGAGGTGAATTTGATCTCATTGAACTAACTCAATGTGCATGATCACGTGGTTACAACAACAACAATGTCGCCCACTCCAAAGTAAGTATTATTTGATATGTTCCTTAATATGCAACGGATGTTGATTAAATATGGCGCAGCAAACGCGTGAGCTGCATTTGGTGGTATATGGAGTTTGGCACAGACTTGTGTCGTTTTTGCAAAGATTCGGTTTCCGTGTCGGAGACGGAAATCAATTATTCGCAACAACGACAATAGTTGGTGAGAAAATACAGAGACCACCAAATGAAACTTAACAAGCCGCGTTTGAAGTGCCATATTTCATCAAAATCCGTTACGTAATAAGGACACAATAAAATAATACGTACTTTGAATCGGTACTTGTTGTTGTTGTTAGTACCAAGTGATCATACACCTTGTAACTGCAGCCAGTGAAGAAGAAGGTTAGTATTCAAAACCGCACTGTGGTTCACAATGAAAGAGGTCCGTAATAGAATGGGTGGCGGGGTTGGGGTGCTAGCTCGCTCATTTCTACACCTCCCCTTCTGATGTTCAAATATATATATATTAAAAAACAATAAAGTACAGTTCATTCGTCTGTGTGATTAGCCATACTAATTTGGACATAGTAAACGAAACAGGCAGTAGTGTAAGCCCAGAGTGGTCATAACGTGTTGCGTTTCTTCAACTTAATGTAAATGGGCCACCGGACTATTCGTATAGGACTAATTGAAATATATATATTCTCGTAGCGTCCGTAGCCATAGAAACGATTCCACTCATATGATTCCTCTGCAGAATAGCGAATCAAATCTGATTCGCACTTTAGCAATTTATTGTGACATAATTGAGATAGTTTCCATCTGAAAAAAATATTAGTATTATAAAAGTAATACAAACTACTAATTCTGAAACAAGTTTTACCATTGTAGAAGGTTAAGATATAGAGAATGGTAGGTTAGTGCCGTGACTGGGAAAAAATATCCGGCAAGGCTCAAGAATTTCTTTATTTCTCATCAGAAGTATATGTTGTGACAACTCATTTGAACCGTCTCACCGAGACGGTTCAAATGAGTGGTCACAACATATATTTTGGTTCAGAAATAAGGAAAATAGATAGAGAATAGTAGGTTAGTGCCGAGAATGGGAAAACATATCTGGCAAGGCTCAGGAAACGGGATGGGCGAGGCTCTGCCGAGCACATCCCGTTTCCGTGCCGCGCCAGATATTTTTTCCCATTCACGGCACTAACTTACGATTCTATTTATCCCGTCAACACCTACAAATTATTTTAAAATGCCAAATAATAATCCCAGCCACCGCACATATTCATACGCAGTATCGACAGGATATCAAAAATGTTTCACGGCACCGTGTTTCACGGCACATACGCACTGTGTTGACAGGATAAAATATTGTTTTCCCCATCTTAACGTTTACGTGTTGAATTTGGCTGACACTGACTGGGTCATCTGTTGATTCTAGCTTAAAATTACTTTATCAGGTCATCTACATATGTAGTCATGTCATAGTTACTTGAATATGTTATTTTCATAATATTAACACTCATTTGAGTGAAAAAATATAGAAATTATTTCACAATTAACTGCTAAAGTGCGAATCGGATCAGTAGCCCATTTCACCAAAATTGCGAAGTATACTTATCAAGCAAAGTATACTTTGAGGGAGCAATCATTTATTTTTCCTGAAATGCATTATTTCCTATAGAACTAACAACTGCATATTTGATGATTAAAAGTATGCAGAATTATTATACTGAATTTATTACATTATCACAGCCAAATTGGCTGTGATAATGTAATAAATTCAGCATAATAAAAATATATAAATTTATCCTAAAATTGAAAATTTCTCCCTCAAAGTATACTTTGCTAGAAAAGTATACTTTGCAATGTTGGTGAAATAGGCTACTGTTTCGATGTTCTGCAGAGAACGTCTATGCAACACATTCAATGAAGAAAAATAAGTTACAGTATGTGGGAATCGAACACGTGATCCCGACTGGCGCAACATGTGCGCTACTGTCTGTTTCACGAAAGCTGCCCAAATTTTAAGGCTATATAAACAATTCAAAAACAAGATTTCTTTTGATAATATTAAATTAAAGGAAAAATTAAGAATGAGCCTTCTTTTTATTTCGTGAAATTTGGTCAAATATTGATTTTATTACGAAAAAACAATTTCCCCATGTTAAATCCCCATAGACATCTTCACTCTATGGGGATTTAACATGGGGACATTTTTTTGAATTTTAGAAATACTGGACCGATTTTTAAAATTTAACTTTTGTTTTCTTAGTTAGATCATATCCAAGTTATTTCGCCAGGTTTCGGAGTCAATTTCCAAAATGTTTCGTTTTTTGACTCCTCCCACACTTCCTTACCTCTTTTTCCCCCATGTTAAATTCCCATAGACAAATCAATTTTTCGTAACAAAATCAATATTTGACCGAATTTCACGAAATAAAAAGAAGTCTCATTCTTAAATTTTCCTTTAATTTAATATTATCGAAAATAATATTGTTTTTGAATTGTCTATATAGCCGTAAAATGTGGGCAGCTTTCGTGAAACAGACAATAGTTGTATATAGGTAGCTGTTCTGGCTGGACAATTCAAAGTAATATGAAATCCCAGCTGGGGATACATGCATATAAAATGGACGTAAATGACAAAGAAGTTTTAAAAAGTATGTTGAAATCGAAATGTCTTATCTTTTTCCTTTGTTCCGTAATGGCGTGATGTTAGAGCCAAATTTCGCAGGTATGCGATCCCCATTATGAGAGGACTAATATACGGAGCAGGTGACATGGATTTTTTTTATTAATTCGTTCCCACGAAATAACAATTCGTTCCCTCGAATTAACAATTCGTTCCCACGAAATAACAATTCGTTCCAACGAAAACAAACTCGTTCCCTCAATTTAACAATTCCTTCCCACGAAATGACAATTCGGTCCCACGAAATGACAATTATTTCCCTAAATTTAAAAATTCGTTCCCTGGAATTAACAGTTCGTTCCCTCAATTTAATAATTCGTTCCCACGAAATAACAATTCGTTCCCTCAATTTAACAATTCGTTGCCTCGAATTAACAGTTCGTTCCCACGATATAACAATTCGTTCGCACGGGAACGAATTGTTATTTCGTGGGAACGAATTGTTAAATTGAGGGAACGAATTGATAATTCGTGGGAACGAATTTTTAATTCGTTAAATAAAAAAAAGAATTCTACGTACCCTGCGGGGCTCCGTACTAATAGACGGCCCGCCAGGGCATGAACAAAATGTTGATGGCATTGTTTGTCTAGTTTATATCTATGATGGGTAAGCTATCGGATAGGGATGGGTACCCCCTCAAATTTGACCTTTGAATGTCATTTCAAGGTAATTTAGGGGTCAAATCAAGAACAATCATAGGTGTCTTAATGTTTGCCATATATAGGTAATCATCATTCATGAAATCAATGTTGAATATGGCAACAAGTTAATATAGGAATTAATGGCCTTTTTGTCGAATTTATCGGGGTATAAACTTGGAAAAGTCGCGGGAATACTGGACGAAGCGATAACAAATTACAATTTTCGAAAAAAAATCAAAAAAAAGAAAAAAGATTTTCTTTTCTTTTTTGTTTCGAAAATTGTAATTTTTTAAGGCCTCATCCAGTATTCCCGCGACTTTTCCAAGTTTATATCCCCGATAAATTCCACTAAAAGGCCATTCATTCCTTATAATTCCAGCATTTGAAATAAATTCATCAAGAAAATGTGTTTATTTTCCATTTTCTTAAGAATTATTTTAACTGCGCCTCACGTTACGGAAAGTAGTTCGGCGTGGGAGTTTACTGGGATATATATTTTGGACAGAGACTTGCTACGGGCCAATCAAATGTTAGGGAATTGCGTAAATATTTTTGTGCTGGAATTATAAGCTGGTAGCACTATTATTGTTAGTAATACAAAATGAAAAATACAGAATAAAAAATGAAAATGGCCGCAAAAATAGTGACACTACATGGAAAACCCGACATTTTCGTTCATATGCAACATACTAGCCCTGTGTATGTGTTTGTTACTGAATGTCTTCACAAAATGAATTTGTATCATAGTATAACATTTCATAAAATAGCATATTAGATCATTTGCTAACTTAAATTCCAAGATGGCCGCCACTAATTACATATGTGAACTTTTCAAATGAATAACTTGTAAATTGTCACGTTTCCACTCCAGACTCGGGGATTATCCTTTCAACATTATTTTTACAAATGAGTGCTCAACGTGGGTTATACCTTTCACAACTATACGTTTAGATATGGATCTACACTCAAGTTTGACTGTTTGGGGCAGTTCCAAGGTCATTCATGAGTCAAATCAAGACAAAAAGCTAAGTTTTTTCTGCATTTCGCTATTTGAAGGCATACACAACTCATACATGTAAAAACATCATGACCTGTTATAAATTGGCTATACTATATATTTAGTAAATCAGCCAGGTAATGTAGAAATAAATATTGAAGATGGCCACCAAACTGCAAATATGCAATAAAATGTGACTATGTGATATGTTATTTACTAGTATACAATGACATGCCGTTTACTAATTTAAAATCAAAGATGGCCGTCGTTAAACACAAACTCGCAGTGTTCAATGGTTAAATGTTTCATTGTGATATTTCCTGGGATGTACATGGACATGTAAAGTGAAATACGTTTTGTTCAAGTTGTGTGTACTAATATGATACAATATGTGGCATTGTGTTTGATCAGTAAATCTGCCCATGAGGTAGTACCTCAGGCTACATTTGATTTTCAATGAAGCAAACACAGTGAGTCATTTTCACAGCTATGGTTAGAGAAATTTGCATATATCTTGCATTTGATTGTCAGACCAGAATTGTTAAAATATCGTTGAATCATTTGCCAACACCAATTCAGTTATTCACCTACCAATGTGTTCACCATCAGTATGATCGGGGCAGTATTAGACAACCACATAGCCAATATGAACTATGTATAGAAACAAACACGGTTACCTCACTCCTCTGGGATGGACAAATATAATTTTGGAATACTGGCACACCATTTAATTGCACGTAGGTCACACCTCTACTTCCATAAGTGGTAAATACATTACCATGTGCATTTTCTCATTAATGTACTCTCGCCATGGCTTATACTATTCGCATGTCGGTTAATTATCATTCATTACAATAATTGTATTGTCCAACAAACATTAACTTGTGATTAAAATGAAGTCATGTTCATTTAGCAGAGACTCTTGCAATTATATCTCACACAATTATTCCCAACAAAGAACTTAATTATGTTTTCAATGTCAAAACAAAGATCACGCTGAATTACCTGCAAATTACTGCATTGTGATACTGCAGATAACGACACATTGAACATATCGATTAACAGCATCACCGTCAATGTTACGTGCTGAGAGTCATTTTTGCGTGTAAATATGGCTTGTTTCTCGTTTTGAGCAATTCAAGGATTTGTGAGCGTAATACATTGTCACTTGTATCATTTGGTGTGATCCAAATAATTTAAATTGATATCTTACATACACGGTTTAGCCTTAATGTATTACAGTTTACGTGTACCTGATATTACAGCTTAGTGCTTCATTCGACTAGAGCGTTCCCTAACACGAACTGTGAATGATATGCGAAAGCCGTCGCAGCCACATTGAAGCGAACGAGAACATTTTCACCGGGCTTAGTATGTGTGATAATTATATGACCATCCCTGGGAGGATTGCATTGCGTGCATACTGCCTAGTAGAATGACAATTGTTTATGCAAATTCTATCAGATAAGGAAATTAAGTTTTATACTTTTCCTGTCAATGTGTTACCTAAATTAATAATGTGAATGACAATTCTGGATACAGCATAGCTCTGACATAGCGGCAAAAACTATTTATATAGAGTTTAAACACTTTTATTAGTAATACACACTGCTAAAAGGATACTAACACTATGTTATTTCAGCTAATCCCCACAACTGAATCACCATAGTTTGATGATACATTTATGTCCCGATGCGAACGTTGAATATTATGATGTGGCATTCATCATTCATCATAATCCTGTGCTTTTCTGTCCAAGAAACCACACTATACCCAAACACATAACATTTCTGCATTTTAAAGGTGTCTGATGTTCACTTCTAGGAGGTGAAACAATATGTATATATCTCCAAGTAACACATACACAATTCTATATATCAGGGAATTTGTTTGCAGTAGTTAATTTGTTGTATTTTACAGTGGCTGGTCAACTCCAACTACAAGTACATTTGGTGTATTTGCAGAACATAAAGAGCTACATGTACCTTCATAATGTCAATAGAGACTGCAAAACAAAAACACAACAGATGAGACATAGCGAACCATGAAAACTGGTAAAGCGGTGTACAGTCCCGCCAAAAAAATCGTAAATAAAACTGACAATTAAAACAATAACAACAGTTGTCATAGTGGTATTGTTATCTTCAGATATCTGGAGAATATGACGCAGTCTTATTGAAGAAGATCAATTCTGCTGAGTAATTAGTCAACACTAAAATATAAGAGACAGCATATGTTTCTTCACTGCTGATTTTGATACAGAACTATATATCATACTTTGCGTTATTCCATTATACGCTTTCAACAAAGCTTATTTCTAACTTAAGCCAAAATAAATCGTCAGAAATGTCGGATATTGTTTGTCCCTCTTGGAATACTATGAAACTAGTCGCCTTCATCTAGTTCATAATCCATATTATATATCCAGATCTATCTTAATGATCAGAGATGCTAGCGCTTGAGTATCCGTGTGTGCCAATTATGCATGTGATTTGTGCTGTCATCTTACAATTTGTATAAAATGGAAAGTAGTGTCCTACTGTTTCTTCCATGACACCGTGGTGAAATGAAAAAGTTATATCAAATGGTCATGTTGAGTGACTTGATTATCAGCCTGTCCAAGGCCTACATGCTTTGCTTTCTTCCAATGGAATAATAGTCTCTATAAATATGCACTATCTAATTATATTGTCTATTTGATACGTTCGGTGCGTGCTTGGTTGCGAGCACGCGAATGATAGTGTAACGATCAGTGTTTCTCTTCACCGGAATACCGACATGGTTAAGACCTTATTTAGATGTTCGGCCTTCTGGTACGTGAGGGGAAAATCCTGTCATACTCCATTAAAAGGCAATACAATTAGTGCTAATAGTATTACTTGTGAGAAAGAACTAAGTGACTATGGTGTGGTATGGTCATTCTAATTCTACGGCTGAGTATATTTTCTTGATCAATGGAAATAGTTAGTTCTGATTTTGGTATTTACCAACAGTATATATAGGTTAAATAAGGGATGGACCCAGTTTATCCGGCTTTAAACGGCCTTAGCTGTTGATAGGCCGTTATATACAACACTCAATCATTATAGACACGTTACAAAATATATCAAAGGTTTATGATTCTGGAGGGTGGAGAGAGCATATATTAAAATATGGTGCTAAACGTTAGAAAGTTACCATTTATAAATATTGCCATGCTGAAATTAGTGGTAACACATGGTGTGTCAGCTATTTCCGCATACATATATTATTATATGTTTATCAAGAGTGTAGATGTCAGCCATATTTGATTTTAAAAGAATTATTAACTCAACTCTAAATTGCCACATACCATGTAACAATTAGCGGGGAAACCTCATACAAATTTATGTTTTGACCTTATCTGACAACAGAAACATTGTTGTTGCTTTTTTCAGTTTTCCAATATGGCGGATCTTGAATTTGAAGGTCTAGACCAAAATATACGCATTTCAATGAGAATTGTGTACCGAAAACAACCGAAACTGTATTTCATTTTATACTTTTCAAAATTGAGTTGGCGGCCATTTTGAATGTGGGGTTCCAGAAAATGTAGCTCCAATTGTCCCAATTTTAAAATATGTTCTGTTTAATCAATAATACAAAATGACGGATAGTATTAGTCACACAGTCCATGAAAATGACATGCTAACGGGAAATATCTTCAAAGTCCGCAATATGCTAAATGAGAAAGAATTGAATACAACATACTGTTTTGGCGGCCATCTTGGATTTACGAACAGTAACTTTGAGAAAAATGGTAACAATGTTTGTAAACAATTTCACGACAAATATACTTATTATCATTATAGCTATTAAAATGGCTTAAATATTAACAAAGATATGACGTACAACATGATACCTTCTTGTTTCTTAGACAAATTGTCGGCCATTTTGAATTTCAGACAAGTTTTTTTCTCAATCATTCGGCATTTTCAAAATACCTATCTATATAGCTACCAAAATAGTTCATCCGCAGACGGCTATCAATGATGTTATAAATCATATACGTGCATGTATACACACATGTCAATGAGAAATGTTGGGTCAACATGACATTTAAATGACCTCAAAAATGACCCCTAAAGGTCAAAACTGCGGGGGTACCCACCCCTATCCAACAGCTTACATATCATAGAAGTCGATCAGCATGGGTACCCATTTGTAACAAAAAATGCCATCAAAACTTTATTGTAGGCCTTTTATTGGTTTTGGCGGGCCGTCTATAATATGTCACACGAACGTGGTTCTTATGATTCTACGACTTCGTATTGCGTGTTGTATATGGTACGACAGCCATGTTGAATTAAGTGACGTTATATGTGTTAATAATTCCAGCACAAAAATATTTACACAATTGCCTAACATTTGATTGGTCCGTAGCAAGTCTCTGTCCAAAATTTATATCCCAGTAAACTCCCACGCCGAACTACTTTCCGTAACCGTCAGGCGCAGTTAAAATAATTCTTAAGAAAACGGAAAATAAACACATTTTCTTGATAAATTTATTTAAAATGCTGGAATTATAAGGAATGAATGGCATTTTTGTGGAATTTATCGGGGATATAAACTTGGAATAGTCGCGGGAATACTGGACGAGGCCTTCCGGCCTTCGTCCAGTATTCCCGCGACTTTTCCAAGTTTATACCCCGATAAATTCCACAAAAATGCCATTTATTCCTATAATAAATATTAACCCTTTCACCCCTATGTAACTGTAATGGGCAATACGATGTTATTCCCTATTATTGACTATTCCATGTATGAGAAAATGGTATCGCTTTATAAATAAGAAACTATGCTCATTGCGAGCCGGCTCATCTGGATCTACACTGTTTGCAAACATTAAGATAGAGGTCAGCTACTGTAGTGTTGAAATGGATACAATAGACAGAACGGTAACAATAGCGTACTTTAGCCGTTTCTTCTGATTGAGCTAAAACCAGTCAGTTATTATTAGCCGATATATTTATAGATCGGCTAATATATTGGTCATCCATCGAATTCTGAAAAAGTTTGTAGCAACCCTTTTCTCCGCTATTCGGTAATCTACGAACGCGAATTTTGCTGTATCACTTCCAAATTGCATCAACCGATAAAGTTTGCATTTTTTGGCAATTATCTCCGTTTAAAATTTTAAACATAGCCAAATAACACAATTTTGAATACGTAATGAGCTGAACGCCGGAAGAGATTGAACACGGAAGTTGTTGTTGTTGAAGTCCATAGTTGGCTCTAATGGCCATATACGCCAACATACGCTGATTATTGGGCTAATTTAAAGCTTTTATTTATTAAACAGAACAAGTTTCAGCCACGTATAATCGCGTAAAATGTGTTTATTCGGCTAATTTATAATCGACCTCTGCTCAAAATCTCCTCCGATCGCGTATGCGCGTCATTTGACGCTAGTTAATATTCACAAAATGTTCCACCAATCAAAACGAAGAATTGCCCTTCATAGCGAACTTTGATTTGTTTACGTATCATGCAGGGATGGCAGGGATGCATCCAGCACGCGCGATTGCGGCAATCCCCCTTAATTATTGTCAATGCCGCAAATTATTGATTGTCTTGCGCCCAACATCGCGCAAAAAATCACGGATGGGCCCCTTTTTAAATGACCAGTGCGCACATTAAAAAAACGTAATTGACTATTTAAACGCGCTGCGTATTTAAATCATTGGAAGGCGTGCAGTGCAGTTCAATCGAGTTTGTGCGGCCGTTGAACGTAAGCTTCGAGTCGATGTAAACCATTTAAATCGATAAACAAGGGATAAACAAGTGACAACGTTATCAAGGCCAATCTGGGCATGTGCCTGAATACGCAGGAGCTTGCGTCTATTTTTAGATGGCACTGTAACCGCTAGCTCCGGTAGCTCCGCCCACTCGCGCGCTGCCACAGAATTCGGACAAACACACAGTGACTACAACTTTGTGTATTGGGAGTGTAATCTGTAGATAAATAGAGCATACAGTACAGGTGTTACGCTGGAATATTTCGCAACATAATGGTGACAACAAAACACTGCTGCTATGGCGATTCACGAACCCTGAAACCCGGTGAAGACAAATACTTTATTGGATGGATTTTGGAACGGGTTTCCAAAACCTTCACAAAATCGAGAAAAATGTCAACGCTGGGTACAGAACTGTGGTCGAAAATAGTTTACCATTGACAATGTTACCAGAGACACCTACATATGTTCGATGCACTTTACCCTGATTTGATCGGCTAATAACATCATGCTCTGCATGACTTTTCATCTTATATTTAAGGGTAATAATTGGCTCGCAGACCTTCCATACCCGAGCATATGAGCCCAGAAAATGTGGCAAGCCAATGGCCGTTGGTCCGTTTTCCTTTCCGAATTTATTATTAGCCGCCATGCAGTCGAAATGTGTGCTTTAAATTAAGGAGGTTATGATATGGTTAAGGACCAGGGGGCCGTTTCACTAAACATCGTACGACTAAAATATTGTTAAGTGCAAAATTATGACAGTCGGTAAATTTCACGCTAACAATGTTTTCTTGTAAACAATTATTGTATTTACATTTATTGAGCATATGCCGCATATGCTCAATAAATGTAAATCCATCAATTGAAATTTCCAGACGATCCTAAATTTGCACTTACGAACATTTTAGTCGTAAGAAATTTAGTGAAACGGGCCCCCGTTCTATACATGATCATCGTTTGATTCAAAGATAATTGCTTCGTAAATGTGATGGAATATATGTATAACATATATGTGAACACTGCCTCGTTACTGTATCCAATACGGCACAAGGAGTGGCCAAGTCGGCCATCTTTGTGTGTTCTAGCCATCAGCCAGTTTCACCTGTTCTGCCATTTGACAAAGAACACAAAATGTGAAGTAGAACTTCTGATATAATGTAGCTAATCACATGTAGGAAAGCTAGGAGAAAGGACTACTATTAATTATAATACACCAAACTGTCAAATATGTCGGTTTTCTGGACAGGTGTGTGCCTGTGGTTTTAACAACATGAACCACCGTTATAAATAGCCTCATACACAGAAAATCGCACAGTGTATCAGATTGAACAATTTACACATCAACATTTATTTTGAGTTTGATGGGAGAAATGCTCAGATATCTCGTCTGTTGCATAATTTGCTGGCTTAATATTTATATCTTGCCGTTGTCATATCTGTCTATTATGTATTTCACCAAATTTTATTTGGTTTACTGTCATATTATTTGCTGTATGTGTCACGTCACACGTGGCCGGCATATGTAGCAATCTGCACCGTGGCCAGACATCAATAGCATGGATTGTGACAAATACCGTGATTATGTGATTGGCATATGTCGCTGTGACTAGAGGAATTGGGCTGGTGGGATATATAGCCAGTCTTGCCCTTGGTCGGCTAGCGCACTCAATCAAGCAAGTATATATATTGTTTGCTCCGATCAGGGAATGTGTTTACTGACTATATGGCGATCAGTGCAGATCCTGATCAGCCTGCGCGGATGCGCATGCTGATCTGGATCTATACTGGTCGCAAAGGCCATAAGTCGTTCAGTCACATACACATATCTGCTCATTCTTACCACATACACAGGATACCAACATGTGCAGTGAGCTGAAGATCCGCAGAGTCCCAGACACATAGGTATGTAATTGTCTGGTGTACTTAAGGACCCGTTTTATACCTGCACATCGTTTGATTCAAGGGTAATTGCTTCCTAATTGTGATGGGATATATGTATAACATATACGTATGTGAACATTAGCTTGTTACTGTATACTTTACAACTCATGAAGTTGCTATGTCGGCCATGTTTGTGTGTACGAGCCATCAGTCAGTTTTACCTCTTGGTGCGTTTGACACGTACCACAAATAATATGACAAATAATACATACATTTTGATGCAACATCTTCTAAATATGTTAAACAACACTGTACATAGGGTTGTTTTCATCACACTTATATACAAAGTATGATTTATTAAGAGTTTGTTGACCTGTTGTTAACAGTCAGATAAAACACAGTGCTGTCAAAATGCACCTGTATTACTATAAAAACTGTCTCAAATCTCCAGTGACATGCCAGTAGTTACCTGAGTGTATTGTCACTGGTGTCTTACTCGCCTACTATGCGAGTAGATATGACTTTACCTACGGGTAACGTGTACACTAACTATAAACTGTGCATCAATGAAACTTATTTTGAGATTTATGGGAGAAATGCTCAGATAGCTCGTGTTTTGCATAGTCTTTCTGGCATAATATTTATAGCACGCTGTTTTCAAATATGTCTATGGTGTATTGCATCACATTGCGTTAGTTTTACTTTCAAACGGTTTAGGTGTCAAACGGTCGAAGAGGTGAAACTGTATGATGGCATGCAAATACAAAGATGGCAGAGATGGCAACTCAGTGTACCATATAGTAGACAGTTGCAAGACAATATTCACATACCTTATATTCTCATGTGCTGCCAAAATATGTTTCCATAAAACATGATAAATAATATGATGATGATAAAAGAAAGCAGAGGTCAAGTTCATGTTCCTGCTCTGTGGGGATTAAGACTATTATTAGAGAAGATAAACCTTAAAAGTTTCATGTATTTGTTTATCTTTAGTACGTATACTGCTCTACAAAATGTGCAATTGTTCTGATACAGTATGGATACATGTGTTCTGATACTGTACTGTACAACGGGGAATGTCAATAGTAACTCTGTGCACGAGTAATATCTATGTATTTAAAGGTTGGAGTTGTCTCCCATTCTCGTGTAGACAGTCTGTCTGCTAGTTCAAGCCTATGTATTTAAAGGTTGGAGTTGTCTCCCATTCTCGTGTAGACAGTCTGTCTGCTAGTTCAAGCCGGCTGCTGCACGAGTGCGACGATACAAAGCCAAGCATCGCTCACGACATATAAATTCGAGTGAAAATGTATATATGAAAGTAAAACTGTTGACATGTCCTTGTGTACACGCAGAATGAACACAATAATTTAAACCCACCATCATAACACTGTATTTCAACTAAATAATGTTTTGTTAAGGTAGGTCTCGACTCATATAGCTTGCTGGCACTCGACTCGGCATCGCTTACTTGGCTATAAACGGTTGCCTATTTTTAATGAAAAGTAACCATAGATTGGCTGGGATGGTGTTATGATGAGCCGTGTGCCAGACTCGCCCTATCTGTCCGGGCCTGTTTTTCCTACAATGTTCTTCTTAGTTTGAGATTAGTTACGCTAAATATTGATCATATGGTAACTGCTTGTGTGTGTTCGGGGGTGTTTTTGGCTCGAGGAATCCGTGTGTCTCTTTGTGGCAGGCGGGTTCCTGTGAGCGAAAACCATCTCCTGCCCTATACATGCAGCAATACATTTAATGGTATCGTATCTGCACTTGTTTGATATTTGTGATATAACTTTTGTATGTAACTAGGAACATGTCATGTTCACTTTACGAAAAATAAAAATCTTGAATCTTGAATCTTATATGCGTATATCACATCACTCTTATGAAGCAATTATGATTGAAGCCACGTGTATCTTTCTATGACCTAATTACTTAATACCATATAGCTAACAAGTAACACAGAGCTCCAGATAAGCTGCGTATTTGCGTAAATACCCTATTAAAATTGCCAAAAGCCCAATTGAAATTAGAAGTAGTGAGTATCAAAAAAGCAATGAGAACAATTGTAGTACCTTTATCATGCTGCTACGGGGCGCCAAGTGGGACATGGCTCAATTTTGTCAACAAAATTCATTTTTGTGCCACAAAATTCAATTCTGTGTCACAAAATTCACTTTTGTGCCACAGAATTCAATTCTGTGTTACAAAATTCAATTCTGTGCCACAGAATTCAATTCTGTGTCACAAAATTCACTTTTGTGCCACAAAATTCAATTCTGTGTCACAAAATTCAATTCTGTCAATTCTGCACTCGCATGTAAGAAGAACTACCATTGGTCAGAAACTGCACTGGAGAAATGGGTCACGGTCGCCGATCTACACATTCAATGTCGATGATTCATTTCTCATTCTGCCGATGATTCATTTCTCATTATGCCATTTTGCTTCAACTATCTCCAAACAGTCAAACGTTGACAAACCCATTCGTATTTAAACTCATTTGCGTTATAATTGTACACATAATTCATGTACATGTAGATCTCCCGCGAGTACTGACGTCATGTATTGTGTGTATCGCAAGGTACATCTGCCCCAGTTAAATCAATAATACACGCGCTGTGGCCTGTGTTCTGACTGATGTCTGTGTTTATAAACAGAATGTGTGTATTGGGCCATTTTGAGGAAACCATTTGTAGTATTTGTGTAGATACCATGGATACTAAGATGGTGTATACTGTAAATAATGCATGTAGACACATAGTTGCGAACACGTAACTTCGCAACTAGTAGACACAGATACAATACCATTTGTTTCACAAGGTTAGATCTACTGTTAGAATACGACGTCATCTAATATCATTTTCGAGCATAAAACGTTACCTGATAAATAGAATACCAGGCTAGTGTATTTTAATATCAAGTTTATCAGGCTCGGCTCGGAAACGGTAGGAATTCCTCGGCAAGCCTCGGAATTCCTACGCGTTTACTAGCCTTGCCTGATAAACTTGATATCAAAATACACTAGCCTGGTATTCTCTATATATGGGCATGCTCTCAGGTCTAGCTATGTCCCGGCTACTTTATGTTTGACCCTGTTTACATAATTGAGGGAAAATTCTGAATATTTTTTCTTATTTCTCCTTCAAAGTATTTATGCTTATATGGTGTGACCACTCATTTGTAATCATAATATAACCAAAATAACTGTCCATAAAGAAGTATAATATTGATATATTGGGTTATATTTTCGTATTGAAATATTTAAACCTGCAAGTGTACTCCACCATCTAGTAAAATGGACTAAGACCGATCTCAACCAATCAACGTAGAGATGACATAGACTATCCTACGCAAACTAATTTTTGTGGACAAAAATGAATTCTGTCCCACAAAACTGAATTTTGTTCACAAAACTCAATTCTGTCTTACAAAATTGAATCCTTTATAACAAAAATGAATTTTGTATACGAAACGTATGCAGAATTGAATTTTGTGACACAGAATTGAATTTTGTGACACAGAATTGACAGAATTGAATTTTGTGACACAGAATTGAATTTTGTGACTTTTAGTGTTACAAAACTCAATTTTGTACACATAATTAACCTGTCCTGCATGGCGCCCCGTACCAGTTACAGTACATAAAGTAGCTATTGTGGACCATACAATATGCATTACGACATATGTAATGTCGATTGAAGGGACAATGAACTAAGGTCAGTAAACGGGTCAGTGGAATAAGGGGGCTAACTCCATATAAAGAATAGTAGGTTAGTGCCGTGAATGGGAAAACATATCTGGCAAGGCTTAGGAAACGGGATGGGCGAGGCTCTATCGAGCACATCCCGTTTCCGTGCCGCGCCAGATATATTTCCCATTCACGGCACTAACCTACTATTCTATTTATCCCGTCAACGCTACAAATAGCTTTAAAATGCAACAAAATAACCCTAGCCGCATCCTCAAAATCGGAGAATCGACTAGTATGACAACCGCACATATGCATACGCAATGATTAGGTCGTATTGACAGGGTATCAAAAATGTTTCACGGCACCGTGTTTCACGGCACCGTGTTTCACGGCACATACGCACTGGGTGCACCGTGTTTCACGGCACATACGCACTGTGTTGACGGGGTAAAAGGTAATACTGAAGCCTCGTTCAATTTGTTTATGGTTTCCTTTGACATGCGCGTGTCAGTGGGATTGAGAAAGGCGCCAATCATCATGAGAGTCTATTGGAATACGGACGTTGACGTTCACTTTAGTAATCATTGTTTACACAGCTGGGTCATCCTGACTGTATATACGTCTCGCGTGGAGTAAATCAAGGACATCATGCGCCAATTAGATTTCCCAATTTGCCTATTGTGTTTGCTATATATGCTAATGTCATTAGGAGTATTGGTGGTATGAGAAAGATGTATGGCATATCGGTGACAGACGGTGTGACATACCGTAATGCTATCAACCTTTATTTCAAACTTTCCACAGTTAATAGTCAACATGATACAATTTACTATTCTCTTTAAAGTTAATTTCGTTAACATTGATCACAATTAAAGTGTTTTCCCTGCGAAAACAAATCAAATATAGCTATGCTCTAGATCGCAATATACAAGAAGACTTGCTCGGTCAGAAACAGTCGGGATACAATCAATAATAAAAACAACATTTGACAAAATTTCACGAAATAAAACGAAGGCTCATTCTTAAATTTTGATAACATTTAATATTATCGAAAGAAAATATTGTTTTTGCATTGTTTATATGGCCGTAAAATTTGGACAGGTTCGTGAAACAGACAGTAGCAGTTTGCAACACAAGTACATTGTTTCGCGCAATCCTTTGGAACATGTGACTTTAAATAGCCACATGTACTGTCTGTTTCACGAAATCTGCCCAAATTTCACGGCTACATAAATAATGCAAAAACAATATATTTTTCGCTAATATTAAATTATAGCAAAATTTAAGAATGAGCCTATTTTTTATTTCGTGAAATTTGGTCCAATATTGATTTTATTGCGAAAAAACAATTTCCTCATGTTAAATCTCCATAGACATCTTCACAGAGTGAAGATGTCTATGGGGATTAACATGGGGACATTTTTCAAATTTCAGAAATAGTGGACCGATTTTCAAAATGTAACTGTTTTCTTATTTAGATCATTTCCAAGCTATTTAGCTAGATTTCAGAATCAATTTCCAAAATTGTTCGTTTTCCGACTCCGACTCCAGGTTCTCCACCTCTTTTTTCCCAATGTTAAATTCCCATATAATAGAGAACTCATTTTTCGTAATAAAATAAACATTTCCCCATGTTAAATCTCCATAGACATCTTCACGGAGTGGGGATTTAACATGGGGAAAATATTTTGAATTTTAGAAATACTGGACCGATTTTTAAAATTTAACTTTTGTTTTCTTAGTTAGATCATATCCAAGCTATCTAGTCAGGTTTCGGAGTCAATTTCCAATTTTTTCGTTTTTTGACTCCTCCCACACTACCTTACCTCTTTTTCCCCCATGTTAAATTCCCATAGAGAAATCAATTTTTCGCAATAAAATCAACATTTGACCAAATTTCACGAAATAAAAAGAAGGCTCATTCTTAAACTTTTATAAAATTTAATGTTATCGAAAACAAATATTGCTTTTGCATTGTTTATATGGCCGTAAAATTTGGACAGGTTTCGTGAAACAGAAAGTAGTTAGTCGTTCTATAGCTATTGCGTTTGTTACAGACAACAGGGGCCCAATAAATGTAAATCCAACAATTGAAATTTCCAGACGATCCTAAATTTGCACTTACGAACATTTTAGTCGTACGTAGCTTCGTGAAACGGGCACGAGCATCCGGAAATCCGGTGTGGCAAATGACATTGTCAGTTCATTGCTGACAGGATATTGTAGCATGTCAGTGCTGAATTTACAACCTTCTTAGAGATAATTTTGGAAATACATTTCCTCCGGGATCTATGTTTCTGATTCCCGCTATTTCTGTAGCAGAAATCACAGAGTGAACTATAACGCCGTTTAAAGGTACACACCCACTCAGTAGGCACAACATATTATTTATATCAGAGACATCATCTGAGACATTTTCTGGCAAAATGCATATCAATTCTCCATTAACCCACGTATTGATTGTCATTATTATACATTTTATATCAGACGTAAATTTCCACACTGATATCAGGGGCGAAAACTGAAAAATATTGACTGACATTACTATTCATGCTCTGTATTTATATTTTGATGTGCAATGATCATACTTTATAATCTGTCGAATTGTTATTTGTTGCAGGTGACGCATTTAATGAGTATAAATGATTAAACAATATTATGCCTCATTTGCATATGAAAATAGCCTGATACCACCGCGCGTCACTATCAGTAAAATAAATATTACTAAATGATTATATCTGTATAGCTGGCACTTACAATTTTTAGAACTGGTTGAATGGAATTTTGACGAGTGTAGCTGCTGGTCAAACACAGCAAAATATGCCACATATGCAATTCATATAAAAAATCATATGCTGTTCATATATAAAACATATGAAATTCATATGAAAAGAGCCTATATGAAATTCATATGATGTTCATATGAAGACTTTTCATATGCATTTCATATGAATAATTTGCATATGAATTTCATATGAAAAATATTCATATGAAATTCATATGAAAATAATTCGTATGAAATTCATATGAAATTTTCATATGAACTTCATATGTTACATATGCAATTCATATGAAAAATGTTCATATGAATTGCATATGGAATTTGCATACGCAATTCTTATGTTACACATGCAATTCATATGAAATATAAATTATTTTTTCATATGCAAAATTCAAATGTTTTTCATATGAAATTCATATGAAAATGTTATAGAGTTAAATACATTGTACATTGGTATTCATATGAAAGTCTTATGATTTTGCATATGTAATGTATATGAATATTTTGCATATGAATTACATATTGGCTCACTTTATATATCATTTGCATATGCAATTTTCATATGAAATTCATATGAAAAACATATGAAATTCATATGTCACACATTTTGTAGTGAATAACACTCTCATATAGCCTGATAACGATATCTGTATCATGCTGATCTGGATCTGCACTGGTCGCAAAGCTCATAAGCCCAATTTCTCCCTCACATCCATATATATGGGCGGAATCCTATCAGAAAAAAAAACAATTTAATTGTACATTTGTATTTCATGAATAGCTTGAAAAGAAATCGGGACTTGGTAAAAAAAAATGACTATATGTCGCTGTGATTGGAGAAATGGGGATTGTGGGTTTGTGACCAGTGTAGATCCAGATCAGCCTGTGCATCTGCACAGTTTGATCTGGATCTGCACTGTTCGCCATTCCATTAATGAAATACCTGTCATGCTTCTAACAAGCAATGTAGATTGTTATTAGGCTATATGAGTGTTATCTGACCAGGATCTACACTGGTCACAAATCCCATAAGTCCCAGTTCTCCAGTCACAGCCACATATCACAGAAAAAAATATCTAGAATTGCGAACGGTATTTTTTTGTTACCATGGTTACTACATTATGTGTATTAATTCAACTACTGTCTGTTTCACGAAACCTGCCCAAATTTTACGGCCATATAAACAATGCAAAAACAATAGGTTTTTCGATAATATTAAATTTTATAAAAATTTAAGAATGAGCCTTCTTTTTATTTTGTAAAATTTTGTCAAATATTGATTTTATGCGAAAAATGACTTCTCTATGGGAATTCAAAATGGGGAAAAAAAGAGGTGGAGAACCTGGAGGAGGATTTGAAAAACGAAAACTTTTGGAAATTGATTCTGAAATCTAGCTAGATAGCTTGGAAATGATATAACTAAGAAAGCAAAAGTTACATTTTGAAAATCGGTCCATTATTTCTGAAATTAGAAAACAATCACCATGTTAAATCGACAGAGGGAGCCCATGTGACATTGGCCTGGTGTTCATGGTTCATTGGCCTACTTTTCACATGCATTCAACATTAAGTTTTTGCGTTTGGCTATGTTTCTAAAACTTAACGCTCAGGTTAATTTGTTGTAATTTATGTTTCCTCAATGGAATGCTTTAATATTCCATACATGTATTTGTAACAACATCTCGCATCAGTCTACATAAAGCCCATGGTGACCGCTAACCCAAAAGGTCAAGGTCACGGTCTTAGAAAATTCCGGGTTTGGAAAATTTAACGCTCGCTTTAATTTACTACAACTTCTGTTTCCCTTGATGGAATGCTTTAATACTTCTTATGTGTAAACTATATCAACATCCGGCATGATTCTACAGAAAGCCCATGGTGCCCGCTAACCCCAAGGTCAATGTCACGGGCTTAGAAAATGCTCAGTTTTGAAAACTTAACGCTTGGATTAATTTATTGTAACTTCTGTTTCCCTTGATGGAATGTTTTAATATTTCATACATGCATTTGTAAGAGCATTCCGCATCATCTGCAGAAAGTTCATAGTGTCCGGTAACACCGAGGTGAAGGTCACGGACTTCAAAAATGTCTAGTATAGAAATCTAGCATCGGTGCCAGGAGATACATGTCGTTGGCGGCATTCTTGTTTCTGTTTAGCTGTGAATGCGTGAAAATAAGTGTTTGGGTTTCAAAAGTTGTCTGTTCGTCCGTCTGTCCGTCTATCCATCACAAACAATAACATTGGGGTTAATCTGCAATAACTTCTGTTTCCATTGATGGAATGCTTTAATATTTCATAGGTGAATTCATAACATCATCCTGCATCATTCTACAGAAAGCGTATGGTGCCCTTTAAACTTCATTATAACTTCTCTTTCCCTCAATGGAATGTTTTAATATTTCATAGGTGTATCTTAAACAACATCTCACATCATTCTACAGAAAGCCCATGGTGTTCACTAACCCCAAAGTTACTACAAGCTCCTTATGTACTATCAAACTGCGCCAGGCGGGGGACATCTTGCTCCGCGGAGCTCTTGTTTATTTTAATGATGACCATGTTCCAGCCACTAATACTACGAGTCCGCCAATACCAAATTTAGCAGCATTATTTGTGTAGTCAGTCTGAACATTCTGCAGAGAAATTTGAATCGGGTCAATCATAAACAACGTTCGATTCCGTCCGATTCAACTTTCTCTTCATAATGTTCAGACTAGTTAATAATACTGCTAAATTTGGTATTGGCGGACTCGTAGTGTTAACGGCTGGAACATGATCATCATTAAAAGGAAGAAACCACAGTCGTACTGATGAAAACTAAGATTTACCTGAGACCTCATGGGCGCCGCCATTCATGAATTGTAAACAATAGACAACGTGATCCCATACCCTGTTATTGTCATATCGCAATTGAGACGAAATGTTGTGCTTTCATTGGTCGAAAAACTAGGGCAAACAATAAAACACCTGAAACATACCCGGTGACACTTTACTTGGAACTGAGCGACGACCTCTGTTGACGTTGATCCAGAATAACATATGTGGCTGTGTCTGGAGAAATGGGGCTGATGGGATTTGTGACCAGTGTAGCTCCTGATCAAATAGCATACTCCTGGGGCCCGTTTCACTAAACTTCTTACGATAAGAAATTATCGTACGAACTTCTTTGGCGCATTTTACCGTTTCACTAACATCAACTTCGTGCGAACTTTCTTGCGAAGTTCGTAACTTTCCTCGTAAGTCTACGATAGGTATTGGGCTATGAGTGGCGATTCATGTCATAAGTGCCGTTTCTAACGCGTTAGAGAAATAACGCGTTACTAATGTATGTACTATATAGTGAAACACATATTTATAACGCGTTACTGCTCAACAGTAACGCGTTACAAGACTAACAGTGAGTAACGCGTTATAAATTGGCTGTAACGCGCTACAAATCATCTATGTTGGCGGATCGTGTCATAAGTTCAGCTTCTAACGTGTTAGAGTTCTAACGCGTTAGTCTTGACCAATCAGAGCTCATGTTACAATACCCGCCATTTCGCCAGAAGACCGGGAATGTGTAAAGTACGGACTGGACGCAAGCTTACGAACTGAACGGGGCCGGTGTCTATTTCCACTATACGCCTCAGGGATCTTCTGAGCAGTTGTTCGTACCATGATAGCGCCATAGGATAATGATTGATTGGAAAACGGTGCAGAACAGCAGATCACTATTGTTGTTGTTTTCGCGGTCCTTTGGGGTAGGTATAAACCACGAACTGGAACTCCGATATACTTGGCAAAAATGGCTTAAAGTTAAAAAGGCGGTCTTCTGGAGAAATGGCGGGTATTGTAACATGAGCTCTGATTGGTCAAGCAGTAACGCGTTACCAAAAATAAGTAACGCGTTACTCCTGCTTCACTAACGCGTTAGATATTGATATTGTATTATATACATCATACATTTGTAACGCGTTACTTCTAAAAAGTAACGCGTTACTTACTAGGAGTAACGCGTTAGAACTCTAAAGCGTTAGAAGCTGTACTTATGGCATGATCCGCCAATATAGAGGAGTTGTAACGCGTTACCGCCAATTTCTAACGCGTCAGTCACTGTTAGTCTTGTAACGCGTTACTGTTGAGCAGTAACGCGTTACAAATATGTGTTTCGCTACATAGTACATACATTAGTAACGCGTTACTTGTCACAAGTAACGCGTTACTTCTCTAACGCGTTAGAAACGGCACTTATGAAATGGATCGCCACTGATATTGGGCTGTCGTACAAAGATTTTTAGCGCAAGTGTCACGGCCGCCATACATGTTTTCCAGGAATAACATCGCCGTCAAATGGCGGTGCATATTTCGTCCAATAGGTTTCGCCCTATCCTTCCGTCTGTCTGTCTTTATTTTTGGCATAACTTAGTAACGATACATCCTTTCGCATTAATACAATTGCCCTCACTACTGATCGTACGTCCGTTCGTCTGTTTATTTTTTTTTAAAGTTTTTGTCTGCCCGTCTGTCTGTTCATGTGTTTATTTTTTGGAAGTTTTTGTAAGTTTCTCAAATCACTTATAGCGTCCGTAAGTGCGTAGACAGACCGGATTATCTAGCTTTAGCTGCTTATCTAGTTATCCAGCAAATGCAACGCATATTATAACGTGGCTTATAGAGTAGTGACTCACTATACTTGTAGCTGTTGATCAGTTAGTGCAGCAAATGCAGCCTGATATAACGTGGCTTATAGAATAGTGACTCACTATACTTGTACCTGCTGATCAGTTAGCCAGCATATGAAGCCTGATATAACGTGGCTTATAGAGCAGTGACTCGCTATACTTATAGCTATTAATCAGTTAGCCCAACAAATTCAGCCTGATATATAACATGGCTTATGGAGTAGTTATTCACTATAGTTATAGCTGTTGACCAGCTAGCCCAACAAATGCAGCCTGGTATAACGTGGCTTATAAGTGTAGCTGTTAATCAGTTATCCCAACAAATGCAGCCTGATATAACGTGACTTATAATTGTAGATGCTATCAGTTATCCCAACAAATGCAGCCTGATATCACGTGGCTTATGGAGTAGTTACTCACTATAATTTTATCTTCTGATCAGTTAGCCAGCAAATGCAGCCTGATATAATGTGGTTTAAGGAGGAGTGATTCACTATAATTGTAGTGTGGTGTAGGGGTGAAATGGATGAAAACACAAATCAAATAACTTTCAAAAGTAATATATGTAATGTGTTGTCATATTAGGAATATTACCCATGTCTGTCTAATGTTCGCAGCCATTTCCAAAATATTTTCAGAAAACAACATTTGTTTTTGTTACTGTATACTATATGGTACATCGAGTTGCCATCTCCGCCATCTTTGTATGTACAGCCATCTTACAGTTTCATCACTTCGACCGTTTGACACATACAGCAAATAATATGACAGAAAAAGTATTACAATATGGTGCAATACATTATAGACAGATATGACAACATCGTGCTATAAATAGTATACCAGAAAGCTATACAACAGGTTAAGGTTATATGTAAGGCCTGGCCAACTGGTTCGATCCCGTATTCAACCTGCTGCATTGGGGGGGGGGGGGGGGGGGGTCCCAAAATCAGAACGGAATATTTGCATCGAAAGAAATATACATTCAGCCCTGAAATTAGAATAACCCAACCTGGTTCCAGGTCCATACCACACCAAAGCCACTTGGCCTCTTCACCTAAAAGTAATAGGAACTCAGACTTTGTGTATAAGTGTGATGAAAACAATCAATAGGACGTTGCACAAGCTTGTTACGTATTTATTGGTATGTCCCATTATTTGTGATATGTGTCAAACGCCACAAATTGATGGATTGCATACACTAAGATGGCCAATATAGCAACTCCATGCCCCGTGTAGTAAACAGTAACATAGCTAAAGCAAATAAAAATCACATTTGAGATCGACTGGACTACATCTGTGGGCCGTTTCACTAAACTTCGTACGACTAAAATGTTCGTAAGTGCAAAATTATGATAGTCTGTAAATTTCACATTAACAATGTTTTCTTGTAAATAATTATTGGATTTACATTTATTGAGCATAGGCTGCATATGCAGCCTATGCTCAATAAATGTAAATCCATAAATTGAAATTTACAGACGATCTTAAATTTGCACTTACGAACATTTTAGTCGTAAGTAGTTTAATGAAACGGGCTCCAGTTTTCCAACCGAGGAACAAGACCTGGGACACTCAGTGTCAGTCCAATTCACTTTCCTGGTTTTCAACATGCTGGACTAAGGAAGTTAATTTGACAGCTGTCGTCTGGCTGTCAAAGTCGGACCGGAAGGGCTTGATAGATTTCCAATACTAAAGAATTCTTAAGAAGTTCGTAACTTAAGAAATTTCGCACGAACATGTTAGTGAAACGCACGTAAGAAGTTCGCAAGAAGTTCGTACGAAAAGTAATCGTAGATGTAAGAAAGTTCGTAGCGTAAGAAGTTTAGTGAAACGGGCCCCTGAAGTCTGGTAACGATATATAGTATTGCTTGCTAGAAGCATGCCACGAGTTTCATTGATGGAATGGCGAACAGTGCAGATCCTGATCAGACTGTGCGGATGCATGCACAGATGATCTGGACCTACACTGGTCGCGAAACCCATAAGCCCCATTTCCTCAGGCACTGCCCCATATAAGATAGGATCGGGCTTCGTGAAAGCAATGACATTGATAACGACAAATTACTGCAGGTAACTATAGCGATGCCAGTTTCCTTGATGTATGAATTGTCATAATGGGCGCTTTGCCTTCGTGGGCATATGTAGTTCACATTAGCGTTGTAGTCTGATGTGGGACTACATATGGGGATGTGACTGCAGCAATGAGGCTTATGGGATGTATGACCAGTGCAGCTCCTGATCAAATAACACACCCATGTAGCCTGGTAACGATCTATCTTGCCTGTTAGAAGCAGGACGGGTATTTCATTGATGGAATGGCAAACAGTGCATATCCTAATCAGGCTACGTAGATGCAAAGGCTGATCTGGATCTACATTGGTCGCAAAACCCGTAAGCCCCATTTCTCCAGTCACTGCCAAATATCGAGCAATTGAAACTTGGAGACAATATTGATATTAGCTGCACGTTTGCCGCTTTATAGGCAACCGGTTATGTAATGTAATGTAATGAAATGTAATTAGAGTTATGTACTCATAACTATACATTGTATTGATAAAAGTCACCAATGAACTGCCTACGTCTTACAAACTGCGCATGTGTATGGTGATCAGCAGCTGCACTGGTCACAAACTAGTTGCAAGAGTTAATATATGTGTCGTTACAACATATAGACAAATATATCGGTGGGTAAATCTGGTATATGTTTTGGCAAGTCTCGCGAGACTTGAATTGTTATGATGTGAATATGATGTCAGCGGGAAGTTTAAAATCACTTTCTAGCCAGTGTCCGTACGGTGAACATCAAACAACATGAGCGAAATTGAGCGTTTGGTTGCAGAGACTGTAGACGCCGCGGTGAAGGAATCACAGAACACGTTATTCAACCAAATGGGGGAGCTTATGGAGGCTAAGCTGACGTCGTTCCAGAGAAATATAGGACAAAAACAGGCGCAGATAAGTAACGTGCACATGGCGAGAATGGAGAAGATTAATTCGGCGACAGCTTCCGTCGGCATCGCCGGCGGCGACGTCACAACACATTCCAACTATCGGGTCCGCGCAGAAACCGGGGGCTGTTCCATTCAGGCTTGGGGTCTGCCATACGTGCCTGCAACATTGTTACTGGAGACGGGACTGCCCACAGCAGTGGCGTCAACAGGAGACAATGAATAAGATAAGTACAACCTGTTGGTTACATAATAAGCCAGTCATGCGTGGTACTACTATGCAGTGCACGGATCGGCCGCAAATACACAGGTGAGTGAGCACGTGCATCGTACCTGCTTTAGCAGAGGCGCGACAATAGTCGGCGCTTTTTCCGTCGTCGTCGTCGTCGTCCGCGTCGTCGTCCGCGTTGTCGTCGTCGTCGTCCACGTCGTCCGTTTTTTTTGTAAGGCAAATGCGTTAAAGTTATTGTTTTTTCACAATATCTCTTTAACCCCTTACCAGACTTTGATAATAGTTCACATCAATGTTTGTCTAGGGATGATGCTTCATTACGCGCACACCCCTACATCCAAATTCTGAAGGTCAAGGTCATTTATTTACTTTTAATGTTCACCGGTTTTGTAACAGAAATGCGTTAAAGTTATTGTTTTTCACATTATCAACATTTAACCCCATGCCAAGACTTTGATAATATTTCACATCAATGTTTGTCAATGGATGATGCTTCATTACGCACACCCCCACATCCAAATTCTGAAGGTCAATGTCATTTATTTACTTTTAATGTTCACCGGTTTTGTAACAGAAATGCGTTAAAGTTATTGTGTTTTCACAATATCTCTTTAACTCCTTGCCATACTTTGATAATATTTCACATCAATGTTTGTCAATGGCTGATGCTTCATTACGCACACCCCACATCCAAATTCTGAAGGTCAAGGTCATTTATTTACTTGTAATGTTCATCGGTTTTGTAACAGGAATGCGTTAAAGTTATTGTTTTTTCACAATATCTCTTTAACCCCTTGCCAGACTTTGATAATAGTTCACATCAATGTTTGTCAATGGATGATGCTTCATTACGCACACCCCCACATCCAAATTCTGAAGGTCAAGGTCATTTATTTACTTTTAATGTTCACCGGTTTTGTAACAGAAATGCGTTAAAGTTATTGTTTTTTCACAATATCTCTTTAACCCCTTGCCATACTTTCATAATATTTCACATCAATGTTTGTCTAGGGATGATGCTTCACTACGCACACCCCCACATCCAAATTATCAAGGTCAAGGTCATTTATTTACTTTTAATGTTCACCGGTTTTGTAACAGAAATGCGTTAAACGTATTGTTTTTTCACAATATCTCTTTAACCCCTTGCCAGACTTTGATAATATTTCACATCAATGTTTGTCTATGGATGATGCATCATTACACACACACCCACATCCAAATTCTGAAGGTCAAGGTAATGTATTTACTTGTAATGTTCACGGTCAAATGCCTCGGCAGGCGCGACACCGCTTCCGTGGCGGAATTCGTGTTAGGAGGCCAGTTCAGTTGAATCACCCGTTGGCAAGCTGAAAGATTGTATTACACAATGGCAAAACGGATTATATAGTGGATGTTATTGAAAATGGATACACAATTCCTTTTACGGAGAAACCAGGTGAGGTTTTTCTAAATAATCAGATGAGCCGAAAATAACAAACATTTCGTGATTCAAGAAATTGATAAATTATTGCAATTAGGATGTGTTAATGAATGTGAACAAAAATCGTTGGTTGTGTGGTGAATTTCGGTGCACTGCAACAGTTTACCTATCCACTATTAATTCACTTCACATGCTTGACCAATTGCACTAAGCATAAACCAGCTTTCTCTACCCAAGCACAAAAGCCAATCAATGACCCCGTTGCAACCAATTACTACACGAGGAATTCCAGGCACATGTCAAAGCTCTCTTGCTTCCTGAACTCTCAACCATACACTTCGATGTCTTACGACTGATCCAAGAAACACGTTTCCAGATAGCACGAGCTTCGTCACGACACTGTCATTGGTAAGTTAATGTGACTACTGACATTGCATTGCCTTACCACATCGCTATCACAACAATTGGCACTGTGATCAGGATTCCTTCCTGTTTTAGAAGGCCTCGTCCAGTATTCCCGCGACTTTTCCAAGTTTATATCCCCGATAAATTCAACAAAAAGGCCATTCATTCCTTATAATTCCAGCATTTGAAATAAATTCATCAAGAAAATGTGTTTATTTTCCGTTTTCTTAAGAACTATTTTAACTGCGCCTGACGGTTACGGAAAGTAGTTCGGCATCATGGGAGTTTACTGGGATATAAATCTTGAACAGAGACTTGCTACGGACCAATCAAATGTTAGGGAATTGCGTAAATATTTGTGTGCTGGAATTATATTGCCAATATTTATCTATTGACATTGTAAGCGAAAAATTTGCAACAGATATCTGGGAAACCTCGCTGCATTGTTTCATTTGTTTCACAAATTATTGTGAATACCTGTGAATTTCGTGTAACTCGTGCTAGATAGTCTAATTATTTTGTTTTTCTTTCTACCTGTACACACACATGATGGCAAGTCAATTGCCAATTCCAATCAATTCTGCTACTGCAGAAGAGCTAATGACTATCAATAGCATTGGCCAGGACCGTTCTGCCACAATTTTGGAATTGCGTGGCACGCATCCCTGCTTGACACCGCAGATTTTGGCGGACCAAGGTGCCATGTCCGTCGATTTCTGGAACAGTCACGAGAGGGACGGTCTCGTTTCATCCAGTCACGCGCACGGTTTCAAGCCCAAGTTCATCTGCATCGAGCCAAAATACAAATCAAACTGATCCGGCATTCCCTTGGCCATGATTCAGACTCGAAATTTGAAAGAATGTTCGAGCTCATGTATTCTCTTCGCTCAGACCTATCAAAGCGCGAGGTTAAAGTTGACACATTAACATCAGATTTGACTGACAGAGTAAGTGGTCTAGAAATTGATAGGCTCACTTCAGACAAGCAACTTTTCGAGCTAACCAACACTGTCTCAAAAATGAAAAAAGTGAAACTGTAAAGGTATTAAATCAGGCATAGGACAGTCTTGATAAACAAAATCATCGTCTCGTGGATTACACCCACGAAATTGACAGGATTGACGAAAAGGTCAGAATGCTTCATCAAGCAACCACTTCAAATTCAAAACAAATTTTTGAAATCTCACAAAACCAAAAGAAAACCATCGAAAACAGCAAAGGTCATCCCAAATGAGGGCATCTACACTGGCCCTAACAAAACCAAGCCTACAAAAGTAAAGAAGGAACTAGATCTCCCACCAGGGAGATCTGACACTCTGAGTAAGTCATGTACCTCTCCAAAAAGCGAAATACCAAAAACAACAAAGTCTTGCGAGTCCGACACTGAAACTAACGGCCGAAGTCCACCTAAGCCCCGCATGCAAATATTCACGGGGGACAAAACCATGAAAATTGAAACGTACCTGTTCCAGTTTTCGCGCGTTGCCAATAGAAGGGGATGGGGTTCTGCTAAGAAAGCAGACACGCTGGTAGATTGTTTAGGGGGGGGGGGTGGGGGGGGGGGTGGGGGGGGGGGGGCGCGCTAGAATTCGTGAACCGATTAGGGGAGGCCACTCTGAATGACTTCGAGGTCTTGAAATCGAGACTGACAGAGCAGTTTTCGACCAAGCTCGATCCTCGGATCGCGCGCAAAGAACTAACAAATGTGAAATAGCTTCACGCAGAGTCGTTAGATGACTTCGCGCAGAGAGTAACATTTATCGCTCTAGATGCATACTGCGATATGGCTCAGGATGCCTTTGACCAGATCGGAGTAGAGTCGTTCCTCAGGGGGGGGGGGCAATAAAGACGCGTCCAGGTTCGTCCTAGACACCGATTCCAAATCCATAAATCAGGCGTTACGGTCTATTAAAGAATATCAAGCTAACAACAAGGCACGGTATCGCGCGCCTACAAACAGCGCAATGTTACCTTATCGTGCGAGTCTGATATTGACGTTCAAATAAAACAATCGCTGGACGAATATCTCCAGAAATCGCTTGCGATCGGGGTCAAGCCGAAGTTAGGCCTTTACATCAGAGGTAGCGCCTCAGTCGCCAACGCATTATCCACACCCATATCAGCCCACTTATCCCATGGGCATTAACCGACCCTCAGGCTTTCGGCCAGAATCATACCGACCTCCCAATTATCAACGAACGAGGTCCCCTTCATACCAACCAGCTCACCCACAACCATATGACTTCGGTGGGAGGTCAAGGTCACCCAATACATACCAGAGGTCAAGGTCACCCAGTACATACCAGAGGTCAAGGTCATCCAATACCTACCAGGGGTCAGGGTCACCAAACCCTTCATATCTGGGGTCAAAATCGCCAACCCGCCTTGATCATCGAGCCAGATCACCCAGTCGACTCGAGCCAGGATTGAGGTCCCCTGGCTACAGCCTAACAGGTCCATATCTCCAGAATGGTCTAGTGTAGGACAAGGTAGGAGATCGCCACCACATGCAACATTCCACAGCCGCCGATCACAGGCTGATTATTATCCAACACATGCGGAGACCGGTCATATTTTAAACGAGCAAGAACTGAGCAAGTATGTGATCCTCGCTCAGTTCCCTCTTCCTCCGATCACCCGGGAGCAGTGGCAGTTAATCATACACCCACATTACCCCAATTAGAGGTCCGTAATACCAAAGGCATGACTTTAGTCATTGACGTGGCAGTCAATGGGACTGAGACTGAAGCAGTGGTGGACACGGCAGCTGTGGTCACCCTGGTTAGTACCTCATTTTTCAGTTCCGCTGCCTGCCACAGCAATTCAAATGCACAAGCTCAGTCAGTACAGTTGAAAGGCCTATCTGACCACCTAATACAGGGCACATTCTTTAATGGTGTACAAATAAGGATAGGTAGAAAAACCTACAAGTGGAATGTGTGTGTAGCTCCCATGTCAGACAACATCATCCTGGGCATAGACTTCTTACAAGCCTTTTCAGCAATCGTTGACCTGGGACGGAATATTGTCTGTCTGGGCGACCACATAATTTCTGCCAACATGAAAATCTCGCCCCATGAAGCACCCATTAACATTTCCCGTGTGTATGTGGCCCAGAAATCTACAATACCACTCCAAACTATTGGTTTTGTAAAAGGACAAATTAAAGACGGTGTCTATACCAACAGTCCTCATGTCATTGGGCCATTGCCCTCACGAGAAGGTGTGTTGGTGTCGTCAGTGTTTACCAATGGGGGGACATTTATGGTGAAGGTGATTAATGACTCGGATAGGTACCTGTCGTTCAAGAAAGGTCGTATGCTAGGCCTGTCCGAGCCATGTTCACCATTACCAGAGACTGAACCTCAGACGTTTGATGTGAAAGTTGTCACTACTGATCCATTACCACCCTCCCCCCCCCCCCCATGTTGCTGACCACACCCCATCCGAAATCCAATTACCCAACCATATGCAGGCCCTATATGACACCTCGTGTGGCGGCTTGGATGATATCCAGCGTCCTCAGTTGAAACGTTTACTGTACAACTAAGTGACGTATTTGCAATGAACGATGTGATGTTCTATTCACCTTTGACATTTCCAGTGCATATCACCACATCGAAGTTTAAGGTCATATGCAGTATTTCAGTTTCGCATGCATGCATGCAGAGAGAATGCGTTATTTCATGTTCAACGTGTTACCTTTTGGTATTGCTGTGGCTGGTTTTCTTAACTGCGAGCCTCTCGCAGCTTATGTAACCGTTCTCGAAATACAGATATCACGGCACTATTTGTTCTTGTGGCGCGTATGTATACATCTTGTATCTAGGTCATTGTTAACGACTCGTTTTATGCTATTTTACATTTCACATTTATTAGAATGTATATATTTTGTACATAATTAGTTGAAGAAAAACCAATGGAACCTCAGATTTAGCCGTTCATTTTCCACAAATGAAACGGACTATTTCGGTCGCGCATTAACGGTGTGTAAATACGAATCACAACTATCTGGCACCTGCCTGGATTTTTTCATTCACAACTACAGCGTGTACAACATAAAACAACACTATGACCACAGGTGTTTGAAGAGTGAATCCGTATATGGAATTACCACCCTTATCGCATCGCCGTATTTCGCCGATATTGATTTCTAAAATCAGTCATATTTTTCTTAAATGATGTCGAAAATTGATAAAAATATACTGTTACCACTCATTTGAACCGTGTCGTCTAGATGGTATCCCGTCGGTATGTTTCGAATGAGTGGTAATAGCGTACACTTTCATATACAATAATTGAGCCCGGATATGGAATTACCACCCTTATCGCATCGCCGTATTTCGCCGATATTGATTTCGAAAATCTGTCATATTTTCCTTAAATAATGTCGAAAATTTATAAAAATTTCAGAGCTCATGCGAATGTGTATGTAATGCATAAAAACAAATGCTAAGCCTTACTGCATTCTTCCTGTTTCTATACAGCTCCTTCCCCTCTCCACATACAAAATATGTCGAGGGTTATACAGTTTCCCATAATATATTGTTTCTGATACATGTCAAGCCTCAGCAAATTGCTTTGGATGTGAATCCCGTATATTGGGTGAAAACAGCACAAACGCATGCAGATGCACCTCAGCCAATGACTTTGGAGGTAACGAAGCCGGTGTCGATGGTACGTATACATGCATATGCATGACTGATAAAACTTTGCCGAAAATGACATATTTGGTGTATGGAGTGATTTCGAAAAATATCAGAGCTCCACATGGAGGGAATTCGAGGCAGTTAGAAGACAGTGTCACAGACAGGGTCACAGGTAAGAACGTGTTGTGGTTAAACGACAATAAGAACGTGGTGATTATATCTAACACGGGCAGCAGAAAACAATGGTTACAGAAAATAGCGCTGCATATACATGTAGATAACTTATGTATAGAATTTAATATATCACTGTATATGCAGTGGATTCCGAGAGATCAGAACACTTTGGCAGACGCTTTAAGTCGATATTTCGATAGTGATGACTGGCAGGTTAGTGACATATTTTCCACATTGAATAATATGCTCGGCCCGTACACGATAGACAGATTTGCGACTGACTATAATGCAAAATATGCACGGTACAATTCCAGGTTTTGGTGTCCTGGCACCGAGACGGTTGACGCATTTTCGGTGTCAAGGACATAAGAAAATAACTGGAGTGTACCACCATCACGATTAATACCCAAGGTCATGAGCAAAATTGAGGGCGATCACACTATGGCAACTCATGTCGTACCGAAATGGGAGTCGGATCCATTTTGGCCAATGTTCGTTAAACTGTGCAAATGTCCCCGTTCACACATCACAAATGTAACAAATTTGGATAAACTAGCAGTCACTGTGCCTGGCAGGGGAGAAAATGGTGTATTTTCTTACCCTGTATTAAAATTTGTTAGCATTTCAAATGGATTGCAGACAGTGTGTTGAGAGCAACATGTGTATACAGATGTATACTTTCAGGCCTAGATGTCGACACGAGGCTTCGCGACGAGGTGACCAGGGCCGGTAACTCCAGTGAGACGCTGCCGATTGATTTAGCGAAAAGTATGGCAACTCATCTATTGGACTCAAAAAGTAAGAACACGGTCGTGAAATATTACAATTCATTTCAAAAGTTTGAAATATTCATACGCAGTGAAGGATAGAGTGCGTTACCAGCTCAGCCAATTCACGTGGCACTATATCTTACACAGTTGTTAGACAAAATCGGGAAAGTTATTACCAGTGCGATGTACGCTATAAAGTTGGCGCACGAACTATTGGGGCTTTCCGATACAACGTCAAATGCGTTTGTAAGGAACATTTCAGAAGCGGACAAAAGAACGTGTGCCAAAACTGACGTTAAACGCAAGGATCCTGTGACATCGAGCATGATAAACGAACTGTGTGACAGTCACGCGCATCCAGTCGAGTTGACGGTCATCAGAGATTTGACAATGATAACACTAAGTTGTGTGGGTTTTCTGAGATATAAAGAGCTCGCGAGTGTCAAACGAAGCAATATAAACTTTCATGATTCACATTTTACATTGGGTATAGAGTTTAGTAAGATCGATCAGTACAGACTCGGAAATGAGTTGGTTATCGCTAAGGGTCAGTTAAACGCATGTACATACGCTATGTTATAAACATATTTGCGTTTGGCAGAAATAACAGAATCATCAAATGAGTACATATTTAGACCCATGTATAGCTCTAAGAAAGTAACACACTTAATACCTAAAGATAAGCGCCTAAGTTACACAAGAGCAAGATAATGCATATTAGCATGGCTGCATGAAGTCTGCGGAGACTTAAATGTTGCGCTTCACTCGATGCGCGTCGGCGGTGCCACGGTAAACGAGAGATGCTAGATGAGACATGGAAGGTGAAAAACTGACCAATCTAAAATTAGATACGTCGTAGATAATCTTGAAAAGCGGCTTCAGGTATCAAAGTCTAAAAAACTTTAAGGTATTTCTGCCACTGCCATTATTCATCTTTGATCTTTCTAGACACGAACGGCTAAACTGCAATCACTTGTTTCTATTAGTTAATAGATATGTATACGTGTATACAGATCTGATGGCACACGACCAGCGTCGTATACTCAGATGAGTATAGATCATATAAAATCACTTTTTAGCCAGTGTCCGTAGGGTGAACATCAAACAAAACGATCGAATGTATATGGTAATATGGTTATTCTTTGGTCAGATACGTGTCGATATGTTGTCTGTAGGCTGCGAAAATGTGTCTTACGATGTATGCAACTAACGTATCTCCAGATCAGACTTCGCATTCGGCATATATCAGACAACATATATTGACACACATTACAATTCAATTGTAATTTCCATTAAGTCATGGTTTACGACATTGCATGTCGTTTTATATAAATTGGTGGATACAATTGTTCATAATAGATAGGAGCATCTACACAATTATGAGACCCAACATATAGTACGATTTTACATTGACAAATGGGTACAGGGTTTTTGACGTCTCCAACAATATCATTAAAACGGGGGGTTTTATCTCTGGTTTTACCTGGGAGAGTAAAATCGTGGATAGGTTTTTGTACAGCTTTTACATAAAATACAGACAGAAATGCGCGTTAGCTGTGACGCAGATATATTGGTTGCTTGAACGTCAAGTTTTTGATTCTATGTATATGATCGAAAATAACATTTTGTTGTATATTTACGTGTAATAAACATGCCACTATGTCACTTGTCAAAGGCTAAAATGCAATCACGTGTTTCTATTAGTTAATAAATATGTATACGTGTACAGATCAGGGGCCCGTTTCACTAAACTTCGTACGATTAAAATGTTCGTAAGAGCAAAAGTATGATAGTCTGTAATTTTCACATTAACAATGGTTTCTTGTAAACAAGTATAGGATTTACATTTATTGAGCATAGGCTGCATATGCAAATGTAAATCCATCAATTGCAATTTACAGACGATCCTAAATGTGCACTTACGAACATCTTAGTCGTACGATGTTTAGTGAAACGGGCACCTGATGGCATACGCCCGGCGTCGTATACTCAGTTGAGTATAGATAAGACTTACCGTGCGCAACTAGTCACAAAACACACTGTGCTCGTGACTGGATAAAATATAAATGGGGCGTATGACATCTGATCAGCGTCTGCACGAATCGCCATTTATTCATCGAAATATCCGTCGTCCACCATTATATCAAATCCGGTAGCGGGGTATGCTAGACTGACCGCAATTGTCATAAGCCCGATTTCTCCAGTCATAGACACAGTGAGTCCTCGTTTGATTGTCGTGTGTCACGATTATATCTCATAAATGAGAAAATTGTCACACTCTGCCAGTGAATGATTGGAAACTAAGCAATGTGATAACACGTATAATACAATTAAGGTGGCTTATATCCAAAGCTGTAATGCGGTGGTATCGACAAAACTGCGCAATCAGTGTAGATACTATTGATTGGTCTGAACTTCTTAACTTTTTTACTTGTATACCATTAAATCAGGATAAAACATGCTCATTAACGAATATGATAATAGTTATATATTATTATACCTGTAATTAAATCCAATGTATACAATTGCTATGCCACTGCATATAACATTTTATACCATATATGCTGATAATAACACATGTACTAAAGCAACTGGGGGCCGTTTCAGTAAACTTCGTACGACTAAACTATTCATAAGTGCAAAATTATGATAGTTTGTAAATTACACATTAACAATGTTTTGTTGTAAACTATTATTGGATTTACATTTATTGAGCATAGGCTGCATCTGCAGCCTATGCTCAATACATGTAAATCCATCAATTGAAATTTCCAGACGATCCTAAATTTGCACTTACGAACATTTTAGTCGTACGAAGTTTAGTGAAACGGCCGCCTGTTTATTTCATAGGGTAATACACATTTTGATTTTCCCGCGTAAGAATCTCAAAAGTAGACCAAAATTATTTAAATTTAGTTATGAACTCATTTTAAACCAAACGTCAGGTGTAAATTAGAATAAAGAACATTTTTCAAGTTTTCAAGAAGAATTTCCATTCATATTGGCAAAACAGGGGGCCGTTTCACTAAACTTCGTACGACTAAAATGTTCGTAAGTGCAAATTTAGGATCGTCTGGAAATTTCAATTGATGGATTTACATGTATTGAACATAGACTGCAGATGCAGCATATGCTCAATAAATGTAAATCCAATAATAGTTGTTAATGTGTAATTTACAGACTATCATAAGCTTACGAACATTTTAGTCGTACGAAGTTTAGTGAAACGGCCCCACAGGACGTTTTCCACTGCTATGACGCGTGCATTTACGTCAGCGTGGCTGCGTGTCTGCTGACGTAAATCAGACAGTGACGATATGAACAGTAGCAAAGAAAATAATCCAGTATACCAATGGTTTCAAATATAGTATAAAGAAAATACACGCATATATAATTAATCCCACTCGTTTGCTGGCGCATAAAAAAAAATATATACACGCTCATGGGATACGTTTTATATTTCCTACATAGATCTACCATGGGTATATTCTGTATTTATTATATGCTTAGCTTATAGGAATTAAATAAGTGTATAATTGTATCACTATTCCACCAGTTCTAAAAAATGCGAGTGCCCGCTATACAGATATAATCAATTATTAATGTGTATTTTACTGATAGTGACGCGCGGTGGTATCAGGCTATTTTCATATGCAAGTGATGTATGATATTTTTTAATTATTTATAATAATTAAATGCGTCTCCTGAAAAAATAATATTTTCGACAGAATATAAAGTATGATCATTGCACATTAAAAAGTAAATACAGAAAATAAATAGTAATTTCCGTTAACATTTTAAGGAAACACGAGTATCGCCCCTGATATCAGTTTGGAAATTTATGTCTGATATAAAATGTATAATAATTCCAATCAGTACGTAGGGTAATGGTGAATTAATGTTTATTTTGCCAAAAAATGTCTCAGATGATGTCTCTGATATAAATAGCATTTTGTGTCTACTGAGTGGGCATGTACCTTTAATATCCTGCCTTTACTGTTTTCTACGGAGCCCCGCAGGGGACATGGCTTTTTTTATTAATTCGTTCCCACGAAATAACAATTCGTTCCCTCAATTTAACAATTCGTTCCCTCGAATTAACAAATCGTTCCCACGATATAACAATTTGTTCCCTCGAATTAACAATTAGTTCCCACGAAATGACAATTCGTTCCCTAAATTTAACAATTCGTTCCCTCGAATTAACAATTCGTTCCCACGATATAACAATTCGTTCCCTCGAATTAACAATTCGTTCCCACGAAATGACAATTCTTTCCCTCAATTTAACAATTCGTTCTCTCGAATTAACAATTCGTTCCCACGATATAACAATTCGTTCCCTCGAATTAACAATTCGTTCCCACGAAATGACAATTCCTTCCCTCAATTTAACAATTCGTTCCCTCGTATTAACAATTCGTTCCCACGATATAACAATTCGTTCCCTCGAATTAACAATTCGTTCCCACGAAATGACAATTCGTTCCCTCGAATTAACAATTCGTTCCCTGGAATTAACAATTCATTCCCACGATATAACAATTCACTACGGCCATATAAACAATGTAAAAACAGTATTTGTTTTGATAATATTCCATTTTATCAAAATTTAAGAATGAGCCTTCTTTTTATTTCGTGAAATTTGATTCAATTATTGATTTTATTACGAAAAAAATATTTCTCTATGGGAATTTAACATGGGGGAAATGAGGTGGAGTAGCTGAGGCGAGCAGTCAAAAAAAAGAAAAAGTTTGTAAATTGTTTCCGAAACCTGACTATATAACCTGGAAATGATTTTGAAAATCGGTCAAGTATTTCTGAAATTAGAAAAGGTATATAGGAATTAAACATGGGGAAAGTGTTTGTTTTCTTGCCATAAAATCAATATTGGACCAAATTTGAATAACTAAAAAGAAGGCTCATTCTCAAATTTTGCTTTAATTTAATATTATCGAGAAAAATATTGTGTTTGCATTGTTTAGATAGCCGTAAAATCTGGGCAGGTTTCGTGAAACAGACAGTAACCACTGTTTGAACTACGCACTGGCCAAATTTCGAGTGGCTGGAGAAATGGCGTTTATGGGATCTGTGACCAGTGTAGCTCCTAGCAGATGGCTTTGTGCAATATTGTGCAATTTGGTGGTTGTATATACGGGGCGCCATGCAGGACAGGTTAATTATGTGTACAAAATTGAGTTTTGTAACACTAAAAATCACAAAATTCAATTCTGTGTCACAAAATTCAATTCTGTCAATTCTGTGTCACAAAATTCAATTCTGTGTCACAAAATTCAATTCTGCATACGTTTCGTATACAAAATTCATTTTTGTTATAAAGGATTCAATTTTGTAAGACAGAATTGAGTTTTGTGAAGAAAATTCAGTTTTGTGGGACAGAATTCATTTTTGTCCACAAAAATTAGTTTGCGTAGGATAGTCTATGTCATCTCTACGTTGATTGGTTGAGATCGGTCTTAGTCCATTTTACTAGATGGTGGAGTACACTTGCAGGTTTAAATATTTCAATGCGAAAATATAACCCAATATATCAATATTATACTTCTTTATGGACAGTTATTTTGGTTATATTATGATTACAAATGAATGGTCACACCATATAAGCATATATACTTTGAAGGAGAAATAAGAAAAATATTCAGAATTTTCCCTCAATTATGTAAACAGGGTCAAACATAAAGTAGCCGGGACATAGCTAGACCTGAGAGCATGCCCATATATAGAGAATACCAGGCTAGTGTATTTTGATATCAAGTTTATCAGGCAAGGCTAGGAAACGCGTAGGAATTCCGAGGCTTGCCGAGGAATTCCTACCGTTTCCGAGCCGAGCCTGATAAACTTGATATTAAAATACACTAGCCTGGTATTCTATTTATCAGGTAACGTTTTATGCTCGAAAATGACATTAGATGACGTCGTATTCTAACAGTAGATCTAACCTTGTGAAACAAATGGTATTGGATCTGTGTCTACTAGTTGCGAAGTTACGTGTTCGCAACTATGTGTCTACATGCATTATTTACAGTATACACCATCTTAGTACATGTATCCATGGTATCTACACAAATTCTACAAATGGTTTCCTCAAATGGCCCAATACACACATTCTGTTTATAAACACAGACAGCAGTCAGAACACAGGCCACAGCGCGTGTATTATTGATTTAACTGGGGCAGATGTACCTTGCGATACACACTAAATGACGTCAGTACTCGCGGGAGATCTACATGTACATGAATTATGTGTACAATTATAACGCAAATGAGTTTAAATACGAATGGGTTTGTCAACGTTTGACTATTTGGAGATAGTTGAAGCAAAATGGCAGAATGAGAAATGAATCATCGGCAGAATGAGAAATGAATCATCGACATTGAATGTATAGATCGGCGACCGTGACCCATTTCTCCAGTGCAGTTTCTGACCAATGGTAGTCCTTCTTACATGCGTGTGCAGAATTGACAGAATTGAATTTTGAATTGAATTTTGTGACACAGAATTGAATTTTGTGGCACAAAAGTGAATTTTGTGGCACAAAAGTGAATTTTGTGACACAGAATTGAATTTTGTGACACAGAATTGAATTCTGTGGCACAGAATTGAATTTTGTGACACAGAATTGAATTTTGTGGCACAAAAGTGAATTTTGTGACACAGAATTGAATTTTGTGGCACAAAAATGAATTTTGTTGACAAAATTGAGCCATGTCCCACTTGGCGCCCCGTAGTATATGTTACCATGAGTGATTGATGGACGTACATACGAACACTTAAAGGTACATGCCCACGCAACAGGTTACACTGTACTACTACTTTTCATTTTCTGTCATTCCTTATATGAGCCATTTGTCTACCCACTAACGAGTTATTTTTAATTAAGGCGCGTGTTAATTGGTGTTAAATCGCATTTTATATGCCGCGACCATAAAGGGTATTTTCCGACCTCGTGCTATTTTTACCAAAACGCGTCACGTGACACGGTCAATCATATCACATATTTGACATGCGCAGTGAAGTATCGGAAGTTGAGAAGAAAAATCTCTGTTCCAGTCCAAATCTAAATCTCCACGTAACTTTTTTCCATTTGGTGATCTGCTCGCCAATATTAACCACTCTCTCTCTCTCTCTCTCTGTACTGCCTGTCCCTCAGACATTTCGCCTTTTTTTTTGGCCGACGCCGTTTCATACAATTCCCGTCCGGGACGTTTCGACATGTTGATATTCTTGTTTACATATTGGGAAACCTACTGGCGCGCGTAATATACTGCGCATGCGCACCGCAAGCCGTGATGTGAAAGTCGTCGTCCCCGCACATTATCAAAATAGACTGTTACCGCCGCGCGTCGCTAACAGTAAATTGATAATTAATACATTATTATATTTGTATAGCGAGCACTCGTAATTTTTAGAACTGGTGGAATAGTGACATAATTATACACTTATTTAATTCCTATAAAGAACATTTTGTGCCTACTGCGTGGGCATGTACCTTTAACCCTTTGAACCCGAAATCCCGCTATAGCGGTATATGTAAAAAGTGCAGATCCAGATGAGCCGGCTCGTAAATAGCCGTCTCATCAGGATCTGCACTTTTTGAAAGTAATTTTAATATTTCTTAGAACAAAAACACACCCTTTTCATAAATGGACGAATATGAAAATCATTTTGTGACCATTGGATTGGTCGGAACATTAGCATATCACAGTCCATTCCAGTTCCTTAGGGTTGAAAGGGTTAAGATTGAAATGACTAAGTTATTGAAACCGGAAATGTAGATTAATGTCAGAGAGCATCTATATTATCATCCAGTTACAGCCCATGCAAGATCAGTAGCCTATTTCACCAACATTGCAAAGTATACTCTTCTAGCAAAGTATACTTTGAGGGAGAAATTTTCAATTTCAGGATAAATTTATTAATTTTTATTATACTGAATTTATTACATTATCACATTGTGATAATGTAATAAATTCAGTATAATAATTCTGTATACTTTTAATCATCAAATATAATTATGTAGTCGTTAGTTCTATATGAAATAATGCATTTCGGGAAAAATAAATGATTACTCCCTCAAAGTATACTTTGCTAGATAAGTACATGTATACTTTGCAATTTTGATGAAATCGGCTACTGGTTCAAACCGGTTAGTGGAAACTAAAAATATCACCTGACAGTGGACCTTTGCGCTAAAGAAGTTTGTTTATTGAATAATAATTCCAGCACAAAAATATTTACTCAATTCCCTAACATTTGATTGGCCGTAGCAAGTCTCTGTCCAAAATTTATATCCCAGTAAACTCCCACGCCGAACTACTTTCCGTAACCGTGAGGCGCAGTTAAAATAATTCTTAAGAAAACGGAAAATAAACACATTTTCTTGATGAATTTATTTCAAATGCTGGAATTATAAGGAATGAATGACCTTTTTGTGGAATTTATCGGGGTATAAACTTGGAAAAGTCGCGGGAATACTGGACGAAGGCCTTCCTTGGAAAAGTCGCGGGAATACTGGACGAGGCCTTCCGGCCTTCGTCCAGTATTCCCGCGACTTTTCCAAGTTTATACCCCGATAAATTCCACAAAAAGGCCATTCATTCCTATAATATAGGCCACCGGCCCACAATATAACTCACAGCAACTGAACATGTTTAAAGGACGCATAAATGTGAAATAAAATCTTGCCCGGAATTTATATAGAATCAGCTGTATCATGATTAAGTGAATGGCCACCAGTTTCTGCAATTGGACTACCTGCGTGTTTTCTGCTTTCAAGGCAATAACTGCTCTTGAGCGCTACACTGCAGTCAACGGCAAAAGGTTTCATATTCGCGCACTAAACGGTCGCATATAACTATTTTGGAACTACTGTCTGTTCCACGAATTTTTGGAAATGATGTAAGAAAATAAGTTAGATTTTGAAAATCACTCGACAATTAAAAAATAATTTTAAAAACATCTATTTTTAGCCCTCATGTTAAATTCCCATAGGAAAATCGTTTTTAGCAATAAAATCAATATGTAATGGAATTTCGTCAAATAAATTAGTTTGGGGAAGGTGACGTTTTTATTATTGATGTAAAATTACTTACCTTTAGATATTTCTGAGAGTTAATGTCTTTAACCCTTTGAACCCAAATCCCGCTATATCGGTTTATGCAAAAAGTGCAGATCCAGATGAGCCGGCTCGTAACGAGCCGTCTCATCAGGATCTGCACTTTTTGAAAGTAATTTTAATATATTTGAGAACAAAAACACCCCCTTTTCATAAATGGACGAATCTGAAAATCATTTTGTGACCATTGGATTGGTCGGAACATTAGCATATCACAGTCCATTAGGGTTGAAAGGGTTAATAACCAAAAGTTCGTCGGCAACAACACATGGAACAAGCTAGTACACAGTTAAACTTTTATAATAATATTTTGAGACACGCCATGCGATTATGTATGTACCTTCGGACACCTGCGTAATTTCATTAAATACGTTTTCAAAATTTACAATATTCTTCATAATTAAAGTAAAAAGTTGACAAAATCTTCAGAATGCGATACTCTGAAGATTTTGCCAACTTTTGATGGCATTTACGTAAAATATTGTAAATTTTGTAAATATATTTTATTTTAATGAAATTACGCAGATGTCCGAAGGTACAAAATCCCATGGCGTGTCTCATTGTCTCATATTGAAATAAACACGATGAAACGACCAAGAGTGGACAAGCTCACCAGTAGCCTATTTCACCAACATTGCAAAGTATACTTTCCTAGCAAAGTATACTTTGAGGGAGAAATTTTCAGTTTTATGATAAATTTATTAATTTTTATTATACTGAATTTATTACATTATCACAGCAATTTTGGCTGTGATAATGTAATAAACTCAGTATAATAATTCTGCATACTTTTAATCATCAAATATATGCAGTCGTTAGTTCTATATGAAATAAAGCATTTCATGAAAAATAAATGATTACTCCCTCAAAGTATACTTTGCTAGAAAAGTATACTTTGCAATTTTGATGAAATCGGCTACTGATTTCCCATAACCTGCACCCATTCTGCTCTGGATATTCACTAATTAAAATATAGATTTAATTATTGTTAAGAAAGATAAATTCAATCTCCTGTGACCACCCTGGTGGTGGCGCAAACATGTCAGCGGCTGGAATTGAAACCGCCTCACATAACAAACATGCTCCGACTAAATGATATTATTTCCTTGTATGTTTGACATCACTAACTTACCTCACATACGTTTGGATTTCTCTCAATGCTCTCGAATACTGAGCACGGTGGCACGGTGGCGCGGTGGCGCGGTGGCACGGTGGCACGGTGGCACGGTGATCACTTGATAATTCCAGCACAAAAAATATTTACACAATTCCCTAACATTTGATTGGCCCATAGCAAGTCTCTGTCAAAAATTTGTATCCCAGTAAACTCCCACGCCGAACTACTTTCCGTAACCGTGAGGCGCAGTTAAAATAATTCTTAAGAAAACGGAAAATAAACACATTTTCTTGATGAATTTATTTCAAATGCTGGAATTATAAGGAATGAATGGCCTTTTTGTTGAATTTATCGGGGATATAAACTTGGAAAAGTCGCGGGAATACTGGACGAGGCCTTCCGGCCTTCGTCCAGTATTCCCGCGATTTTTCCAAGTTTATACCCCGATAAATTCCACAAAAAGGCCATTCATTCCTATACTAACTATATTATGAAGGTACGTGTATAGTATACAAGTGATGCAGTAGCGATGTTTTAGCATGCATTTCTATCTAAACCTGGGCGAAAAATGAAAACAACTTGAAATGCAAGTTATCAAACAAGGGCACATCATAAATCGTATGTTGTCATTAGTTATATATTCAGAACTAGAATTGGTCAGGCAGCTTGTAACTTCTATTCACTAATGGCAACTAGTCAACGTATACTATTGGTCATGCATGGGACATGTATATACGGCACGATGTCTGTTAGGACCACTTTACATTCTCGCATTCTCGACTTAACCATGAAATCGTGCGATTGCGAGAACGCGAAACGAGAGCATGATATTGCGAGAACGCGATGCGAGAGCACAATATTGTGAGATCGCGATGCGATAGCATGATATTGCAAGAACGCGATGCGATAGCATGATATTGCGAGAACGCGATGCGATAGCATGATATTGCGAGAACGCGATGCGAAAGCATGATTTAAAGCAAGGCCCGTGGCTACTAAGTGTGAGCACATCAGTAGGAAATATGAATTCTATATTTAGCAAAACTCGCGTTGCTGACGCTCGCTAGTTACTTGTTTTGACAATACAATATTTTGTTTCATATGTGTTTGCTTTCTCAGATCACTCACAGGGGCAAATATATTCAGGAAACCAATACAAATCTTCAGTTAAATGCTGTTTTCATAACTCAATACCCCACTTTCTAACCTCATCGGAGACACCTTTAATGGGTTAAAAGCTTGTGCCTGGCCGATACAGGGGATATACTGCGGCCCGTTTAACTAAACCTCTTACGACTAAAATGTTCGTAAGTGCAAAATTATTACAGTCTGTAAATTTCACATTAACAATGTTTTCTTGTAAACATTTATTGGATTTACATGTACATTTATTGAGCATAGGCTGCATATGCAGCCTATGCTCAATAAATGTAAATCCATAAATAGAAATTTCCAGACGATCCTAAATTTGCACTTACGAACATTTTAGTCGTAAGAAGTTTAGTGAAACGGGCCCCTGGTCACGAACGTCCCAATGCTGTCGCCCTGATGTTCAAACGGTTATTGTTGGAATTACCATGATGGACATATTTACCAATAATTGGCGATGAATGCTAAACATATATGGCTGGGACGGAAATTGGTTTATTGAATGAGGAATTATGACCATCCAACCATGTCCAAGTTACCGATGGCTGGACAAATGATGTTACAGTGGAACCTCTCTAAACCGGACACAACAATGAAATAAAGTACAGTTAAACCCATCGGAATTAATCACGATAGGGTCCCAAATGTGTTCGGTTTAGAGAGGTTCCACGGTATAACGTGTGACAAGTGTATATCCTGATCGTAATCTTACTCTTACAGTCAACATTTCGATGGTACTCGATTAATCATGATTATATTCATCAGGGCAGGCTCCTTTGTGTCTACGCTGATCGCTCATGTCGTAGGGTACCGTTACCCTGTCAGATGCCAATATACATATAATATTGGAAGGCTGTCGTGTGAGGAAGGGAGAACACTTATAAGTACAAGGTATTTCCATCAAGGTCTGACGTCAATAATATACATAGGCCGTCTGTGGTTCCCCATGAAAGAACTAGGGTCAATAAGGCCAGAAATCATAAAAAAATAATAAGAAAGATGCGCTTTGAATCGTACTTTTAATACGTACTTTGAATCGAAGCTTGTTGTTGTTGTTGTTAGTACCACGTGATCATACACCTTGAAAGAAGCATCTGTGACATTGTTTTTAAAATAGTTCGGTCACGGTTGCGTTTGAGTGCGATGTATAACTGTGGGGCCTAGGATATGTTGTATAACTATATTATCTCGCAGTTTGGTCAGGGTCTGCACGGATTCATGAATGCCGGGGTCTCACATGCCAGGTTATAATATAGAGAGACATATAGTTTTGTATATTCTGTAGATATGATAGTTTCTGGCAAAGTAAACATTAATTCACCATTATCCCACGTATTGATTCGCATTAATCTACATTTTATATCAGACGTAAATTTCCACACTGATATCAGGGGCGATAACCGTGTTTCCTTAAAATGTTAACGGACATTACTATATATTATCTGTATTTATCTTTTGATGTGCATGACCATAATTTATAATCTGTTGAAAATATTATTTTTTTCAGGTGACGCATTTAATTAGTATAAATAATTAAAAAATATCATGCCTCATTTGCATATGAAAATAGCCTGATACCACCGCGAGTCACTATCAGTAAAATAAATAGTATTAAAAAATTATATCTGTATAGCGGGCACTCGTAATTTTTAGAACTGGTGGAATAGTGACATAAGTATGCACTTATTTAATTCGTATAAAGAACAGTTTGTGCCTACTGAGTGGGCATGTACCCTTAATTGAAACAACCGTCGATCTACAAACTCTATCCAGTGAAACCTCCATAAACCGCACACCACGGACTGTATCACTGTCTTTTGGTTTAGAACGGTTCCTCTGTAATTCAGTCATATTTAGCTGTTACTGGAGGAATGGGGCTTATTGGATTTGCGACCAGTGCAGATCCAGATCTGACTGCGCATCCGCGCAGTCTGATCAGGATCTGCATTGTTCGCCAATTGATTCTCCTGTCGCACTGATGTACGGTGCAACCTCTCTAAACCGGACACCCTGGGAGGTCCCCAGGGTGTCCGGCTTAGAGAGGTTTCACTATAACACGGGCATCGGATCATCCTGAGCCATAGTTGTGTGCTATGCGATCACATACAAACATTATCACCTGAGATAATCGACCAAGAAACTCATCAAAAATAAGACCACATGTGCTTTATTGGTGTCCGGTTTTGGGAGGATCCAATGTACAGTGGAACCCAATGCATGATCACGTGGTTACAACAACAACAACAACGTCGCCCACTCCAAAGTAAGTATTATTTGATATTTTCCTTAATATGCAACGGATTTTGATGAAATATGGCGCAGCAAACGCGTCTTCATGAGTTGCATTTGGTGATCTAGGGAGTTGGGCATAGACTTATGTCGTTTTTGCGAAGAATCTATTTCCGTGTCAGGGACACGGAAATCGATTCTTCGCAAAAACGACAGAGGTTTGTGCGCAAATACAGATACCACCAAATGCAGCTTAACAAGACGCGTTTGATGCGCCATATTTCATCAAAATCCGTTACGTAATCGATACTTGTTGTTGTTGTTAGTACCACGTGATCATACACCTTGGAACCTCTTTAAGCCGGAAACCCTGGGAGGTTCGACCGTCAGTGTGTTCCATTTACAGAGGAGCTGGTTTTTCGGTAACCTCGTACATCCGTGTATGCACCTAGGGCCCGTTTCACTAAACTTCGTACAACTAAGGTGTTCAAAACTAAAATTAACAACACAACTTGCATTAACAGACACTTTTGAGAATATTTGGTGAATTTGTTTTAAGTTCAATTATCACCCTTATATGTAGATAATAATGATAGCGTAGGTGAGTCACATTGATGTGTTGAGTAAAGATATAGAGGATATTCTATCGTACATTTTGAATAGCGGGAAATAATACACGAGTGTGCGTCGGCTTCCGCGTAAGCAACGAGTGGAATATCCTATTTATTACACTTCCACGGCGGATATACATGCACATTTAGTCTATTTTTGAGATTATAATCAATGAATTGTGTTGTGCGCATGAATAGTTATACAATGACGTGTTTTCCCTCGTTTTGACGTTGCGTTGTGTGACGTCAAATGTGACGTCATTTAAACTTTTTGAAATCCAAATTACCAAGCTGTTTCTATGGACCAGATATATTTGAGTGCATGTTTGGAATGTGTTCAATCACATTAACATTCTAGATTAGTCGAGACCCTTTCCAAGTTTTCAAATAACTTTATTTTGACTGTAATAAAAATTAAACATTTTGCATGGTAGCTCGTGGTTTCCAAGAAAACAGGCGCGCAAGTACGGGTGTTCTCTTCACGGTGGATTATTTGTAAGGAGTTGATTACGAGTTTTCTCTCACAGCAAAATCCATGCAAATAACTCGCAAGAGTGTAATAAATAAAATCAATCTTCGTACGAACATTTGTATCGTACGAAGTTTAGTGAATCGTTCACCTGGCGCTGTCGTATTCGAGCCAGACTCCATAATCCGTGGAATGCACATAATAAACATCACAACAGGGACTCCGTATTTCGATGGCAGATTAATGAATGTCTCACACATTAAAGAATGTTCAACGGTAGATGAAGTGATTGATTATATACCGTTTGAACGTTAAATATTTCTGTAAATAATTTAGTATACGAGGAGAGTTCGAAAAGTTATACAATTCTGCAAAAACCAGGTACCCACATTTATATAGTGACTCGAAGCGACCACAATATGACGACAAGTTATGTGATAAAATAACATACATAGTGAATAGCATACGATCGGGAGTGAACAATGATTCGTGTACGGAATTAATATAGGAATTAATGGCCTTTTTGTGGAATTTATCGGGGTATAAACTTGGAAAAGTCGCGGGAATACTGGACGAAGGCCGGAAGGCCTCGTCCCGTATTCCCGCGACTTTTCCAAGTTTATATCCCCAATAAATTCCACAAAAAGGCCATTCATTCCTTATAATTCCAGCATTTGAAATAAATTCATCAAGAAAATGTGTTTATTTTCCGTTTTCTTAAGAATTATTTTAACTGCGCCTCACGGTTACGGAAAGTAGTTCGGCATGGGAGTTTATTGGGATATAAATTTTGGACAGAACTTGCTACGGACCAATCAAATGTTAGGGAATTGTGTAAATATTTTTGTGCTGGAATTATTAACCAGTGACTCTGTTGTTTCCGCATTAAAACATTGCAAAACAGGAAAGTGGTGTGGACTGGATGGAATTTACTATGAACACCATATGTCTGGTGGAGATAAACTACATAGTGTGTTGGCCAAGTTATTTTCACTGATGTTCAACAACGCGTACATCCCAGACTCTATGAAGAAAGGGGTCATAATAACATTACACAAGGGAGGAAATAAGAGAAAAGACGACCCCGATAACTTCCGTGCCATTACATTGTCGTCGTGTATACTGAAACTATATGAGCGCATTACAACAAAAGTGTGAACAGGCGTTAACAAACCCATTGTGCTGCCTTTAGGGCGGGTTTCAAAAACAGTTAGGCTGTAATATGACGTCATATTTGTTACAAGAGTGTATTGCTGTTGCTGCGGAACAGCATAGCCCGTTATATGTCTGTTTCCTTGACGTCCAGAAGGCATTCGACCGTACATGGCATGATGGGTTCCTGTACAAACTATACAAAATGGGAATACATTCCCAACTCTGGAAAGTGGTTGCGAGTTTACACAGTAATAATTCCAGCACAAAAATATTTACACAATTCCCTAACATTTGATTGGTCCGTAGCAAGTCTCTGTCCACAATTTATATCCCAGTAAACTCCATGTCGAACTACTTTCCGTAACCGTCAGGCGCAGTTAAAATAATTCTTAAGAAAACGGAAAATAAACACATTTTCTTGATGAATTTATTTCAAATGCTGGAATTATAAGGAATGAATGGCCTTTTTGTGGAATTTATCGGGGATATAAACTTGGAAAAGTCGCGGGAATACTGGACGAGGCCTTCCGGCCTTCGTCCAGTATTCCCGCGACTTTTCCAAGTTTACCCCGATAAATTCCACTAAAAGGCCATTCATTCCTATAATATGGAAAGTTGCGTGCGGCTCAATGGATATAAATCTGGTTTATCCTCCGTACTACAGGGCTCACGTCAAGGCGGAGTAATCTCCCCTTTCACATATTTGTGTTATATTGACAGCTTGTTAGTTGACTTGGTAAAATCTAACGCTGGGTTTCGACTTAATGGACACTCGTTCTGTTGCCCAACGGTCGCGGATGATATGGTGTTAATTTCGCTTTCTAAGCATGGACTTGACGAGTTGATGGAAAGGTGTTACAAATACTCGTGTAAATGGCGCTACGAATATAATCCTTCAAAGTGTGCAGTGGTTGTATTTAATGAGCATAAGCATCACTATCAGCAGTCAGGAAGAAAATGGCAATTAGGTCCAAACACAGTGAAGGAAGCTGAGAAGTATACTCATCTTGGTAATCTTTGCGTATTCCAAGCTTGGACCTACTATTACAGACGCGTGCAAGGAACTGAAAGGCACATTTTTTAGTCTTATAATGTCTGGTTTTGTAGATGAATGTGGTTTCAGTGCCCTAACATGTAAAAGTCTTTATATGACAGATGTTCTCCCCAGGGCGCTATATGGGGCGGAGTTCTGGAATAACCTGTGTGGCCAGCATATACTTACCCTGGAACGTGCTCACAGATTTTGTGTGAAACTAATACAGGGTCTCCCCGTACAAACACGAACGGACGTTGCACTAAGCTTACTGGGGTCGCATTGTTTAGAAGCAGAAATAGACAATCGAAAATTATCTTTCTTGGGTCAGATGTGCCGTCTTAAAAATGCCGTATTAAGGAAAATGTTTCTGATACGGCTGTGCACGTATTACTCGGCCCCGGATAGAGCTACTGGATTTATTCCGGATGTATGTCGGTTATTGGTCAAATATAACTGCAAACATATACTCGACACGTTCATGATCCATGGAACATTCACTGGGAAAGACACGTGGAAACATATTGTTAGATCTAGGGTAAAAAAAACACGTCCCATGAATTGTGGAGTGAGCGTACTTCAAGCAGCGGCTTTAGCAACTTTAAAGACATTCACACTGCTAGAGAACCGCATATATTATGTATGGTATGTTAGTAACAAACATGTTCAATGCAAGAAACAGTGTAGATCAGTGATTCAAATGGTGGCTAGAATTGATTATACTGGTACATTCTTACGATGTGACAGTGAGAATGTGGAATTAATTGGCCAATAATTCCAGCACAAAAATATTTACACAATTCCCTATCATTTGATTGGCTCGTAGCAAGTCTCTGTTCAAAATTTATATCCCACTAAACTCCCACGCCGAAGTACTTTCCGTAACCGTGAGGCGCAGTTAAAATAATTCTTAAGAAAACGGAAAATAAATACATTATCTTGATGAATTCATGTCAAATGCTGGAATTATAAGGAATGAATGGCCTTTTTGTTGAATTTATCGGGGATATAAACTTGGAAAAGTCACGGGAATACTGGACGAGGCCTCCTGGAAGATGACAAGTTATATTTAGGTGCTCGATCAGCGTAGTCCCCAATGATTCTGCGCATTTGTCCAGTATTATTCGGGCGTATTCTGCTCAGTGTGCGCAACTACACGATGTATGTGCACTGTATAAACCACACACTCACAACATAATTCGTCTGAACCCGGCAAATGTAATCATGCATGTTTGAAAATATTTTATTTTTTTTGTAATTTTCTTGTACTGTGACTCATATACACGTACTTGTATTATATGTTATGTAAATGTTTAAATGTATGTGGCAATATGTATGCAAATATGTTATACATGTCTGACATGTTGGCTCTCCATAAATGGAGGAAATAAATAATATATACTAGGCCTTTATCAAGGAATTAGAAACAATTTTAGTTGCTGTCGACGGAATTTCGTATTCACCTTTTCGAAAGCATTTATAATAATACGTCCGATATATAACAACAAGTACCAAGTACGTTTAAACTTTCTTTACAAGGTACATGTTGTTATTATATTTGTGTAGGTGATAGTTTCACTAGTTAACCCATTTCATGGTGAAGATTCACGATTTCTGACAAAAAAAATAAAATAAAAAAAAAAATAATATATATTTTTCTTTATTTCTACTCTACAGTATATGTTGTTACCACTCATTTGAACCGTCTGGTAACGACATATACTTTCGTGATGAAATAAAACTAAAATAGACAAGAATTGGTTGTCATTTTTCCATCGGTGTCTCTGTATCCGGCATGAATGAGTTAAATAAAACGTTTACACAGTTACAAACAATTGTAGCATATATTCATCCACGTTTGACATTGATCCAGTATGCACATCATATGCATGTATATATTTCTTTGTGGACATCTCAAAACTGATGCTTCCCATTGTAATTGGTTGAGACTGTCAAGTTGTCAATCCATTGAAACCACTTAACTCCGCTAGCTGTAGAAAAAAAATCACTTGCAATAGCTTCTTCACTGACAGTTTTCCGGTAAAGTAGGAAGGCTACCGAACATCTACGGAGCCCCACAGGGGACGTATAATTATTTGTTGTATTAATTCGTTCCCACAAGATAACAATTCGTTCCCTCAACTTAACAATTCGTTCCCTCGAATTAACAATTCGTTCCCACGATATAACAATTCATTCCCTCGAATTAACAATTCGTTCCCACGAAATGACAATTCGTTCCCACGAATTAACAATTCGTTCCCGTGGGAACGAATTGTTATTTCGTGGGAACGAATTGTTAAATTGAGGGAACGAATTGTTAATTCGTGGGAACAAGTTGTGATTTCCTGGGAACGAATTGTTATTTCGTGGGAACGAATTAATAAAAAAAAAAGAAGTCTACGTCCCCTGCGGGGCTCCGTAAACATCAGATAGAGTTGTCGTATTTTTTATCAATTTTATGAAGATGGTAATTACTGTTAGCGACGGGACACGGTTGATTTACATGTTTGTGGCTGTGACTGGAGAAATGGGGCATATCGGTTTTGTGACCAGTGTATCCTGTGTATCGCAGTCTGATCAGTGTATGCACGGTTCGCCATTCCATCAATGAAACACCTACCATGCTTCTAACAAGCTATATAGATCGTTATCAGGCTACAATGCACACGAGTGTGATATTTGATCAGAAGCCACACTGATCATAAATCTCATAAGCCCCGATTTCTCTAGTAACAGCCACATTTAAACTGTAATAATTCCAGCACAAAAATATTTACACAATTCCCTAACATTTGATTGGTCCGTAGCAAGTCTCTGTCCAAAATTTATATCCCAGTAAACGTGCTGTCAATGTAAACAAATGGCTGCCGTCTGTCAAAATAAACACATTTTCTTGATGAATTTATTTCAAATGCTGGAATTATAAGGAATGAATGGCCTTTTTGTGAAATTTATCGGGGATATAAACTTGGAAAAGTCACGGGAATACTGGACGAGGCCTTCCGGCCTTCGTCCAGTATTTCCGCGACTTTTCCAAGTTTATACCCCAATAAATTCCACAAAAATGCCATTCATTCCCGTATTGCCTGTAGTTGGTTTCAGATATACATTTAATGATTTGGCCGCATATCTTACAGTTTAACGTTTGTTTTTAGATTATTTACTTGATAACTAACCATATTTCGGAGTCAATTTCGCAGTAAAATCAATATTTTACGGAATTTCATCAAATAAAACACTTTGGGGAGGATGACTTTTCATCATCAGTGAAAAAGTGCTTGCAACTATAGCTAGCTATCGGAAAACAAACGCGATTAATGCATCCATATCGTTTGTCAGAAAGATACGCGTTATAAAGACAAAAAATCATTTTTAGCGAGAAACTGAGTCGGTATGACAAGAACATTGCTCGTTATAACGAGAAACATAGTGCGTATTATTGGACGAATACTCGCTCATGTGTGGCTGTTACTGAAGAAATGGGGATTATGGCATTTGTGACTAGTGTGGCTTCTGATCAAATAGCACACTCACGTAGCTTGCTAACGATCTATATTGTTTGTTAGAAGCATGACGGGTATTTCATTGATGTAACGGCGAACATTGCAGATCCTGATCAGACTGTGCGGATGCACAGGCTGATCTAGATCTACATTGGTCGCAAAACCCATAATCCACATTTCTCCAGTCACAGACACAAATGTCAGGCAAGACGAGTAGTAATAGCACGATTTGTCAGTCGTTATAAATGTAAATAATGTTCCACATTTTCAGCCGACCTTCTTTTGTCTATTAACCCTTAGACCGCTACACACAACAAGTGTAGTTTGCTGTTGCTTTTATATCTTGCCTTATTTCTCAATAAAACCATGTCTTCACAGCACTTCAGAAGCATTTCCATCCAATGGAAATGCTTCTGAAGTGCTGTCAAAGGATGTTGTCAATTATTCTAAAGTGATGTTAAAGCATGTTTTTGATGATGATACAAATGGAAAATACAAGATAAACAGCAGTCGACAGAACATTAAGATAGCGGTCTAACTAAGGGTTAAAGACATTAAATAAGCTTATTTAGTTAACTAAAGTTTCATTTTTAACCCATCGTAACGAAATAATAGTACAGTAGTCGTGAACTTGTAATGATAAGTATTTTAACTGGACTGTTTAGTTGCAACGAAACTTGTGACTGAAGAAATGTGGCTTGTGGTATTTGCGGTGATTGTAGACGCATCCGCTATAGTCTGGTCAGGGTCTGCAGTGTTCGGCATTCAGTCAGTGAAACATCCGTCATGCTTCTAACAAGCAGTATACAGTGGGACCTCTTTAAACAGGATATCACGAAAACATCTGTGACCTTATTTTTTATGGGTTTCCTGGTCCTCTCAGGTGGTAATGCCTGTTCATTATTGCAAAGCACATAGCTTTGGTTCAGAACGATCAAATGCCGGATTTACGGTGAAACATCTCTAAACCGGACACCCTGGGGACCTCCCAGGGTGTCCGGTTTATAGAGGTTTCACTGTATAACCTTTTCATGCGTTAAGAGTGTACGACCAGTACGCTATTTCACCAAAATTACAAAGCATACTTATCGTACAAAGTGTACTGAGAGGGAGTAATCATTTATTTTTCCCGAAATTCATTATTTCATATAGAACTAACGACTGCATATAGTTGATGATTAAAAGTATGCAGAATTATTATACTGAATTTATTACATTATCACAGCCAAAATGATGTGATAATGTAATAAATTCAGCATAATAAAAATAGATAAATTTATCCTTAGATTGAAAATTTCTCCCTGAAAGAGTATTTAGCAAGATAAGTATACTTTGAAATTTTGGTGAAAATCGGCTACAGGAGCCCGACTGGACAAACCTACAGGATGCTCAGAGCCACATTTGAGACAAGCCATGTGAATTTGTACCTAAGACGAAGTGCGATTTATTACAGGAATGAATGGCCTTTTTGTGGAATTTATCGGGGTATAAACTAGGAAAAGTCGCGGGAATACTGGACGAGGCCGAAGCCTTGTCCAGTATTCGGCCTCGTCCAGTATTCCCGCGACTTTTCCAAGTTTATATCCCCGATAAATTTCACAAAAAGGCCATTCATTCCTTATAATTCCAGCATTTGAAATAGATTAATCAAGAAAATGTGTTTATTTTCCGTTTTCATAATAATTATTTTAACTGCGCCTGACGGTTACGGAAAGTAGTTCGGCATGGGAGTTTACTGGGATATAAACTTTGGACAGAGACTTGCTACGGACCAATCAAATGTTAGGGAATTGTGTAAATATTTTTGTGCTGGAATTATCATGTAAATATTTACAAAAATTCCGATATTTTCTGTAAATGACGTCAAAAGTTATACTGACATACAATATGTAATACAACTGATATTGAAATACAAGGGGCCCGTCGTTTCACTAAACTTCGTTCGATAAAAATGATTGTACGAAGAGTTATTAAAATTGTACTTCACACATCAATGTGGTCCATTAATGATACCATTTACTGCCTACATATCGGGCTCATTCAATCTGAACACAATCATAAAATAGTTCTCAAAATGCGAACTTTGTTGTCAACTTTAATTTTGCTCTTCTAGATTAGAAACCTCAAAAAGGTTGTACTATATAACTTAACCGAATCCCCCAAATATGGCCGGTCTCTCCAATTTTCACTATTCGTATATATAGATGTTGTGGGACCTACTTGTACATGACCTGCAACTGGTCTGTACTGGTTATGCATGAATTAAACAGACAGTTCACTCACAGCTCCAGTTAAGGTGCGTAATTGGATACAAATTTTCCGGGGATTTTTACTATTTCTTCACGAAAAATGGCAAGTTGGGATTGCTTTAGAATCGTCTCATCGAGACGATTCTAAAGCACTCACAACTTGCCAATTTTGGCAAAGAAATGACGAAAGTCTCCCCAAAGTTGATCAAATTACGCACCTTAACTGCAGCTCTGGTTCAACCGTTCGCTTACTCCTAAGGAGAAAATTCCGACCGTGCCGTGTTCGCTAATATTTCTTTTAGTTAATTATTTCGCCACGGAAACTCTGTTTACACCGCTTGATAACTGGGGTTAAAACGCCCTAACATATGATGTTCCTCAAGTGAAACTGGTTAGTAATTGATCAAGATTTGCAAGCAACCTGTGTCTATGACCTCAAAGCACCTGAACTATTTGTTTATAACGGACTACGTTTGTATACCGCCTGAGCGATTTCGCACCATTTAGTGTTTCCTTACCTATATATTTACTATAAAAGTGAAAACCGTCCACAGGTGAATATAAGTTTTATTTGTATCGAATACACCTGTGGTATTGTTACTACTGGAAATGTGTTAACGCTCGAATGTAACAGATGGTACCATGGTAATGCTAATGTACATTAATCAGATAAAGGTATAGCAAATGGACCGCCGACTGTTAAAACGTACCTCACGAAATTGGCACAAATTATATAACCTGATCCTCTTGTACATCTAGTTAGTTCGGGTTGGAATTGAATATACTCATTTTGCTGATGGCAGCTAGTCTATCTGCTTCAATGGCTGGATGGCGATCAGTGAAGCCCCAGATCAGACTGCGCCGATCTGGGGCTACGCTGGTCGCAAACGTCTCAGGTACGTTTTATTAGCCGGTGGACCAAATGTGTTTCACAGCAGTATTGACACACAACTTGTTGCACACGGTGCTTCAAACCGGTCTCAAAAACGTTCATTTGTTACTTCAAGCTGTTTCTATGAAGAAAATGATTTTCATAAGTTGTGGTTTGTCTTGTAGCTGATTTGAGAGTACACGACTGAAGCCTGTGGCCCGTTTCACTAAACATAGTACGACTAAAATGTTCGTAAGTGCAATTTAGGATCGTCTGGAAATTCCAATTGATGGATTTATATTTATTGAGCATACGCTGCATTTGCAGCCTATGCTCAGTAAATGTATCAGTAAATTATTTTCATGAAAACATTGCTAATGTGAAATTTACAGACTATCATAATTTTGCACTTACGAAGATTGTATTCGTACAAAGTTTAGTGAAAAGCCCCCCTGATGAGGAGCTATTCTGTTTGGTAGGATGGGTGTTCCATTGACTGACTGATAAACAGTGTAGACATCGACCAGATTGCGCGAATGGACAGATGGATCTGGTGCTACGCTGACCACAGAAGCCATGAGCCCATTGCCCCAGCACAACCACAATATGCATGTACATGCAACGTTCGAAGAAAATCAGTCAAACGGAAGGCATTTTCATAAAGGACTGCGACTATATATGTAATGTTTTAAACGTCAATAATTCCAGCACAAAAATATTTACACAATTCCCTAACATTTGATTGGTCCGTAGCAAGGCTCTGTCCAAAATTTATATCCCAGTAAACTCCCACCCCGAACTACTTTCCGTAACCGTGAGGCGCAGTTAAAATAATTCTTAAGAAAACGGAAAATAAACACATTTTCTTGATTAATTTATTTCAAATGCTGTGTAATTTTTTATCGCCAATTGTTTATTTTTATCGCCAATTGCGAGTAGGGCTTTTCCAAGTTTATACCCCGATAAATTCCACAAAAAGGCCATTCATTCCTATAATTACTATACGGAAGCATGGAGGGGACATGTGTGTTTTTTATTTATCTCGTGGCCACGACTTATTATGTCGTGGCCACGAGATAAATAAAAAAAAACACACCTAAAGATCTCGTGGCCACGACATAATTCAGGTGTGTGTTTTTTTTTTTTATCTCGTGGCCACGACATAATACGTCGTGGCCACGAGAAATAAAAAAAAAACACACCTGAATTATGTCGTGGCCACGAGATCTTTAGGTGTGTTTTTTTTTTATTTATCTCGTGGCCACGAGATAAATAAAAAAAACACACCTGAATTATGTCGTGGCCACGAGATCTTTAGGTGTGTTTTTTTTATTTATCTCGTGGCCACGAGATAAATAAAAAAACAAAAAAAAACACATGTCCCCTCCATGCTTCCGTATTACTAGCATGGTGTGTGTGTATGTTTTATATAAACCCTAAAATGAAATTAAAATAAAGGGTCTATATATTTTATCTCATCCTAAAAGTAAGAATGGCAGGTTGTAGCTACTGTCTGTTCCACGTTTTGCTGCCGACGAACTTTTGGCTATTAAACACATTGAATCTAAACAATATTTAAAAGTAAGTACTTTTTCATCAATAACAAAAATGTCTCCCTCCCCAAAAAAATGTATTTGATGAAATTCCATCAAATATTGATTTTATTGCGAAAAAACGATTTTCCTATGGGAATTTAACATGGGGAGTCAATTTCCAAATGTTTTCGTTTTTTGATCCTGAAGGATCAAAAAAAAGAAAACATTTGGAAAACATTTGGAAATTGACTCCGAAACCTGGAGATAGCTTGAAAATGATGTAACTAAGAAAACAAAAGTTAGATTTTGAAAATCGGTCCACAAATAAAAAAAATATTTAAAAAAAAATCTATTTTTAGCCCCCATGTTAAATTCCCATAAGAAAATCTTTTTAGTATATACAGTGAATGTATGATATTACTGTATCCGCTCAGCCATGCTCAATACGATAAGCCCCATTGGCAAATATGTTGCTAGTTATTAAAAAGAGTGTAGTCTAACGAATGTGCGATCGGTATAGTCCCAGATCAGCATGTGCTTGCACAAGTCGATACTGGTCTTTAGAGGCTATTTGTTGTTTTCATGATTGTGCGTAACCATGGTAATAGCATTTATAATTCGCGCACTGAAATGTAGAAAAAAACATGAAAGACTATTCCGTCATAACGCTTATGTAATGCAGTGTAATTAGAGTTATGTACTCAGAACTAGGGCACAAGCAAACAAAAACTGGTCGTGGATGGCTTCAGGCCATGTTTGTCCATATAGTCGTCCAAGTATTTACATTTGAGCCTTAGCACCCCATAAATGGAATAGTCTGAAAACCATTGTGTGACGATTGGATTGGTCGGAAAATTGACATATGAAAGTCCATTCCCGTTACTTAGGGGTGAAAGGGTTAAGCCGATTTCTATCAAGTCTGACATACAGTGGGGTCAGCGTGTAAGTGCACACACGAACGAACACGACAGGTTGGAACCAACCTGTCGTGTTCGTTCGTGTGTGCACTTACACGCTGACCCCACTGTACCAGTATTATAAAGAGGTTTCCAGAGACCATAACTGCAGGACTCATGCCTGAAAAGCAATTATTGCAGTGCATTGCATGTGCAGTTCCCGTATCAGCTAGTATTATCACTGTTGCTGTACTCCGTGCCGGCGTAATTGTTTTCGCGTCGAAATACGCGCCGGATTCATGGTGAATACCCGCCTCCCAGTCACCTACGCGCAGAAGATACTGCAAACGCATGGTTTCATTTATGAAAACGCGTTCATGCGATAGCTCTAAGTAGAGCTGAGTGGCATCTCGTCATGAAACCGGTGCAATTGTCGACGTGAAATATTCTACGCCGGCGCGGAGTTCAGCACCAGTAGTGATAGGCGTATTACAGTGGGGTCAGCGTGTAAGTGCACACACGAACGAACACGACAGGTTGGAACAAACCTGTCGTGTTCGTTCGTGTGTGCACTTACACGCTGACCCCACTGTATTTGTCAACTCGGTCCAAACCACACAATGTATAACGTGTGCAATGGTGCAGGTTTCCACATCCGGGGCTGAAAAACATTGGTGAATAACGCGTGTCAGGGGTAATAAAATGGTTAACATTTCTCTAATTGAGATACGCCATGTGATTTTGTACCTTTGGACATCTGCGTAATTTTATGAAATACATTTACAAAATTTACATATTTCCCGTAAATGGCGTCAAAAGTTGATAAAATGTTCATACGGAATAACATATTAAAAATCGGCAAATGACATCCTGTAGCCTATTTCACCAACATTGCAAAGTATACTTTTCCAGTAAAGTATACTTTGATGGAGAAATTTTCAATTTTAGGATAAAATTATTAATTTTTATTATACTGAATTTATTACATTATCACAGCCAATTTGGCTGTGATAATGTAATACATTCAGTATAATAATTCTGCATACTTTTAATCATGAAATATATATGCATTTGTTAGTTCTATATGAAATAATGCATTTCAGGAAAAATAAATGGTTACTCCCTCAAAGTATACTTTGCTAGAAAAGTATACTTTACAATGTTGGTGAAATAGGCTCCTGGGGGCCGTTTCACTAAGCTTCGTACGACTAAAATGTACGTAAGTGCAAAATTATGATAGTCTGTAAATTTCAAATTAACAATGTATTCTTGTAAATAATTATTGGATTTACATTTATTGAGCATAGGCTGCATATGCAGCCTATGCTCAATAAATGTAAATCCATAAATTGAAATTTACAGACGATCTTAAATTTGAACTTACGAACATTTTAGTCGTAAGAAGTTTAGTGAAACGGGCCCCTGGTTACGGTACCGACAGGTAGTGACACATGTATGTGCTCACCAACTACTGTCTGTTCCACGTTTTGCTGTCAACGAAATTTTGGCTATTAAACACATTAAATCTAAAAAAATATTTAAAAGTACCGTAAAGATTCTAATAGACGCCCATGCTCTAATAGACGCCCACCCCCCACTTTTTACGTTGAAAATGACACATTTTTTTGGCCGATTTTCACGAAATTAGTGCCTCTAATAAACGCCCAGTACCGACCTGAAACAAAATCGGGAGCTAATAGTCCAATTAGATTTGTTTTCTTTCCATTATTTCGAAAGCAACTTCCTTTAAAATCGGGGAAAAAACATAATTGCTTCTTTCACTTTCAAAAGCGGAAGCGAAATTCGACTGTTTCCGGTGTCGCAGTAAATTCCTCATCAGCAGTAGCTATTTGCACGGACACAGGACATGGTGATCAGAATTTACACGGTTACGTAGACGCCATTTTCAAAGCATCTCAAACCCGACAGATCCCAAACGCTGACGCTGATGAAACGTCCGTAGGCGTAAATCTGATCAGCGTTAATGATTGACGCTGTCTTGATATACATTACCATTAAATTTAACATTTCTACCGACTGTACCATAATGACCAGAGTGGGCCGAAACGTCCTGGCCCAAATGTTTATAAACTGACAGACAGTACAATCAAGTCTCGCGTTTGAGAGTAACGTCCCTTAGTTATGTTTTTGTTCAGATAGCAAAACATCGTATATTTTTATCATTTTCCCTTTGCTGAATAACACTTGCCTCTATTAAACGCCCACCCTAGATTTCGGAGCCAGTGGTGATTCTAATAGACGCCCGGGTAAGTACTTTTTTATCAATAACAAAAGTCACCCTCCCCAAAAAAAAATGTTTGATGAAATTCCATCAAATATTGATTTTATTGCGAAAAAAATATTTTCCTATGGGAATTTAACATGGGGACTAAAAATAGATTTGTTTTAAATATTTTTTTTATTTGTGGACCGATTTTAGAAATCTAACTTTTGTTTTCTTAGTTACATCATTTTCAAGCTATCTCGCCAGTTTTCGGAGCCAATTTCCAAATAAATTCTTTTTTTTTGTTTATCCTTCCGGATCAAAAAACCAAAAGTTTTGGAAATTGACTCTGTCGCGTGACACGTGCATTCTTGTACATTCTGGATTCCGTATAATTGTATATTTGTGTTTTGTATTGTTGTGCGTATTATTGATTTCACATACCTGTGATTCCACATACCTGTGATTTCACACACCTGTGATTTTTACATACCTGTGATTTAGCATGTACATTTGCCATGTACAATGTGCGTGTAATAACGAGCCAGTAGTATATAAGAGTCATAATGATACAAGTTTATATGGAAGCCACACACTACGTGTGGTGGCTTCCACACGAAACTTGTAATCATTATGACTCTTATATACTACTACCGCGAGACCATATATTTATGACATGAGAAGATACACCCTATTAGAGATAAAAATCCCTATGTTATACTCAGTATATATATACAACAATCTGTCATACTTTTATTACGAATAAAATAACAACTGACACCCTATTGAAGATAAGAAATCCATAAGTTATACTCAGTATTTTACAGCAATCTGTCACAAATATATACTGACACCCTATTAAAGACAAGTTATCCATATACTCAGTATATTACAACAATCTGTCATATATTTATTACGAATAAATATAAACTTACACCCTATTGAAGATAAAAAAATCTATTGGTTATACTCAGTATAATGCCTACCATAAAGCAAATGAGAGAGCAAGCTAAGAGTTGGGGAATTTCCCTAAGAGGTTTGAGACTCAAGAAAGATATAGCAGATAGGATAAGTGACGCGCGAGCCGTCGTCTACGAGGAGAGGCTGCGGCGTGCGGTTTCGACCGGACGACTGCCCGCCGACCCCGAAAAACGCTCCGAGAAATTGGAGAACGAGACGACGGCCAGTCTGCGCGCCACCGCTTACGCGCAGCGTGTAAAAGAAGATCCCAGCGCACGTAGAAAACCCCTATACAAGGCGTACTACAATAAGATTTATCAAGGGTTGGTGGGGGGACCTCCCGAAGAAGCCGAAGTTAGGGAAACTATTGATAGGGGTAGGAGGAAGATAGTATGGACTTTCGAGAGGGGGGTAGACGGGTAGACGGGGAGATCGCTAATCGCATAATGAATAAAATTCGCCCAGAGATGACCACGGCACGTTACATGAGGTATTCGTGCTCGTATCGTATTAGGCACATAGAGACCGACGCTACTATGATCTATCACAAACAATCAAAGGGCAGTCCGTGGATAAACGAGATCGCCAAAGCCGAGAGTTGGATATCCGATAGAGAGAAAGGTCGAATGGACATCGACAAAGTCGATAGACCAAACACAAAATGGACCTTCGTTCGTTGGATATCGGTCGAGAGTGAAGATGATTCATCGACGCACAACAACTTCTCATGGGAGCGGGAAAACTCCCAGACTGGCTAAGACAGAAAAAGGGAATGTATTCCGTCGACACGTACGACGACTACTTGTGTCTGTTTAGGTGCATAGCCATCCAACGTGGAGGGAGACCCGACGGGTGTTGTAGGAAGGCACGAGCTCTGGCTCGCGAATACCTCGGGCACGATAACGGACCGGGTAGGTAGTAAGGGAATCCCCCTGGACGATATTAAGAAGGTCGAAGAGCATTTCAAGATGGGCATTCGCGTGTACGAGCCCACCGCCGATGGAGTGTGGTACCTCATGAAGGTTCCGGCAAATTACGACGTGGTTGGGGGGAAGACAATGACGATAGGAATGTTTGGAGGTCACTCGTTCCTCATAACGAATCTCCGCAAGATGACGAACGAGTACGGGTGCACCGGATGTCAACAACGGTTCACAAAGTCGTGTAACATGCACAGGCACGCGACCACCTGCATGGGTGGGAAGACCGTGGTGACATGTCCAGGTAAGAGGGTAGAGAGACCACAATCGGCCTACGAGAAGGCGTTCTATCCTAAGGGGTCAGCGAGTGTGAGGTCGATTCAATGGTTGAGCAGAGAAGAGGAGAGGGTGGGAAAGCACATACATCACACCAACTGCGGTCATGGTGGTGAGAGGTGGGTGGCCGGTGATCCGGTCGACGGTTACTGTCACGAGACCGAGACCGTGTTTCAGTTTCACGGATGCTACTGGCACGGGTGTCCGATGCATTGCATGAGAGGTAATGCGAGATCGCTGTACAAGAGGACGAAAATTCAAGACGCCAAGATAAGGAAGGCGGGTTACGAGCTGGTGGTGATGTGGGAGTGCGAGTGGTTGAATGATAATTTTGATAAAATTAATACCTACTATCCACAATTGCCACGCGAGGAGGAGACCTCTCTGTACCCCCACCAGATAGTCTACGACTTCGAGGCGTATCTCGACAAGTCAAAAAGCACGCGACCCACCAAAGACCTGACCTTCGAGGTCGAGCACGTTCCTATATCGGTGTCGTTGGGGGATACGATGCATGAAGGGATCACACACCTATGCGAACGAGATCCCGACACGCTAGTCGAGAAGTTCGTGACCGAGCTGCAGATGAGAGGCAAGGCAATCATGGAGGGGGTTAGAAAGAAGTATCTGCCAGCCGATATAGATATGTTATCAAAGTCTCAGCAAGCAAAGATTATCTCATGGATTGACCAAGTCCCGGTGGTGGGGTTCAACTGTAGCAGGTACGACCTGAACCTCATCAAGCAGTACTTTGTAGAGAAGTTGGCGGCCACCGTGAATAAGGTGATGGTCGGAAAGAAAGCCAGCACGACGATGTTTCTGTTTACCCCGGAGTTTAAATTTCTCGACATCATCCAGTATCTGGGACCCGGTACCACGTACGACCGGTGGGTTAAGGCGTACGACTGTAAAACGGTAAAGTCTCACTTTCCATACGAGTGGTTCGATAGCGCGGACAAGCTCGACCATCCGGGGCTGCCAGACTATCCCGAGTGGTACTCGAAGTTGAAGGGTGAGTTCCTACTGTCGTTGTCCGAGTGGAAAGAGTGTAAGAAGGTATTCCGAGAAAAGGGGATGAAGACGTTCAAGGAATGGTTGCAACACTACAACGACTTGGATGTAGGACCGTTCCTAGAGGCTCTGACTAAAATGACGGAGTTCTACAAGGGAAGAGGCGTGGATATACTCAAGGATGCTGTGTCTCTGCCCGGTGTTTCCCTTCAGTACCTACTCCGCGGGTCGATCGATGGGAAGGCGGACACGCCCGAGGTGTGGTCGCCGAAGTCTGAAACTTACGAGATGATGAAGCAGGGATTGGTCGGTGGTCCGTCCATAGTATTCTCCAGATACGCCGAGGCTGGAAGGTCGACGATCAGGGGTCAGGTGGGGAGTCGGGAGGAGAAGATGTGCAAGGCGGTGCTGGGGTACGATGCCAATGCTCTATACCTATCTACTCTGTCGAAGGACATGCCGTGTGGTGAGGAGCAGATATGGAGTGTGACGACCCGGAAAGACAGTCGTATATAGACCGTTTCGTGAGGGAGGTCAGGAGTGAAAAGTGGTTCGGATTTGCGGAGTTGGATATAGAGGTCCCTGAAACGTTGAGAGACAAGTTCTCGGAAATGTCACCGCTGTTCGTTAATCGAGAAGTCGATGAGAACGAGGTTCGCAGCACATGAAGGACTACCTGGCCGGGACCGGTAGGAAAAGAGTCGAAGGACAGAGAAAGCTCGTGGGGGCAATGTCCGCCAAGAAGATGATCATATACTCCCCGCTGCTAAAGTGGTATCTGGAGCACAGTCTGATCGTCAAGGCGGTGCATAGGGTTATAGACTACACGCCCGGCAAACCGTTTCAATGGTTCGCTAAAGAGGTCACCGCTGCTAGACGGACGGGGGACGTCGACAAGAGCAAGGCGGTGTTGGCGGATATATTCAAACTGGTTGGCAACGCGTGTTGTGGCAAGCTGATAGAGGCACAAGAGAGACACCTGAACACCACATATACGAAGGATGAGAAGACTGTCGATCGGGCACTGAGGTCGGCGTGGTTCGAAGACCTGGAGGAGATTGGGGAGGCTTACGAGATATCGAGCAGGAAGACTCGAGTGGTGATCAACAGACCGTTTCAGTGTGGCATAGCGGTCTACCAGTTGGCCAAGCTCCGGATGCTGGAGTTCTACTACGATTTCTTGGACAAGTACGTGGATCGCGGAGATTTCGAACTGATACAGATGGACACTGACAGCATGTACTTCGCGCTGTCGGAGAAGAACGCTGGCGGCGGTGGTGAGAAAGAATATGAAGAGAAAGTTTAATAAGGAGAAGACCGAGTGGTTGGCGTGGGACGTGTGGAGCAACAGAACTCCGGGACTGTTCAAGCTGGAATTCGAAGGGGATAGAGCCATCGCTCTGTGTAGCAAGTGTTACTACGTGAGCGGTCATGGAAAATTTAAGCACTCGGCCAAGGGGATGTCGAAGAGATCTAACGATCTGACTTGGGGGAGGTATAAGAGTGCTCTCGAAGGGGGTAGGGATATGGCGGAGAACAGGGGATTCCGAATGATTAATGGGGTGATGAAGACGTACTGTCAACAAAAATTAGGACTCTCGGCGTACTACGACAAGAGGAGAGTGATGGAAGACGGGTTACACACCGAGCCTATAGGATAGGTAAAAAAAAGAACTCTGAGAGAGAATACTAAAGACTCTGATGATCCGGGGGTAGCTGGGTGTCAGAAGGCACCGCGAGAAGTTCTTCACGAACAAACCCTCGAGATGGCCCATCATCCAAATAGTAGAGCACGGGCTCATCGGGCTTGGTAATAGATCGATCTAGATGATATACATTGAGAGACCACACGGGATCAGTCGCGCGGCGGCTGCCACCTTCGAGCTCTCCCGGTTGATAGAGGTACCGGACGTCAATATCTGATGGAAGCCGTTGCTCCTATAAACCAACGGGTCGCCCGCGCGAGACGGCAGAGGGCTCGCTCGTCACCCTTTTAAACTTGATAGCATCTACGGGCTTCTTACCTATCAATCTGGTCACCTCTCCGTTCAATGCGGAGACCACGGCGGGCAGTCTGGCCACCCACTCGGTCGATCGCGAATTAGGGTCTACAAGTTCTTTAGCGTATTGGTGTCCCGAACAGTACTCTCAGCCCAGGGGTTCGATTGAAGCGTTCCACGATCCCCTGGTCCCGGTGGATGTTGACGCGGCCGCGTCTGATAGAAACTTCGTGCTTAGACAATAGATGAGAGACCGCGCCCATGAACTCGCGGCCGGGATCGACCTGGAGAAGATTCGGCCATTTGAGAGGACCCCTCTTATATATTCGGGAGAGAGCCTCGGCCACCTCCTTAGACTCTTTAGTGGCCAACGGCTCAGCCCCCTTATAACGACTCGCTACGTCAACGACTGTCAGCGCGTACTTGTACGTCTTACGACCGACGCGATCGTGGAGGGAGAAACAGGAGATCCGCTTGGTGAACTTGGTTCGGTACGGCACGTCGAATTTCGGGCGCGGAATATTGTGAGGCGCGGTAAATAGATCTGCCAGATGGCCTGCTTCTTGAGCCATTCCTTGACAGCGTTTTTCTGAAACCTTGGTCGCCGCCGCGAGGTTCTTGATGGCAGCGAGTCCCTTCCAGTAGCCGCGGGGGCTATAGTACACGTTCGCTAGCTTGCGCGTTAGGCGAACCGATAGTTTGATATTAAGTTTGCGCGTGTTCATCGTATGCGATGTATTCTAATATATCGACAATCTCCAACATGCCCTCGCCAGATCGTCCGATAATCTGCGTCGATAATAATAAACCTTTGTTGGAAGTACAATCGCGATTGGGGGTTAAGTTCTGAAGGAAATTGGGAAAATCTAATAACCCCCAGGATTGGTGGAGGAATCTAACATCCGCTTTGCGAAAAGGGTGGCCGCTTTTTCGTCCTCCCGCCACGTCGCGAGAGAACTCGGGCCAGACGAATCATACCCTTTGCACCAGCTATGAGGTGTTTAAGGGCAGTGTAGCCTACATCAATCATAGCAAAATAAAGTTCGTCAACTGACATCGTTCTATATATATATATATTTATAAAAAAGTTATTTAAAATAATTAATTTAAAATCTCGATTGAATATAGTAGCCGACGAGACCCACTACACCCATTCCCACGACGATGAACGCGATCTCGCGGTCTTTTTGGGCCTCTGACGGTACATAGAAATCTGAAAGTTGGGGCTCGCGATCCAGCGGCGCGAGACTTTTCTGCGGATATGCCAGCGCTACTCGCGGTTGGCTTCTTCAACGTTCTGAAAAGTTTGTGCGGCGTGATTTTCGCGGCGAAGCTCTTCATTGACCCAGTCAAGATGGGCGGTTCGTTTTTCCGACCACGCTTCCTTTGCGCTATTGAATTGTTCTACAGCTAAATCGTGACGCGTACTCTCCTCATCCACGTTCGAGTTTTGTAGTTTAGATAATAGAAAGTTGCTGCCGGTGAACGCAAATGCGTTTAAGAGCGCACCACCTACAATTATTGCGATTGAAGCCATTTATTTCCATATATTAACTGGTAGAATTCCAGCTTTAACTAGATAATCTCGGGTCCAAACTGCGGCCGCTACATCTAAGGTCGCGAGCCCTACGTCTCTCACAGTAAAGTCCAATTTGGGAGCGGATCCTCCTAGGGCCATCTTTGATAGTCGAGCATACCCGATACTGAAACCCGATATCACCACGGCGTGATAAAACGCATTCACTAACATTTTACCATCTTGTTCAGCATTATGCATATAAAAGGGGTCGCGATCAATGTTTAAATGGGGCGCGTCCAATCGCGATTGGTGTTTCGTAACTTTCTTCTGAACACTGGCTGGTTGTTTTTTCGATAATAGGGGGTATTTCCACACGCACAGGGCACCAACAACTGCCAGACCACCACCAACAACCCAACAATCAATTCACGAATTTGGGTTCAATCGGATTCGCCCAACCTCGATTGGGTGTTGAGTGTGCTTCCAATTCGTGAATTGGGGGTGTTGTTGTACTCAACTCTGTCTTCAGATGTTTTGCTGTCTCCGTCCCCGATTGCAACGACTGTTTAGCCTCTCGAAGCTCGGCGAGTATTTTATCTTGTTTAACTTTTCGGGTGGCAGCCGCCGCCCGCCCAGCTGCCTGTCTTTTGGGATTTTTTATATGCGGTATGTCATCCAGTGGCGGAGTTGGGTTCGATTGGGTTGGAGCAATCGGGTTCAACTCCGTCACTCTCGCCGGTGTGTCTTGTGTCATCATTTTCAGGGCTTATTGTTCGTGGGCATATATGTCCAAATTGACAGTGTTTACCCGTGGTCAACGCGGTTGTCAGCGGAGCTAAGTACATTCCAAACTTGTGATAAATTGAGCAGCAGGCTGTTCTAAGAGTGTGACCTATAAAAGTGTCAGTCTCTTGATCGTCAATCAATCCCGCGGTGTTTGGTATAGGGAGAAGTATACTAACGGCGGTTGCGTACAAATGAATAGCCGCCGATCCGAGAGTTTTTGTCATCTCCGCTCCTAATTTGGATTCGTATCGCGCATACATTTTATCGATCTCCGCATCTGACATCTTATCCACCTGAAAAACTGAGAGACGCCTACCGAGATAATGCTCTGATTGTCCCCCAGCAACCAGCGCAGCTAGACGCTCTCGTCGCGCCGCATTTTCATTTTCATTCGGAGTCGTTGCACTCAACCCAATACCAACCGCCGTTGGAGTTGATTCCGATTGCTCTGTCGGATCATTATCTATGTTGGCAGTCGGAGTTGAGGTTTCTTCTATTAGCTGATCGAGAAGTTCGTCGAAGTTCATTTTTCTTAAAATTAATTTAACTATTCTAACAAGTCTCATCACTTTAACATATTGCAAAGCGCACCACCCGATACTTATGGTCACCATTATGCTCGCAACAAAGCTCGCAGCGGAGCACCAAATTGTTAACATTGTTAACCATTGTTCAGCATTTGTTCAACATTTGTTAAGCATTTGTTCAGCATTGTTCAGCATTGTTCAGCAATTGCTAAGCATTGTTCAGCATTGTTCAGCATTTGTTCAGTAATTGCTAATTAATTATAAAATTAATTGATAACTTCGTAAGTAGTTGGTTGATCAGTCTTTAGCAAAAGCTTGGCGTGCTTAGTTTCCGAAAGCATCCGTCTAACCTCCAGGCGCTCCTCGCGCGTTGGGATAACGTCATTCTCTCGAAGACAGTCATCGAATGAGTCTCGGTCCTTGCAGTGAAAGAGGGCGACCCATTTCGTTTGCTCGCGCAGATCCTTGAGGACGGCGTTGTACTTTTGAGTGGATATCCATACGCTTTGCCTAGCATGGCGGCCAGAAAATGCGAGCTCGGAGAGCATGTCCTTCTTTTTGGTCATCGCCGCCTTGGCCGAGCAATCGTCAATCACGTATAGGGTGGGCTAACCCTGGAATTTTTGGTATAAACCACGCAACCAATCGTGAAGCCTATCACCGGGGTCAATAACGTATACCTCAGGGTCGGTCCATATCCACGTTCGCCGCTGATAAGTATCGTTGTGCCGCACAGTGGGACACAGGATCACAATATGACGAAAGGCATCGCTGTAGGACTCCTCGAGCAAGTCGAGGATGAAAACTGTTTTTCCACATCCTGTCTGCCCACATATTATGGCAGAGTGGGCATCTCCAATCGTGAATTGGTATTGATTGCTAATTTTCTTAATTAATTCTTTAGAATTATCAAATTTATTAATTAATAAATCGTTAGAATGATTGCTAATTTTCTTAATTTTTTCAAAATTATTAATTAATAAATCGTTAGATGATTTTTTTATTAAATCAATAGAGTGCTGAGACGTATCGGCCATCTTCGATGTTGAGTTGTGCGTCTGTAATATATATAAGTACACGTTCAATGGCCCGGCTCCGTCCGCCTCTTTGGTTATCTGGATCGTCACACCCTCGCTAGCGTTCTCAACTTGGCGTCCGCTGCCGTGTATTTGGTCGTCGTCGCTGGCTCGCATGTCTAGCCATAGCGCATATTTGGTATTCAGGAACTCCGCGAGGGAGACGGCCGAGAGATGCAGGTCTTTGGCAACCGCGGCAACCTCCGGGGAGCGCTTGGAGCCGGCAGACAAACTGCTTTCTTACTTCGTCCCACTGCAGGTGCGCGCGAAGACCCTCGCTGTAGAGTTGATTGGGTACTCCCTCAATCGTCACCTCTACCTCGTGATTTTGGGGTTATAGAATTTGTCGGTTTTTCTAGCACCGAACGCGAACCGAGCATCCTCGAACAACATCATTATACCTTTCATCGAGCGGGCGGGTACATTGACGTTAATATTCCACAATGTGTCGCCTTTGTCTTTCGTCATCTTGCGATGGCGAAGAACTCGGTCGTAAAGTATGGCAACGCGCCGGCGTACTGGGTTCTGATCAATCGCGCGAGTTCGGGCATCGTGACCATGTCGTACTCCAGCGAAACATTATCGATCATATACGTCGATAACATGTCGCTGGTTTAATGAGAACTCGGCCGTAGTCGTTGAACGTTAGTTCGTATTCGAGGCGGTCAGCCAAAGCGCTCTGATAGTAGGGCATGTGACTCTCAGCAACTCAAAGTCGAGCGGATGTAGAAGCGGTTGCCGTAAGCGCCCGCGACCGCATTGTCACTCGCGTTGTTATCTACCTTGTTACCAGCCCCGATTCTAAGTTTGGTTACGTTCTTATTTTTGCTGGTGTCAATACAACTGATAGACAGCGTTTTCGCGCTCTTGCGCCGTCTTCCATAGGTCCTGATAACAATGGTAGACGTCGCTGTCGTCGATCGACATCACCTCATTACCAGAAATCTTTATCATGGTCTTCTTGACGATGGCGCGACCAAGGTTCTGAACGACGGTTCGGTCCTCGTCCGTCGACGTCAGCGAAATAGTGAAAGCGAGGCGAACAGTACCCGGCACAATGACGTCGTTAGCTCCGAGGTTGGGGAAGCGGACCAAGAGCTGCTGGTTCTGGTCGATCGTCGATGGGTTGTTCGTAATAACGACACTCTGTCTCACGCCTTTTGCCCCGAGGGGCTCACGCAGTCTGCGGTATGGATTGAGTTTGCGACCGTATTGACTCGAAGACATAATTTAGTGAAACTATATTAAACCCTTATGGTTTTTGTCTTTAATACATAATTAATTTTAAGAAAGTTATAAAGATGGATGATTACGATATTAACATGGATGAAATCGGCAGAGACGATTTCCGCGATGATGATGACATCGATGACTATGACGAAACGACCTTCATAGAGACACCAGCACCCCCAATTCCACTTTTGTTTGATCCAGGCGCACCACGAAATACGCCTTTGGTTAATCCACGTGCATCTTTGTTTGGTCCAGACGCACCGGGAACTTCTCTGCTGGTGTCTCTATGTGGGAGGCCCCACCCCACGCAACTCCGGCGTGGGCGGGCGGTGCCGAGATTCCTGCGGGGATCTCCAAGGATGAGCTGGCGCCTCTCGAGGAAACGAATTCTCGGGTGAAACGGTGGGAGAGTGAGGTGGTCTAAAAACGGCATCAAGGCCATGTTGGAGTTCCGCAGCACTAAAAGAGGAGACTTGTGGGTTAAATGGGGTAATAGCTGGAAGTTACTGACGTACAAGACGACCCACGACCAGTTCCTCAGCCCCTCTTCCGTGAACCGATATGGAGTATCCCTCGCTCGAGCTCTCGGAGTGATCCGATGATCGGTCGCAGCTGCCTCAACAAATGGTAAAAAACACCCTACAGTCTACCGACGAAACGCTGGCGAAGACGGCCGCCGCTATAGAAATGAGCGAGCTCAGCGATGTCCCTCGTATAGCCACCGACGCTATTAACACAGTGGAAACCACGGTCAACGAAATGAACGGCACGAAATATGACCCACCATTACCTCTTCGCGAACTCCGGGACTCGATAAGGCTCTGCAAACAACTCGGGGCGAACTGGTCAATAACCTCTCCAAACTCACGGCACTGGACAAACATATCGCGCTAGAAGAAAGAAAAACTTGGGGAAAATCCGTGACGATAGAGAATCTACCGAGCGGATCAACAAACTCCTGCGGTCGTTGCGGGACGAAAGAGAAGCTCGCTTGGAGGCTGCTTCGACTAACCGTTGAGACCGCTTTCCGGCCAATTAAGTCGGAGCCGCGAAACAATCTCGAGGGTTCTGCACGAGGACACGACACTCGGTGAGCGTGAGCGCTTCGCACTCTGTTCAGAGAGAAGGACGTCACGATATTAACCATCGTCGCAGCTTTCAGCATGATTATATCGACCCTAATTCTATCTATATCGTCTCTATTTGTAGCTGTCAATGCTGGTGCCGCACCAGCACCCGCACCAGCACCAGCACCGGCACCCGCGCCATCCGGCGGAGCCAAGGAGTGGATAAAAAAACAACTAAAAGCCCTCGCCAGTCTCCTGGCTAAATTAGCAGGAAAGTTGGCTGCCACGCTGCCTGGTTTTATAGGAGGTCTCCTCTCCTTCTTGTTATCTATATTATCAAAAACGGTCGGATGGCTCGCCGAGAATACCTGGGCTTTAATCGTGGCCATCGCCGGTCTCCTACTATTCTTCGCCAGAGAGTTCCTAAAACCAAAGCGTAAATAGTCCGATCGCCACGAGGGCGACGACGAGCGCTAATTTCTCCTCCTCGTGTGTTGTGCTTCCAATCTCGATTGGTGTTTCAACATTGTTGATGGAACTCGATGGTGCATCCAATTTACGAATTGGGGGTACTGTGTTCGATTGTGTTGAGGGAGGTGTATCCATTTTGTGTTTTCGGGGTTTTATGAAATCTTTTTCAAATTTATTTGAATTTACAACTCCGCGCCCGATCATTTTGGGGGTGCGCTTGATGATATCCGTGTTCACGTTACCGTTGTGACCGATTTTTTGATTGGCGGTGGCGATTACGATCTGATTATTGTAACCATCAACCGGGTCGTCTCGTAGTATCATATTGCGCGGCGCCATATAAAGTACCTATTCCAAATAATCAAGTCCAACTGGGGTGCTGGCAGTCTGCAAAACGTCTTGATAATTCTGGATCGCCTTCTCCAGGTCCAACCTTAGCATGAGATGGCGTCCCGCCTACAAGTGCCAAGAATTGTTTTTGTGCATCAAACGCTGTTCCTGTACCCAGTATAGAACTGCGAGTTTGCTTCTGTGCGCCGAGGATGGCCCAGACGTACGTGCGAATAGATTCGTTGACGCGAGTAACCCCGGCCTGCGTGAACCCTAGACCCTTATCTAACATAAATGTGGTCCACGCGTTCTGAACCTCAGCAGCCTGCTGTATGTAATCGACGTGAGCCAGTTTCGGAGGTAACATTTTACAAGAAAACACGCCACAGTGCCGACCTCCAGACACTTCTGGCCCGAAAGTCATAGTCGCGGGGTCAAAATTCCCGGCATTCCGACTGACGATGTGGTCACCGGAGTAATCGTGTCTAAAATCAGTCTGCGTCCAATTCCCGGACTGGCCCCGAAATGAGAACGTCCCCGAGGGCCGGTGGTGGTATAGGAAATGCTTTCTTTTGTCCTCCATCCGCGTCTTTTGAAACGTTAAATTCGTTACACAATCTTTCAAACGCCATACGGTCGTATGCGTTGGAATGGGATCCCAGGCGTCGTCTTGAGGTAGAGAAATACCTAGTTCTTTGAGAATCCTCCTAATAGTATAATACTGTGAAAGTTGTAGACACTTCGGAGCATGACATTCTTGGATGTCAGATGGTCTTTATGTGAAACTCCACACCCGGATGTTGCGCACCATACAGCAAAATTTAGCTGGTTCTGCCAAAACTGCATCGGTGTGGCTTTCCACCCGTTTACCGACTCCATCGTAGTAATCTTGGGCAGCCTATATTTCTCAAACGTGTTAGGGAAATTGGTGGCAAAGCCACTGTCCGGTCTAACCGTTACGGTTGGGTGTACAAGGTTAACAACGTCTTTTTGCGTGTATTTACCTCCGACCGCGTACTTTGCATTAGAGTTAAAGCTAAATGCTTTTGTATCCATTGAAAGATATTATTATGTTTGCTACTATCACTAATGTTCAAAAAGGGAGTTGTGAACTTCAAAAATTAATAGACAACTGCTGCGGACAACGCCGGGTAGGCCTTAGATCAATCACCTTCACGGTTGGATGGCAGAATGTGGGGAAGAGCGAAGGGTTTTACTATGTGAAGGATGGACAACAATTAGGTGTAAAGCTGCCTCACGGACTGTGGGATAAGACAGCTCAAAGATTTTGTCAACTCAGAGCTTGACGGTATAATCAACTCACAGTATCGAATGCTACCGGGCTCGCAACAATGACATCAGCAGTGTTAATAAGGTGTGGTCTCCCCTTTGGGGTTGGGTATTCAACTCGGTTTTAGAGAGACATACTCCTCAAACAAAGGAGTGTTTACCCCGGCCCCGGGTGAGTACGTCGGTGATAATCCAGTGGACTTCACCTTCACGAAAACTCTCAGGGTGCAACTGGATCGGGTGAACACATCGTACAACACGGTAGACGGATCCCCCAGCACATTACTGAAAACCGTGCCCGCCAGCGACTGTTTCTATGGTGAGACCCTGACCTTAGACTTCCCACACCCCGAGATGAAAGTTTTGGAATCGGGACACATCCACGAGTTGAAGATTTCTATTCTCGATGATAAAGGGAGAGAGTTGAAGAACGATTACCCGATTTCGGTCGTCCTAGAAATTTCAAATTAATTAATTTTAAGAAAATTATTTAGAATTAAACGCATGTTCGTAATATATATTATCAACATTATTGAAAATGAGTATATACGGACCAGGCAGTTCTTCCGATTGGGTGACAAATTCAAAGAATTTGGAACCGGCAGAAGGGGGATTCATCCCGACAGAGGGCGACTTTTTAACTACCCAAAAAACAAAAGCCTTGATCAATAGAACTATATCGAGGGCCACGGACGAGATTCACAAGAGTCTACTGTCACAAACTTAGAGAATATGCCCTGGCTGTGAATACACAAAGTCGTGAAGAAACGCATACGGAACTAAACGAACTAGGTGAAAAAATAACCAAATTTCGAAAAGAGGCCCGGTTGGGGCTTGATAAAAGTCCGAGAAAGACCACCAGGCAGACCTTACGGAGGCTTATGATGCGTTGCGCTTAGAGGACTCTCTCACCAGAGAAGCGACACTTACTGAATTAGACGGTAAAATAATCGATTTTCGAAAGGAGACCCGAACGAATATTGAGAAAGATCAGGCGGCTTATAAGGTGTTGCGCTCAGAGGACTCTCTCATCAGAGAAACTGAACTAAACGAACTAGGTAAAAAAATAACCAAATTTCGAAAAGAGAGCAGGTCGGATATTGATAAAGTCCGGGCCGACCACCAGGCGGCCCTTACGTTGCGCTTAGAGGACTCTCTCATCAGAGATGCGGCATTTACCGAACTAGGTAAAAAAATAACCAAATTTCAAAAAGAGGCCACGTCGGGTATTGAGAAAGTACGAGAAGACCACCAGGCGGACCTTACGAAGGCTTATGAGGTGTTGCGCTCAGAGGACTCTCTCATCAGAGAAGCGGCACTTACTGAACTAGATAAAAAAAATAATCAAATTTCGAAAAGAGACCCGGTCGGGTATTGATAATGTCCGAGAAGACCACCAGTCGAACCTTGCGGAGGCCATTGCGGAGGCTTATGATGCGTTGCGATTAGAGGGCTCTCTCAGCAAAGAAGCGACACTTACCGAACTAGACGAAAAAATAGCCGAATTTCTGAAAGAGACCAGGTCGGGGGTTGAGGGGGTCCGAGAAGACAACAAGCAGGCCATTGCGGAGGATTATGGGGCGTTACGCTCAGAGGACTCTCTCAACAGAGAAGCGGCACTTACTGACATATACGAAAAAATAACCGAATTTCGAAAGGAGGCCCGGTTGGGTATTCATAAAGTCCGAGCAGACCGCCAGGCGGACCTTGCGAAGGCTTATGAGGTGTTGCGCTCAGAGGACTCACTCATCAGAGAAGCGGCGGTTGCTGAACTAGACGGAAAAATAACGAAACCAATTTCAAAAAGAGGCCTGTCGGGTGTTGAGAAAGCCCTAGAAGGCCACCAGGCGACCATTACGGAGGCTTATGATGCGTTGCGCTTAGAGGACTCTCTCAGCAGAGAAGCGGCACTTACCGAACTAGACGGAAAGATAACCGATGTTTCCGATAAACTGAAACATGATCGTATAGCCGCGACCAAAGCTCTTGAGGAGGCCTCTTATAAGATTTGTACTGAGGCATATAACGCAAACAAGGCGCTTGCCGGAATAGTGAAAACAATGAAAACGCCAAAACGTGTCATAACAGTTTGGGCTGAGAAGCGGGGCCCATTGATTGAGGGGCACTATGAATATTCGTTCGGTGCCAAAGCGAGTAATAAATATGGGGGATACACTATGACAGCCGCGGGTGAAGTTATCCAAATGGCGGTCTGCTCGGTTAATGCTAATGGTAAACCTGTGAGCGCGGTCGCAATAAATATTGTAGTAGATGGGGAAGAACGAAGAACGGGGGGTTGGAGTCACTAAAATCTCTGGAGATAGTTCGACGATTGTTTCGTTCGCCGGTAATGATCGAATTAGACTTTCCCAAAGTAGTGTTATTAACTTTGTTACGAAAATCGGTGACTCAGAGAGTTCTTCCACTATTGTCTCGTTGTTAATTGAACTTATTTTATAAATACTAATATATTGAAATAAATTTGTAAAATTAAATATGAACGAATCAACGCTTCCAATTGTCAATACCACTCCATCAACACTGAGTACAATTAACGAAAGAAGTTCAGATTTTAGGTTGAATAATATCGTCGCTATGCAGGATGTTTTAGTTAGAGAATATAAACAAATAGAAAAAGAAACGCTAAAAAATATAGGCGCGCGGTGAACATGGCTGAAGTATCTAGCACGGCTCTGGCGAGTGTTTCTGTGTTGTGTGGGGCTGGGACAGCTGCAACTATGTCCACCATTATAACGGTTCCCGTAGCGGGGATTTTATGTGCGGTGTCGGCGTTTCTGGGTTGTTGTGTATGGTAATTAGGGAACGTCGGGTGGAAAACTCGAGAAAAAATGTAGAAAACATGATAGAATATCCGTTCTCGCCAGGTCTAAGAAAAATAGCATCGACGTTATGGTGTCCAAAGCGTTGGCCGATAAGAAAATATCAAATTTAGAGTTTGAATCCGTGGTGGAAGAAATGCGGAGATATGAAAAATTAAAAAATGATATAAGAATCAAGGCACGCGCCACCATGCCCAAGATTGAGTGTACTGATTGGGATAAATTTAGGGAAAAACTTGGAGATAAAGTCGGAAGAAATGTTATGTACAGCACCATTGTGATTTTTTTATTTTTTAAAAAATTAATTTTAATTTTAATTAAAATTAAAATTAATTATATATTGTCGCAGTAAACAATTTATTAATTAATTTTAGGAAAATTATTAACAATTTAAAAAGAAAAAAAAGATTTTTTTTTTTTAGCTTCCACCGAGGCTCGGACCCACGCCAGCAAAACCCAAAACCCTTCTGGGCCCACCCGGCTAGCCACCTTTTCTGATCTTGTCTGATCTTGTCTTTGTCTTACTCGTCTCATGTTGTGGCTAGCCGGGTGTAATAGCTGCCTGTACAGCACACCCCATCTATCGGCTGATCTAGGAACCAGTGTCGAAAGTCTAGGCAACCTTGGAAGTGCCTGCACGGAAGCACTGAGCGCTCATTTTTCGTCAAGGGGCGTCCCCCAAGACAAAGTATTGTTGTTAATTTTACATATATGAAGTTAAAACCGTGTTGTGCAATACCAAATATTTACTCGTTTATATTTTTATTTGTTTTATATATAACAAGTTCATTTTTTATTTAATAATATAGGTTATAACGTTCAAAATTATTATGTAAAATTAATTAAAAAAATAAAAAACATGCCAACCAATCACAATGTAAGAAATACTTCCGGAATATCGATAGCGGGTTGTGTAATACACACCCACGTGTGTGTAGTATATATTACAGTGTGTTTATGTTTCATTCCGGAATATCGATAGCGGGTTGTGTAATACACACCCACGTGTGTGTAGTATATATTATAGTGTGTTTATGTTTCATCCCGGAAGACGTAATCGTGTAATCTCTCTATAAAATGGACACTTAATATACGTGTAAGGTAGGACACATAATTTGCGTGTTTATAACACGTGTAAGTGAAACATTGTCGTCTGCTTGGTGTTGTGATTACAATATAAATTTATAAGCGATATCGTAGAAATGTACGTTCGTAAACGAATCGTTGGGTTTTAAATATCATGGTATCATATCCGATACGCATTATCTGTCTTAATGTTCGTATTTGCCTCTTGTATAGTTGACATAATTGCCGGTATAATATTGGAAATGTAACGTTTTTATCGGAGCGTAATAAATTACGCTGGTATTTCATATATTCGATATCGCCTAGTGTTCTCATTTTATAGAATTTATATACAGGATTATAACCCCCGTATTCTTCGTAAACTTCTTCAACACAGTCATTAAAAATTTTCAATTCAAATTGTATTGTATTATCCATTTTCTCTAATAATATTGGTACTCGTTTTTTCTGTTCAATTTTATAAAATTAGTTTGATAATGTTTTTTACAGTGTTTTAATGCTGTAGAAACACCGTGACTTATTAGATCGATTCTATCTTTCTAACTGACTTTCCGATTTGAATTATTACTAAACGATAATACTTGCGAGCACGTAATCCCTTGTTAACCATTCGATGAGTAGCCTGAGTGCCACCGCATGGTGGACATAGCAGTGACTCGGCTTTGGTCCCTACCCCACAATGTCGACATGGGCGAGGCGAAACGGAACCTCTTCGCATCCATGCACGGTGATGTTTGCAATATTCGTAAATACCGGTGCGAAACATCTCTCGTGACTACCTGTCTTCAACCATGACACTTAACTAGAACCATTATGTTATATATATACTGAGTATAACATAGGGATTTTTATCTCTAATAGGGTGTATCTTCTCATGTCATAAATATATGGTCTCGCGGTAGTAGTATATAAGAGTCATAATGATTACAAGTTTCTTGTGGAAGCCACCACACGTAGTGTGTGGCTTCCATATAAACTTGTATCATTATGACTTTTATATACTACTGGGCTTATGTTGTATTGGTGGAAATACGTTTATGCGTGTCATTTTTGCGGATTTAAATATACGTCTATTTTATGAGCAATGTTTTACTGATGTCATGCCATATTTGCCACAGACTATGCATGTGTGTGGTAGAGAACTCGTTGACTGCGTGTGCTGGTTTCGCTAGGGAGAAGACCTTTTAGTATTACGGATGTCCACTGTCCGTGCCAGCCGAGTTTGTCCGCGTGTCAGTTGTTCACCATATAAGGGACCTTCTGTAGGTGAAGCCAGTATATAGCGCAGACCATACCATGGTCTGCCCTGTTATGTATGCTACGGGTTAGTGTTTCAGCATAGCCTGGTACTGGCCAACACGGATATATCAGATCCCATACTGGTGATGCTTTGTGTCATGATATTTCCGTAAATGACCACGATATTTGAGTTTAGTATGTGCTACACTCTCATTTGAGTGTATAGCCTGTAGGACCGATATGGAGGGGTTTGGGGTTTGGCGGGGGGCCAAAAAGCGACATTCGCATTGTCGAGACCAGTCGAGTAGATTTCGGATTATGAGATCTGGGTCTATAGTGTGCAGATTTATGGTAGTGTGGGATATACTATGTTGGATGGTATTTATTCCACGAGGGCTGTACACTGGTTTGGTTGAATTTAAGGCGTGGGAACATATATTTATGCCAAATATAACCCACGGGTGACATGGCAAAAGCCATGGTTTTGTAGTATTTATGTGAGATGTCGAAACGAGGGGTAGGCATATTCATTATTCCGTGCATGGTTTCACTGTGCGTATATAAGCGATGTCTCGCTATGTGTTGGCGGGACACATATTTTCTGGTTACAGAAGACTAGTACTGTATTCACCAGTGACACGGAGGATTTTGGTATGTACCTACAACATTTTATTTCAGCTGTGATTTGCCGTTGTTCGATTCCCGTTTTAGTCCGTTGTGCATCCTGTCTGTCTGTCTGTGCGTATTCGTCCAGTAATTGGAGACTCATTTCATTTTTGTAGCCTCTTGAGATCGCTCCAGCGGGCAACATTGGACGTTTTGGTCCACTCGTAGAGGGCAGACCCCAGTCAGTGCAGAGAGTCCGGTCGTCCGAGTGTCCGTACGTCTGTCTGGCGCAGTGTGTGTAGCAGCTCCGGGTACAGGCATGTATAGAGCAGTGTGTGATAGCTACATCGCGTTCAGCAGACAGTCAAAGCCATAGTTTAATGAAGTGAAACGCCATACACACATATCATATCATTATACTACCACCGAGTTGAATGTCACCTAAGTGAAACTTTTCCCGGCGTCTTAGCCAACGTGATAATCGCCATTTGTATTATATTGGAACTTTACATCCGGTCTACCACTTCTGGTATTACAACCCATTGATTCACCATGGATACTTTACATCGGGTCTACCACATCCGGGTTGCTACAGTCGAGTGATACCATAGGAACTTTACCTCTGGTCCACCATTTCCGGAAATAATACTACCTTGGGAACTTTACTTCCGGTACCAGCTTCCGGAACATTATCGTTATTGACTATCATGTGATGTAACCACATCCGGCTTTGACTTTGACATTCATACTTTGGAAATATATTGCATAGGCAATACATATGTATACTTTGATAGTGTATGGTAATACTCCTATCATGGCATATCATGGCTAAGGGATTGTATTAAGACTACATATATTGTTTATGGATTAATGCACTTGAAGTTGGATAATAGCCATATTGGTGACTAGACCTCATATTGCGGGTGAGGCAGACCTTGGGACCTTGATACTCAGAGGTTACCACTATCTATTGAGATATTGCATAGGCAATACATATGTATACTTTGATAGTGTATGGTAATACTCCTATCATGGCATATCATGGCTAAGGGATTGTATTAAGACTACATATATTGTTTATGGATTAATCCACTTGAAGTTGGATAATAGCCATATTGGTGACTAGACCTCATATTGCGGGTGAGGCAGACCTTGGGACCTTGATACTCAGAGGTTACCACTATCTATTGAGATACGCCAGCACTGGGGTAGCTCAGATGATTGTCATTTGTCCTCCAATGTTCGTTCTGCCATGTTATACTTGTATGTTATTTTACTTTGTTTAGCGATCATCAAAGTACTTGTGCATTCATACTATTGTCCACTACGGGACCATTGAGATACCACATACCGAGTTTATTCGTCTATAGTTTTTAAGTTGCGTTAAAGTATAACAGTCGATTGGCTTACAACCTTGTAGTAATTGAATAGTATCATGCACAGTACAGTGATGTTCGCATATCAATGTATCATGTATTCCTGTGTGTTCCCCATGTAATATAGTGTACATTATAAGTGATTAAGTGACTACGTGTACTTATCTACTCTGGCCTATCCCTTACACTTCGACTGCATTGTTACCACTTTTCGTTCGTCAGATCAAGCTATATTGGCCATAACGTCATAACAATTGAAGTATACTTGCTTCATATGATAATTGGGGAGACAATTTGTCTCGATCATTCCTGACCTTGGTAATAACCTTGACAGACTCCCCATGTTAAATTCTCATAGGAAAATCGTTTTTTCGCAATAAAATCAATATTTGATGGAATTTCATCAAAAAAAATAAATTGGGGAGGGTACCTTTTTTGTTATTGGTGAAAAAGTACTTACATTTAAATATATTTTAGATTTAATGTGTTTAATAGCCAAAAGCTCGTCGGCAGCAAAACGTGGAACAGACAGTAACTATGTTGCGATGATGATGATGATTAGCATTATTATTATTGCGGCACGTGTTGTGATAAACGGCTAGCGCCAATCACCCACACATATTATGGAAAAACGACGACAACAACACATGTCTACCACCCTCATGAATACTAAATTCAAGTCACAGTCTCATACGTGTAACTATGACTGAAGAACTTGGCTGTGACTGGATAAATGGGGCTTATGGGCTTTGCGACCAGTGTAGATCAACATCAGCCTGTGCATGCGCACAGTCTGTTCAAGATCTGTACTGTTTGCCACTCCGTCAATGAAACGTCCGTCATGCTTCTCGCAAGCAACGTAGATCGTTATCAGACTACAGGTAGTGTGCTATTTGATCAAGATCTACAATGGTCACAAAGCCCATAAGCCCAGTTTCTCCAGTCAGAGCCCCATATGACCAGTCTACTCCATGTCTTCTAGCAAAGTTCTAGGCATGGTCAGAAACCATAATGTTTATTAGAAGCAGGTCATGTGTTTCGCTAACTGTATGGCGATCCGTGCAGATCCTGATCATCCTGTGCGGATGCACAGGATGATCTGGATCTACACTGGTCGCAGAACCCACGAGCCCCATTTCTCCAGTCACATCCACGTGTATGTAATATATGTAAGGCGGTCACGTAAATATTAGTTCGAATGTATGAATATTCATGTGATTGTATTTGTAAGAGGGAACATAATGCGTTCAGCATTGAATATTACAATAAGATTTTCAGTATTGAAAGAAAGTCCAGGGGGCCGTTTCACTAAACTTCGTACGACTAAAATGTTCGTAATTGCCAATTTGTGATAGTCTCTAAATTTCATTAACTATGTTTTCTTGTAAACGATTATTGGATTTACATTTATTGAGCATAGGCTGCATATGCACCCGACAATGAATACCCGACATGCTTCTAACAAATGGTTTATACAAATTTGCTAACAGAAATCTCTGAACTTCAGGATAAAAACATAAAATACAGAAACGAGAGCGTTCAAATTTTAGTCTCGAGAGTAAATATCAATCGAGTGTCGGCTTACTACGGAAAACTTCAATTGTGAAGATTTACATAAAACCGTTTAACCCTTAGACCGCTCCATTTCTATCATCAAAAACATGCTTTAACAGCACTTTATAATAATTTATAACATGCTTTGACAGCACTTTAGAATCATTTCCATTGGAAATGGAAATGATTCTAAAGGGCTGTCAAACCATGTTTTTATTGAGAAATAACCCAAATATAAAAGCAACAGCAGACCACAATTGTTGTGAGTAGCGGTCTAAGGGTTAATTCAAGTGAAGCTGAATTTAATGAGTTTGAATCATGTGACCGTATTTAGCGTGTCTGCTGAGCTATTCTTGTATAGAATGCTGCAAGCATAAATTGTCGTCTGCTGTTGTTTTATCATGTTATCTCCGTTTCAACTGAAAACATGGTTTGACAACACTTTAGAATCATTTCCCTTGGAAATGATTCTAAAGTGTTGTCAAAACATGTTTTGATCAGAAAAATGGAAGATAAAAAATAAACAGCATACGACAAAATTTAGTTCAGCATTACATTGTCCGTTATGAAAAGCACGTAATATATACTGTTGTAGCCTGAAAAAGGTCTATGTAGCTTGTTAGAAGTATAACGGCTGTTTCATCGATGAACATAGCCAACCGTGCAGATCCTGTAACGACTGTGCGGATGTACATGCTGCTCAGGATCTACACAGGTCGTAAAACCCATAAGCCCTATTTTTTCCAATCACAGTCACGATTGACGACTGCTCACGGCGGTTGCTATGCTGGTTGCTAGACACTCGGTCTGCAATGGCCAGCGCCATATGTTCTAGTGAACTTGTATACGCCTACAGGTATAGCTGCAACACGTGCAATGGTACTGAATTTATTACATTATCACTGCCATTTTGGCTGTGATAATGTAATACATTCAGTATAATAAAATGTTTCATGCAGTAATTAGCTGTCTACGTGAAAACTTTCAGTGCACGTACATTAGCACATTTTCAAAATAACGTGGTTTCGTTGGTTGAGCCTGACCAATACAACGCCTTGATTTACACCATGAACTGTTTATAAAATGCGTATTGCCATGTGCAGTTTTTAACGTGTTTCGATGTAAAGACTCACTCGGACATGTGACATACAAATGCCCATTGAAAAAAGCCGATTTTTATCCCGTCAACACAGTGCGTATGTACCGTGAAACACGGTGCCGTGAAACATTTTTGATATCCTGCCAATACGACCTAATAACTGCGTATGAATATGTGCGGTGGCTGGGATTATTGTTTTGCATTTTAAAGCCATTAGTAGGTGTTGACGGGATAAATAGAATAGTAGGTTAGTACCGTGAATGGGAAAAATATCTGGCGCGGCTCGGAAACGGGATGTGCTCGGCAGAGCCTCGCCCATCCCGTTTCCTAAGCCTTGCCAGATATTTTTTCCCATTCACGGCACTAACCTACTATTCTCTATATCCCACTCACCGGTTCTCGTACAGTGAGTTGTGTTACTATACTAACGTATTGTACAGATGTACAGTGGAACCTCTCTAAACCGGACACTCGGGAAAATTTAGATGTTTAATTCAGATGTATTTCGCTGTTGTGTACCTCTGATTATAATGACGTTTCATGATTACAAAACACTACAACGTGTCATGAAGTGCGTACATGTCTGATTTACAGTGGAACATCTCCAAACCGGACACCCTGGGGTGTCCGGTTTCGAGAGGTTCCACTGTATGTTGAGTAGAGTGTTGCATTTGTTTTCAATGGACATGTCTATGTCACAGGCCCGAGTCTTTCACCTGTGATATAGTAACGGAGCCGTTGGAGATTGTCAAATAAATGTTACATTACCCATGCGTATTTTTTATCTTTATTTGTTACAGTGTGACCTCTCTAAGCCGGACACCCTGGGAAGTCCCCAGGGTGTCCGGGCTTAGAGAGGTTCCACAGTAAATCAGGCATATGACCACTCCAATACACTCGTTTGTGTTTGCGATCGCGAACAGACAGCACCATCGAGTTAAATTACAATGAAACGCATCAAAATTACCAAAAATTAATTTGTAATGTTGTCCGGTTTAGAGAGGTTCCACTGTATTTGTGTTTTTGAATAAATATTCCAACACTTGTGCATTTATCATCTTTTTTACGATTTGCAAGTCAACCCCCCCCCCCCCCCACCCCCAACCCCCGCCCCCATTACATAGAGCAGGCGATTGCAATTGATGGATTTACATTTATTGAGCATATGCTGCATGCATCACGCAATTGGAAAGCGCCATCGAGAAGCTAAACAGCTCACAAACGCCATACAGTGAAAATCGAAAGGGTGGACGACCAGGTAGTAGTCACACTGCCATACTGAGACGAGGCGGGTTTTCGGATTCAAGTATCGTCCGAAAGACAAGTGGAATAGGCATACAGTGAAACCTCTCTAAACCGGACAGTGTCCGGCTAAGAGAGGTTCCACTGAAAATCAGACATTTGATCATCTCAGATACCTGACCATGACACTCATCGAAAATAAGATCACAGGTGTTTTCTTGCTGTCCGGTTAGAGAGATTCCATTGTACATGTAATATGAAAGTACTGTTTTATGCCTAGGGTGGGAGTTGAACCCACAACCTTCGGCATTGAAGGCCAATGCTATATGCACTATAAAACCATCTCGCACAATCCATAAGCCGATATCGGCATTGAACGCACAATATTCGTTCTAAGTTCGTAAGTGCAGAACTAAAATTGACAGTACAGTTGACATTTGAAGCGATTTTGACAAAATTGTTGTTCAGATTTAATAACCCCTACATGTCTGTGGAATATACAGCATTAATGAATCGCATTAATGTGCGAGTTAATGTATACAAGTGTTCGTAAGAACCTTTTTTTCCAAACTTCGTACGACAAAAATGTTCGTAAGTGCAAAATTATGATAGTCTGTAAATTGCACATTAACAATGTTTTCTTGTAAACAATTAATGGTTTTACATGTATTTAGCTTAGGCTGCATGTGCAGCCTATGCTCAATAAATGTAAATTCATCAATTGAATTCATCGTACGAAGTTTAGTGAAACGGGCCGGCCCAGGGGCCCGTTTCACTAAACTTCGCACGACTAAAATGTTCGTAAGTGCAAAATTATTATAGTCTGTAAATTTCACATTAACATTGTTTTCTTGTAAATAATTATTGGATTTACATTTATTGAGCATAGGCTGCATATGCAGCATATGCTCATTAAATGTATATCCATAAATTGAAATTTACAGACGATCTAAAATTTGCACTTACGAACATTTTAGTTGTAAGAAGTTTAGTGAAACGGGCCCCAGGTATCGATATTCAATGTTTACGCAATACTATCCAGCCGTCTCACAAAAAGCCATACTTGAGACGAATCACGTGATCTTGTACATAAGAAGTTCATGAAAATATACTTACAGAAACTGCAATACGTAAATGACGTCGAAATTTGACATGTTCTGAACATTTCATCAACTTTCGACGTCATTCACAGAAAATATCGTAAAATCTGTAAATACATGTACTTTTCATGACAAATCGCATTTCTTCTTAGGTACCAAATCACATGGCTTGTCTTATATGTGGCTGTGACTAGAGAAAACGGGCTTTGCGACCAGTGTAGATCCAGATCAGCCTGTACATTCGCACAGTCTGATCAGGATCTGCATTGATCGCCGTTCCATCAATAGAACACCAGTCGTGCATCTAACAAGCAATATATCTCGTTATCTGGGGTGCGTGTCACTAAACTTCGTACGAATAAAATGTTCGTAAGTGTAAATTTAGGATCGTCTGTAAATTTCAATTGATGGATTTACATTTATTGAGCATAGGCTGCATATGCAGCCTATGCTCAATAAATGTAAATCCAAAAATTGTTTACAAGAAAACATTGTTAATGTTAAATTTACAGACTATCATAATTTTGCACTTACGAACATTTAAGAAGTTTAGTGAAACGGGCCCCAGGTTACATGTGTGTGCTATTTGATCAGGATCTACACTGGTCAGAAATCCCATAAGCGCCATTTCTTCGGTCACAGCCACAAATGAGACACGCCATGCAATGTTGTACCTTCGGACATGGCGTGTCTCATACAATAGGAGTATACTCACACATGGCCTCGCCGAAGTACCAGAACTCCATGGTATATATCTCGGCGAGCGCCGTCGGCATACACACGACCATGATCATCACGTCGGCGACACACAGGTTCATCAAGTACACGTTCATCGCCGTCTTCATCGTCCGACTGTACGCGATCACGGTAATCACGAGCGTGTTTCCGAAAATCCCCACCAGGAATATGAGCACATATAACACGGTTGCCGTTAACACGATGTAGAGCGGGGCGTGTGGCTGTTCTGGTGTTCCGTCCGTGGTGTTAACCTGGTCCCGACTGAGGGGTTCAAACCCCGCGGATAGATTGGAATACAGCACACCGTCCGTGGTGTTAACCAGGTCCTGGCTAAGGTGTTCAAACCCCGCGGATATATTCGAATACAGCTCACCGTCTGTGACATTAATTCCGTAATTCCCGACATTGTTAGCGTTCGTCTCCGTGTAATTGTGAAATGTGATATTTTTTAGGATCATTTTATTTCCAATTTCGTCCATACCGAGGGTATACCATCCATTTTATTGTGGCGACGTCTGCGTACGGCCGTTATGTCGCCGCTAAATGTCGGCAGAAAAAAACACGTCCTGAAAAAACCGGGCTTGGTTGATTCCTAATCAGTATAGTACGGAGCCCCACGAAATAACAAATCGTTCCCACGAAATAAAAATTCGTTCCCTCAATTTAACAATTCGTTCCCACGAATTAACAATTTGTTCCCTCAATTTAACAATTCGTTGCCACGAAATAACAATTCGTTCCCACGGGAACGAATTGTTAATTCGTGGGAACGAATTGTTATATCGTGGGAACGAATTGTTAATTCGAGGTAACGAATTATTAAATTGAGGGAATGAATTGTTATTTCGTGGGAACGAAATAATAAAAAAAAATCCATGTCCGCTGCGGGGCTCCGTACTATAGATCCAGACCGGCCAGAGTACATTAATTTGCAGAATAATTTTACTGCATCTCCGCAGAAAACCATGTTCTGACAAAATCAGGGTTGGTCGATCCCTGATCGGTATAGATCCTGATCAGCCAGACTACTTTAGTATGCACTAATGTCGCGACGACTCCGCATAAAACCACGTTCTGAGAAAAAAGGCTTTGTCACCCATGTATAAGCTCAAGAATAGGAATGATTGCTTCGCAAATTATAAGTGAGAATTTGGCTTGATAAAAATTCTTCCGGTTGCCCAATGCGATTTCAAAATGGCAAAACACAGGTAAGTACCTTGTTTCATATATTGTATATTTGTGTAGAGACGTCCTATGAACATGACATTATGCTTATCCGAACAACCAATGATTCCGATTTCAGCAGAATATTCATACTTCATGCAAGATTGCCAAGTTTCCCAGATCATTCGAGAAAACTACCGGACATGCCCGTCCAGGAAGCTAAAATGTGCAGTGCTAAAACAACGCCCAACAGTCGATGGATTCTCGAAAACGCTCACAGTAGAGCTGTGAAGTCACTATGTTTGATCCGTTGACAGTATAACCCGTTTTAGCCACAGGTGGAAGACTAGAACCTGTGACACAAAGAAAATAAACCATTACAAAAAAATCCATTACCAAACCCACTTGGTCTCATACAGTACTATCTTCTCTTATAAAAAGGTGAGAATCAATATCGCTATTATAGAAAGAGCCCTCTCTTTTCCGGCTCGCACAAACACAATAAACATCGATTAAATGTATGACTTCTGTCTCTGACAATCGATAAAGGTCTTAGGTGTGTGAATATACTCACTTCAAATCGCTGTTTCCAGCATTTATTCAGTTATTCTCATTTGGTATACCCCATCCAAAGCGAAATGTGCGTGTACGAAAGAATCTCACACATAATCGGAGGCCGTCCGGCGTGGATTATCGGTCATATTTGGCCGATAGCTGATCGCCAGCTCGAACTAATGTCGTGCACATGACAATATACATTAGAAACTCCAACCATACAATGTTCGTCCAATTGTGACAGTTCACCGATCTAAAAAAACATTTGTCTGTCTAATTTCGTTCATTATCTGGAGCAGGGTCACTGCAACATCTTCCATAATAAAAGCACAGAAGCGTCTATGTAAGAACATCTCTGATTGGCTAAACCTAAACATAGGACCGCGAAGACTTTCCCATTTCGGGATTCCGGAAGACATAATCTGATAGTACGCGAATCATGAATGAAAGGCAATGAAATTAGAAAAAAAGTGTTTTTTAGATCGTTGAACGATCACAATTGGACGAACTGTGTATGGTTGGAGTTTCTAATGTATATGGTCATGGTGCACCACTTTAGTTTGAGCTGGCGATCAGCTATCGGCCAAATATGACCGATAATCCACGCCGGACGGCCTCCGATTCTGTGTGAGATTCTTTCGTACACGCACATTTCGCTTTGGATGGGGTATACAAAATGCGAATAACTGAATAAATGCTGGAAACAGCGATTTGAAGTGAGTATATTCACACACCTAATACCTTTATCGATTGCCAGAGACAGAAGTCATACATTTAATCGATGTTTATTGTGTTTGTGCGAGCCATATTGATTCTCACCTTTCTATATAGAATATGGTACTGTACGAGACCAAGTGGGTGGGGTAATGGGATTTTTTTAATAGGCATTTTTGTTGGGTGTCATATGTCCGAGTCTTCCACCTGTGGTTTTAGCATCGATGCTGAGCATTCTTTTTCAATTTGATGCGAAGACAATCTACTTGGCTTCGTAAGTTGGTTACCAATGGGTTCTAAATGCTGTTACTGCCTTAGTTTAAAGTCACATGTGAATGTATACTTTTAGCATGGGAGTATGAGTGCTTGTGCACGAGAAGATGTGCAACACTTATATGTATTCACAATTGGGTTGAATGCCGTTATCCAGCAAGCTTGGCTTGTGCTTGCATGTTATAGCAACTTAACAGATAGTTTATGTTAAACTGTATAGGGTGTGCGCAGTTTATCAAAGTTAAAATCCTAAACTGAATTTCTCGTGTCACGTGATGAATGTTGAGTCACCGTCGTGAAGACGTAGCAGTATTATCACAGTTAATATAACAATACGATCAATTCTATGAAGTTAAATACAAGTTAATATAAAATTATTAATTGTCTGAGTGCACCTTTCCATACAACTGTCACGTGAATTGTCTGAAGCATACAGAACAAGAAAAACATACGTCCATCAACAAACGTCATGGTGAACAGTTTCCACACATTATTTCCGTTTCATTTGAACGTCATCAATGTTCCGCATCACACCTTATATCCGCGCATCAAATTGAAAATACATTATACTGTCAACGCATCAAACAGTTACACTGTACAGCTCCATTGTGAACGTTTTCGAAAATTCGTGGACTGCTGAATATTATTTTAACAAAATTCATCACATAATGCACATTTTAGTACTGCAGAATGTCTTGGGAAATTTGTATATTCGTGATTTCGAGGGCTGGGAAAATTAAAATTGATCAAAAATCGCTTCCTGGACTGGCATGACCGGTAGTTTTTTCGAATGATCTGGGAAACTAGGCAATCTCGCAAGACGTATGAATATCCTGCTGAAACCGGAATCATTGGCGGTCCGGATAAGCGTAGACGAGTGGCATGTTCATTGGAAGTCTCTAAAAAAATATACAAGAGATGAAACAAGGTACCTACCTGTGTTTTTCCCATTTTAAATCGCATTGAACAACCAGAAGTATTTTTATCTAGCCAAATTTTCACTTAAAATAGCGCAGCAATCATTCCTATTCTTCAGTTTATACAGGGGTGAGTGTACTGCAAGATGCAGATTAACCATTTCACCCCTAAGTAACTGGAATGTTAATTTTGCAACCAATCCAATCGTCACAAACTGCTTTTCAGACTAGTCCATTTATGAAAAGGGGCTGTTTTTGCTCTCAAAAATATGAAAATTACTTGCAAAATGTGCAGGTCCTGATGAGACGGCTCGTTACGAGCCGGCTCATCTGGATCTGCACGGTTTGCAAATGGCGCTATAGCGGGCTTTTGGGTTCAAAGGTTTACAATTTTCTTGCTGGGTACCGATTAACAGGAATTTACCAACATTTTCTTTTCTATTTGCTTTATTTCTCAATAAAAGTATATGTTGTTACCGCTCATTTGAACCGTCTCGATTTGATGAGAAATAATAAAAATAATCATGTGTTTCCTCTTAGAAAATAGTTATCTTTTGTATGAAACGAGTAACTGTACCTCCGTAAAATGCTTGAAAATAGCCACGTTCTAACAAATCCAGAATTATTTGAAGTTACTTTACATACTCGTGGACTTGATTGAAGCTACCATAATTTTCCAAAAGGTCCAGTTCAGTGCATATAATTATGTTTGCTAATCATTTACAAACATCGGTTGTCGGAGCAACTATCATTCTACATTATATTTCTGCACTGACGAACTTCGTATTCTTACGAAGCCTAGTGAAACGGGCCCCAGTGTAGATCCTGATCACCTAGTGTGTTTTAAGATGCAGTCTGATAATGATAAACAGTGTTGGTTTTGCTGAGTCAGTCATGAACAGTGAAAACCCTGATCCGCTGGATAAGGGTCTGGTCCGGATCCTCACTGGTCGCGAAGACTGGTTTTCTCAGACCCTGCGCAATTACCATCACCAAAGGAAATCGTATGTAACCCTTGGAACCCGAAAGCCCACTATAACGGCGTTTGCAAACAGTGCAGATCCAGATGAGACGGCTCGCAACGAACCGCCTCATCAGGACCTGCACCTTTTGCAAGTAATTTTCATATTTCTGAGAGCAAAAACACCCACTTTTCATAAATGGACTAGTCTGAAAAGCATCTTGTGACGATTGGATTGGTTGCAAAATAAATATATCAAAGTCCATTCCAGTTACTTAGGGGTGAAAGGGTTAAAGAAAGTTGGTCTCCGATATGCGCCGAACGTGATGACAAAGATTAGTATTATAGGTTGGCATCGTATTTCTAAACCCAATTGTATATGTGTCGCCTGAAAAAATAGATGTCCGCGGCCCGCATGTCGCGCCCGCCGAGGCTTTGATAGTATTCCGAAAAACTTTAACCAACAACTTTAGCACGAAAACTTTAACCCGGACGCACGTCCGTACGTACAGACGTGTGCGAATGTACCGACTATGTCACGCAGTCCGCAATTAGCAAAAAAAACACTGAAAATATGTAGTTTTCTGAAATGGTGATTAGTTGGTTACCAATTTAATTGTATTGGTTTATTACTTAAACTTGTGCATCTAATGACAACTGTGGTATTTTACGAACACCAAAATAAATTGAATTTCACCGTTTTCCTTACTTGTACGTACATAAAGAAAGTTCATAATCAAATTACCTCCCCCGTTTATCACAGATTATTGAATATAACGCACTGGATGCCTTTATTTGGGTAGCTATTCGACGAAATGTCCCCATACCATTCGTGGCCGCTGGTTTAGTCTCACTGGCAGATCAAACTACACGTTCATTGGATGAATAGTGAAATGCGGCTGTGACTTGAGAAATTGAGCTTATCTGTTGTGTGACCAGTGTATATCCAGATCAGCCTGTGCATCCGTCAATGAAACACCCGTCTTGCTCTAAACATGAACTATATATCGCTATCGGGCTACATGAGTATTATATCTGATCCGGACCTACACTACTGTATGTTCCATGTTTTTGTGCCGACGAAATTTTGGCTATTAAACACATTAATCTAAAAAATATTTAAAAGTAAGTACTTTTTTGTCAATAACAAAAAAGTCACCCTCCCCCTCCGAAACCTGGCGAGATAGCTTGAAAATGATGTAACTAAGAAAACAAAAGTGAGATTTTGAAAATCGGTCCACAAATAAAAACAATATTTAAAAAAAAATCTATTTTTAGAATAAAATCAATTTCTTTTGGGAGGGTGACTTTTTTTGTTATTAAAGAAAAAGTAGTTACTTTTAAATATTTTTTAGATTTATTTTGTTTAATAGCCAAATGTTCGTCGGCAGCAAAACGTGCAACAGACAGTAGTCACAAATCCCATAAGCCAAATGTCTCCAGTCACAGTAGCTTAGATAATCTCAGCTATACGGATGACTCTGTGTTTTATAGTATCTGTATCTTTATAGCTGAGACCCGGCCGTTATAAAATATGGTCACAATAACAGCCATCCTTTTATTCCCGTTTTATTCGCAACACGCGAGGACAGAATGTGCAGTTATTGTGGCCATATTTTATACTGGCCGAGTCTCGGCTATAAAGATACAGATAACGTAAAAGACAGATGAAATAGTAAAAGTCATCACTATAGCTGAGACTATCTAAGCTACAGTCACAGCCACAAATGACTATATGTAGTGAATGGAGCCTGAAGTAACGTTAAGCAACGTCGAACGCTACATACGTCTTTGCAGTCAGTGTGGATATCGTGCTACTCGCCATTTCAATACGATATTTTATTGACGTTTTTACCGATGAAGCAGTTGCTAACAACAACAACAAGTAATGCAACTTCCAGAATCCATCCGATTCAAAGTACCTATTCTTTTATATTGTCCTTATTACGTAACGGATGTTGATGAACGTTAAGCTGCGTTTGGTGGCCTCTGTATTTTCGCCCAAACTTCTGTCGTTTTTGCGAAGAAACGATTTCCGTGTGTGCCGAACTCCATGGACCACCAAATGCAGCTCATGAAGACGCATTTGCTGCGCCATATTTCATCAAAATCCGTTTCATATTAAGGAAAATATGAAATAATACTTTCAAGATTTCAACACTTTCAGCCGCTGTTGTTGTTGTTGTTATAACCATGTGATCATGTACCTTGACTATCTACAGCCCTCTATAGCGGTGTTTGAAAACATTGCAGATCCTGATGAGACGGCTCGGATCTGCACTTTTTGCAAGTAATTTTCATATTTTTGAGGGGAAACTAACACCCCCGTTTCATAAATGGACTATTCTTTAATGTTTGTGACGATTAGATTGGTCCTAAAATTAAATTAACATATCACCGTACATTTCAGTTATTTAGGGTTGAACGGGTTCATAAGAGGCAGTGTGAATGCTGTAGCAACGCAGTGGCGAGCACGGTGTGTGCCCTGATCACACTATGTGTTGATGTTGATGATCTCATGCCATACAGATCGCAAATGCAATACGCCCACCGCATTTTGACATGTCGCGTTTTGCTCGTACATATAATTAATTAAAGCGTCATTATCGCATTCTTTGGTAAAATATTTCGGACAGTACAACGTTCCGCTAAATTGATCGACGTTGTTTTCTTTTGCTGCATGTAACGTTACAGATATTTCATACACAATCGTTGGCAACTTACGGAAACTTCGATACAAGGGATTTTCTCACATCCAGAGGAATAATGTGCACGCAATTTCCTGTTCCGTTTGAATTACATGAACTGTTGGCCTTTGTGGCTAGATATCCTCAAATAAATCTACTTAGCTTTGAATCATTTTCCGTATTCGCAGTCAGCGCGTTTATTCACAGCATGCTCCACAGTGTGTCTAACCACGGGAAGTGAGACGTATCCATGAATCTATCTGCACGGCTCCCACGGCACCGTTTCCAATACTGAGGAATGTTTACATAGCGCCGGGCGACGGCGATCCAGGTGCATCGACAACCAATCAGCAAGGATCAACAACTAGGAAAAGTGTAGCACATGTCTACGATGGCAAGCCAAATATACAATGCTTCCAGTCTGTCTTTTGTTGGTACGGAACGCCAAATCTACATAAACTCAAATAATTAAGACTAGCTCTAACTAATTAGAGCTGGCATTAAATATTTAGATCTAGCTCCAAATCATTTGAAGAGCTCTCTATATCATTTGGAACTAGCTCGAAATAGTTAATGATAGCTCTAAATATTTAGAGCTAGCAATAATTATTTGAGTTTATGTAGATTTGGCGTTCCTGGAACCACGTGATCATGTTCCTGGAACGCCGAATCTACATAAACTCAAATAAGTAATGCTAGCTCTAATTATTATCATATATCATTATCATATAACGTCTGGCAACACGTGTAGCTGAGCAGACAGTAACGTAAATCGACCATCCATGCCTTGGATCAATCTTACAAACAGGTTACCGAAGATGGAGAATCACAGGCTCGTAGCCAGGGGCCCGTTTCACTAAATTTCGTACGACTAAAATGTTCGTAAGTGCAAAATTATTTCACATTAACAATGTTATCTTGTAAACAATTATTGGATTTACATTTATTGAGCATAGGCTGCCTTTGCAGCCTATGCTCAATAAATGTAAATCAAACAATTGGAATTTACAGACACGGGCCCCTGGTATCCGTATATATGTAGGTAGAAACTGTTTTTCAAGAAAGCGTAGGGTGAGAGCTCACTAGGATCCCCGTGGATTTTTGTAAATGGAGATGCAAAATCCTGCAATCTAGGGCATTGTAAAGATGTTTTTGGCCAATTTGTTAAGATATTTTATCTAAGTGTACATTCGTTCCATATTCGGTCAATTTTCATTGTCAAAATGATGTGCAGGGCCGGGTCGTTTACCTGAAAGGTAGCTGTGCCCCTGAATCAAGAGTAACTTTGTTAACATCATTAACTATTTCAGGAACACCATCGGTGTTAGAATGCGCGGGATTTGTAGGTTTGTCAAACCGACTAAAATACTCCGCCAATCTTAACGCCAATACTGCCCAGAAATTGTTCTAAGGTTTAAGGACCGATTTTATAGAATATGACGTGTTGTTTCAAATGTAGTAGTATCATACATGTGACTGAATATCTATGTAAAGTATGTCTGACCCTGTTCTTCTTAGAGTATATTATACAGAGCATTGAGTTGCCATCTCCGCCATTTTAGTTTGTACCTGCTATCGGACAGTTTCACCACTTGGAGCATTTGACACACACAGCAAAAAATATGCCAGCAGATCTAATAAAAGTTGGTGCAATACGTCCCAGATATATAGGACGACAACGTCCTATAAATATTAGTTCAGCAGACTACACAAAACGCTAGATATCTGAGCGTCTCTACCATCGCTTACAAAATATACAGTGGACACTTTTTTCAATGTGTAAAATGTCACACTGATGCACTGTCTATTATTACAAGTACATTTGTCATATGTAAAGGCCATATTTACTCGCATAGCAGGCAAGGAGACATAGTGACAATACACAGATAACTGCTTACCAGTCACAGGATTCGATAAACATAAATATGGTAATACAGGTATATAATTCCAGCACAAAAATATTTACACAATTCCCTAACATTTGATTGGTCCGTTGCAAGTCTCCGTCCAAAATTTATGTCCCAGTAAACTCCATGCCGAACTACTTTCGGTAACCGTCAGGCGCAGTTAAAATAATTCTTAAGAAAACGGAAAATAAACACATTTTCTTGATGAATGTATTTAAAATGCTGGAATTATAAGGAATGAATGGCCTTTTTGTTGAATTTATCGGGGATATAAACTTGGAAAAGTCGCGGGAATACTGGACGAGGCCTTCCGGCCTTCGTCCAGTATTCCCGCGACTTTTCCAAGTTTATACCCCGATACATTCCACAAAAAGGCCATTCATTCCTATAATATATATACATCACTGTGTATTGTGCTTACGGTTACACGGTCTGTACTGAATTCTCAAAAAGTTTAACATAGGGTCAATGAACCCTTCAGATATCAGAATTTGTATATACATTTGATGAAAACAATACATAGCACGCATAGCACGCTGTAGTCTGATATCTCCTCATCATGTTGCACCAAACGTTATTCATGTGTTTGTCATATTATTAGTGGTATGTGTCAAACACAATTAAAGGTAAAACTGGACGATGGCTTGGACACACTAAGATGGTCGATATGGCAACTCCATGCAATGTGTTGGATATAGTAGGAAGAGAATGTTAACATGTATGTAATGCTTATAGCCCATCACTTTTACGAAGCAATTATGCATGGATCATATGATGATCAGGGGCCGACACGGGTCCGTAACCACAGTAAATCAATAGCTATCCATACGTAGTGTAGTCAAACGTAGTGTATAAATACAATAGGCCAGCTGTTTAATGCTATAGACACCGTTCGCTCGCAGTTCCTGGTCAGTTGGTGTACAAATCTACGTCACAAGCATGTCAATGTATTTTTACTAAGCACAAATCACGCAACATGCTTAAACGCGATTTTGATTCCGTTATCGAACGGAAAGGGTTTGACAAATTTATATGTTAGATTAGTGGCTGACGAATATTTTTGACGTAGATGTCATTTTGGGAGGTGGTGTCAAAGGCCTAAAATTCAAAATACCATCCAAGATTGCCGCTCAATTTTGAGCATAGTACGTACGCAAATCAAAATAAAAGGCGGTTTTATATAATTCAAGATTAGTGGATGATATTATTAGTCACAAATTGTAACATTTGAGTGACTGATGTTTATTGCAGTGATCCACGTCAATATGTTGAAACTATAATGGGATTTCGGCCCGATTTAACACGTAATTTATACTTCCACAGCCCACAACACAAGGTGTAGGATCACGTGGTTTCTGAACCCGATTTTCTGACGTGACGTAATCTGTGACGTCATTTTTACAGTAGATTTTCTTTAAAATCTTCCTAAAAAACGGACGGATGTTGATGATATGTAGCGCACCAAATACGATGGTAATGTGTGTTATGGGTACTCTGAAGGTTATTTTCAAAAACTTATACTTTTCACAAATAATCGAGTACCGTTTATTTCTTACATTCACGTGCTCTAGTTTTTATTTACATTTACGATAACCGATTCTTCGTCAAAACGACAGAATTATGAGATTAAAGCCGCCTATACAATAAAGGGCAACGTGTACCGCATTTGTTGTAGTATATTTCCTAAATATATGTCATTCCATTAGAAAGACGTTAAAGGAAATCTACTGTAAACGCATCTAAAAAAACATGACGTCACGCCGTTCGGAAACCACGTGATCCCACACATTGAAAAATGTGTGACATATATTCGGACATACAATATCGCCTTGTCTTTGGTAGCTAATTTGCCCGTAACGCTTTGAAGTGAATATATTGAAGACCTAAGACATTTAACGATTACTAGAGACATAAGTCAGTAGAAAAATCGAAATATGTGGTGTTTGAGCGAGCCAGAAAATACGGCATTTTTGCGAAGCTGTTTCTTACCTTGGAAATGGGTGGGTGGGGTAACGTTTTCCAAATGAGCCAAGTATTGGGTCCTAGGTCCGAGTCTTCCACCTGTGTACATAATAGTCCAGTGGACTATACTACAAGCTAGATACCTGGGCATTTCTCCCATCACTTTCAAACAATAAAATTAACACATTTCAGTGTGTAAAATTCAAAACTGATGTACGGTCTATTATTAGACGTACACCATCACTACACATTGTCACAGGTAGACCTTATTTCTTAGTAGTCCATATATATGATAATGTGTTCTTTGTTTATCACCAATCAGCAAAATATGACGTGGCAACAGGAGAATATTCTCCCGCCAGGCTCGGAGAGTTGAGTGACAATGCATTCTGATATAACTGCATACACGTCACTGTATTTTACACGGACTATGTATGTCACTGCATGTCACTGCATGTACAGTGCTGTACCTAGGACTTCTATTCAAAGGGACATATTTCAGTTTTCGGGTCCTTTTCTGTTGTAAATGAGTGAGATTCTTATATTTGAAGGGACATTGTCATTTTAACGTGGTAAAATGTCCCCAGGCTCGCTCTATGTACAACACTGATTGCATACTTATGTAATACCGCACTGAATTATGTCTTTCTGTTGCAAGATGTTCATAGATTCTCGAATAGTTCAACAAAGGATACATACGCGTTTTATAAAAAGAAATGATAAGAAGAGGGCCATGATGGCCCTAATTCGCTCACCTGACTCTATGAGCACCAGAGGAGAATGTGGCATTGAGTTATAATGTGTATTTAAAAAAAATGTGCTATTTTTAGATGGCGGTCATCTTGGATTAAGCGATGACTCTCATTTTACCAAATCTGAAAATGCTTTACCCAAGGATCTTAACTTACTATGAAATTTGGCCAGCATCGGCCATGTGGTTCCTGAGAAAGAGGCGTTCAAAATCTCGAATAAATGGACCTTTTGGCGGCCATTGTGGATGACATAATCATCCGATTACGACAAATATTGCACCAGAGCAATCGCCTCATCGATACCTTCAATTTGATATATGACATGAGCATATTCGGTCAAAAATAAAATTTGTCCCCAATTTGACCCCACGGGCCACGCCCATTTTTAACCCCGGGGTCACCGTTTTAATACCTTTGAAAGAGCATTCTACATTGATCATTCCTACCAAATTTCGTCGAAATCTGGCTGGTAGTTCATCCGAAGAAGATTGTTTAAGAATTTCCGCTATTTTTAGACGGCGGCCATCTTGGATTAGCGACGACCTCCGTTTTAACAACTGAAAAGGCTTCACACATGGACCATAACTGTGAATTTTGGCCCGCGGTTCGCGTGAAGAATAATTTTGAAATCTCTAATAAAAGAACGACCTTTTGACCTTTCGGCAGCCATCTTGGATGACATGACCATCAAAGTTCGACACAAAATGTACCAGAGCAATCGCCTCTCTGTTGCCTTCGATTTGATACAGACATGACCATATATTCGATCAAAAATAAAATTTGACCCCAATTTGACACCACGGGCCACGCCCATTTTTGACCCCGGGTTCACCATTTTAACAAATTTGAAAGAGCATTGTTCATCGATCATTCCTACCAAGTTTCGTCGAAATCCCGCTAGCGGTTCATGAGAAGAAGATTTTTTAAGAATTTATGCTATTTTTAGACGGCGGCCATATTGGATTAGCGATGACGTCCATTTTAACAAATCTGAAAGGGCTTCACCCATGGAACATAACTTTTAAGTTTGGCCACCATGGGCCAAGCTGTTCATGTGAAGAATAATTTTGAAATCTCTAATAAAAGAACGACCTTTTGACCTTTCGGCGGCCATCTTGTATGACGTAAACATCCGATGTCGACAAAAAATGCACCAGAGTGATCGCCTCGTTGATACCTTCGAGTTGATATATAACATGACCATATTCGGTCAAAAATAAAATTTGACCTCAATTTGACCCCACGGGCCGCGCCCATTTTTGACCCCGGAGTCACCATTTTAACAACTTTGAAAGAGCCTTGTACATCGATCATGTAGACCATGTATGGTTCAGTCAATATATTCTATATCTCGGCATATTAAGGATCAAGGCAGTATACTGGGATGACTCTACATTATCGATGAGTGGCAGGAGTATACCCTGATCAGATTAAACATTCGTGTGTAGGCTGGTCTGAGTCTACACTGGTCGTAGATCCCGTACACCCATTCAGTGGATATCGTCGACAATGTCACATAATAGTAAGGTAAACTAAGTTGTTGATAAGTTTGTGCTTAGTGACAGAGTATACCCAGATCAGATTATACATTTGTGTCTAAGCTGATCTCGGTCTACACTGGTTGTGAATCATGTATGGTTCATTCATCCACTACTTCTTCTGTCATGTCACATCATACTTTAAAAACCTGGCTGATGTTCCGTTTTGGTGAGTAACAAACAGAGTATACCCATATCAGATTATACTTTCGTGTGTAAGCTGGTCTCGGTCTACACTGGTTGTAAATCATGTATGGTTCATTCATATCTTGCTCTGTCATATCACGTCATACTAAGATAAAGCTTGGCTGATGTTCCGTTTTAAGGAGTAACAGAGTATACCCATATCAGAGTATACATTTGTGTCTAAGCTGGTCTCGGTCTACACTGGTTGTAAATCATGTATGGTTCAGTTCGATTCCACTCCACCTACTTTATTCTATCCTCACGTCACGTCGGACTAAAATAACACTTGGCTGATGTTCAGTTTTAATGAGTAACAGACAGAGTATACCCAGATCAGATATACATTCGTGTATACGCTGGTATAGGTATACACTGGTTGTAAGTCATGTATGGTTCATTCATCCACTACTTGTTCTGTCATGTCCCACCATACTCAAATAAACTTGTTTTATGTTCCGTTTTAAGGGATAACAAGCAGAGTATACCAAGATCAGATTATACATTTGTGTCTAAGCTGGTATCGGTCTACACTGGTTGTAAATCAGGTATGGCTCATTCATCCACTAATTGTTCTGTCATGTCACGCCATACTCTAATAAACTTGGCTGGTGTTCCTTTTTAAGGAGTAACAAGCAGAGTATACCCAGATCATATTATACATTCGTGTCTACGCTGGTCTCGGTATACACTGGTTGTAAATCATGTATGGTTCATGCATCCACTACTTGTTCCGTCATGTCACGCCATACTCTAATAAACTTGGCTGGTGTTCCTTTTTAAGAAGTAACAAGCAGAGTATACCCATACCAGATTATACATTCGTGTCTAAACTGGTCTCGGTCTACACTGGTTGTAAATCATGTATGGTTCATTTATTCACTACTTGGCAAATGTTACATTTCTCAGGAGTAACGCATAGAGCACAGAGTATACACTGATTAGACTATACATTTGTGTGTAGATGTAGATGATGTACGATTCAATCATGCAGTCATACGTTTTACAATTTCAAGCTGTACTCAGATGATTCAAGTATATTACATTTGATAAACCGAGTATATCCTGCTCAGCATATACTTCGATGTAGGCTGGTCTGTGCCTACGTTGGTTATATTCTGAGCGGTTATTGAAATCAGTCGATATGTTTTCGCACACCACGTCATCGTAACGTACAAGAACCTGACCCGACATTATCACATAGTAACTAATGCAGTATACACTGATCAGAATATACGTTCGTATGCAGGCTGGTCTGGATATACATTGGTTGTAGAACTGTGCTGTTCACTCACCCAGTTGATACATTCTACCTTGGCAGGGCATACTTATTTATAATAGGAAGATTATACATGTTTGCGTAGTGGAAAACGGAGTAAACCCTGATCAGACTGTATAGTTGTGCCTAGGCTGGTCCGGATCTGCACGGGTTGTACATTATGTAATGATCACTCATGTAATCGATATCCTGCCGTGTCACTTCATACTCTCGAGTTGCATGTAAGTTTAATTTTATAGCGGAATGTGAATCTTGTTCATAATACTGTGACATAATTGTGGTCAATAAATGAAAGTAGATCGCTTTTCCCAGTGACACGTGTGAGTGTTATTTAGGTATGTATTATTATAACAATAAAGAAAGCATTATGTCACTGGATTAAATGCATGAGCCGCTTGGCTAGACATGCGATCTGATCGGGATCTACAGTGTTCGTTAAATGATTTTTAACTGACACAAGATACTTTGCAGTAGATATTTGATATGAGAATAGTTCACTGAACTATCCATCCCGCCACAAAAACCTGCACACCGTTCTGCATCACATGTTAGGAAGATGTATTTGTATGTTGCATGTACGTGTTCCTACCAGCTTCAATATCATCTTGTTGTTTTTCTACTATTCCTTTTGCTTTTTACTCGCTCTATCTTCTTTCTCTCAGTCAAACGTCCTTGCTGTTCGAATGTCACTATTATAGGTACATGCACTATGTTGAGAAGATTTGTGAACATACATGTTATCTGGTGTTGTTGGGTGAGGTTGTCATTGTTGATACCTATGGCAGCTCTTCACCTCGCTAATTTAATTAATAAGCCGAATGGGTAATGATTTATCATCCTGGAGGGCTGCTATAGGTAATTTTAATTGTAGCACACAGCCGATATTGCTTGCGTTTACAATATCTACTAACATTTTATATATAATACTGAATGTGTTAGCGGATATAGGTAATTGTTTGACCAATGTATTTAAATGTAGAGGATCCGGATTACTATTTAACCTCAACATTTTTCTAGCAATAATATCTTTGATTTTGCTACTGCTGGCTGGTGATGTTGACAGAAATCCAGGGCCTGAAAATGAGATTGGATCTTTTTCAATTTTACATTTAAATATTAGAAGTATTCGTAATAAGGTCAGTTATATCGAGGACACTTTTACAAATCGCCACATTCTGGGGGTATATTAGTATATGTCAGACCACTTATTAGCAGAATGAATGCAACATTTAGAAATATTTTGGGATGAAACTATCTGGATTCAAGTTAAGACAAACCGTAAAACGTTCTTGATTGCCACGATTTACCGACCCCGTCGTCAAATATCGAATTTTGGGAATTACTTAATCGCAATCTAGAACTTGTATCCGATATAACAAATAATATTATTAGTGTTGGCGATGTAAATGAAGATCAATTAAATGTACTAAACCACAAGTTAAAAGACGTAATGATTATGAATTAATTGAGAAACATAATTACATCCGCAACTCGGGAAACAGCTACTACTTCAACCTTACTGGATCAAATTATTGTTAACCAAGATCAAATCATTCTCAAAATCGATGTATTTTCTGTTTCGCCAAACATAAGTGATCATAAGGCTACATGTGTCATCATACCAGCTGAAAGTTCATATAATAATTCATATAAACGAACTGTATGGAACTATAAAAGAGCAGACTTTGCTAAATTTAACGTGCTCATGCTTAATATTGATTGGACAATTTTAAATAATGGTAGTGTAGAATGCATCTAATATATTTACATCTAAGTTCATTGAGCTAGTTAAGCAATGCATTCCATGCAGTCAAGTTACAGTGCGGCCTAACGATAAACCATGGTATGATTTAGAAATTCGCCCAACAAGCAAGCTAAGGGACAAGTTACGAAAGAAAGCAATACAATTTGGACGGGTGGACGATTGGAATAGATACAAAAAAACTCGGAATAAAGTTAATAATATGAAAAAACATGCAAGAGAAGCATTTTATAACGACATAGAGTTTAATCTAACAGAATCATTTTCGAATAACAAAAGATATTTCTGGAAGCTAGTCCGACACTTTGTGAAAGACAGCAAGTCAAGTGGTACTATTCCTCCATTAAAAACCAATGACGGTAAAAGCGAAAATTTATATTTGTCTGATGCCGAAAAAGCAAACTGTCTTAACAACTTCTTCGTTTCAATATCAACTGTTGATGATACTAACTCTACTTTACCACCGTTTGAATTAAAAACTAACCAAGTTCTTGATACGATTAATATAAATGAATCTGAGGTTAGAGATATAATACGAATTTTGAAAACTAATAAAGCTTGTGGATACGATCTAATTAGTCATAGAATGTTAAAAGGAACTATTACATCTGTCTCAAAACCTCTGACGATCCTCTTTAATAGATATGTTAATGAATATCAATTTCCGATGGCGTGGAAATTAGCAAGTGTAATTCCTCTATTTCAAAAGGGGTGTCCACAGACGCCTTCAAATTATCGCCCGATATCGTTATTAAGCTGTCTAGGTAAGGTAATGGAGAGAATAATGTTTAAACATATTTATAATCACTTGCACTCACAACAATTGATTTATAACAGGCAATCTGGTTTTTTACCAGGCCACTCAACGGTATATCAACTTATAGACATTCACCATCAAATATGTCAGGTATTTGATGAACGACAATCTACATGTATATTGTTTTGTGATATTTCTAAAGCCTTTGATAGAGTATGGCATAAGGGGTTAATATTTAAGCTAAGGCAAAATGGATTAAATGGTTGTATTTTACACTGGATCGAAAACTACTTGTCGAACAGGAAACAGTCCGTATCAATACGGTCCACAACCTCAGATACCAAATTAGTTACTGCTGGCGTACCACAAGGTTCGGTACTCGGCCCATTACTATTTATAATATATGTCAACGACATAACTGACAATCTATTAAATATTGTTCGATTATTTGCCGACGACAGCTCTCTGTCCTTTTCTTCAACAAATGTTGATGATCTAGAAGGCATAATAAATCATGACCTGCTAATGATTTCTGATTGGGCTAAACAATGGTTGGTTAGTTTCAATCCGAACAAGACTGAAGCGATGCTTCTAACATTAAGACAACTTGATCGACCCTTAAACTTAATCTTTCAGAACACGTCCATAACCTTTGTTGACGATCATAAGCATCTTGGTTTAACACTGAGCAATAACGGAGAATGGCATACACACTTACAACACAAATATATATATCTTATATGAGACCTATACTAGAGTATGCTTCATCAGTCTGGGATGGGTGTACAGAATATGAAAAGGATTCATTGGAAAAAAATCAGAATGAAGCCGCGAGAATAGTAACAGGATTAACACGGTCAGTATCACTCGATAACTTAAGGCAAGAAGTTGGATGGCAACTTCTATCTGTTCGACGTAGTATTCAAAAGCTTTCGATCATGTACAAAGCCAACAATAATCAAGTACCTAGTTATATTTCTAACCGAATTCCACCCACTGTTAATAATATATCTCGTTAAAATCTTAGAAATCAATTTGATTCAAATTTCCCCACTACACGACTGGAATTATACAAAAAATCGTTTATACCATCTTCGGTACAACTCTGGAATGAAACTGACCCGTTGCTGAGAAATGTAGACAGTCTTAGACACTTCAAAACATCATGCGCCCAACAATTATATACTCAATATAATATACCACCATACTATTTAGAGGGAGGTCGATTGTTTTCAGTTATGCATGCAAAAATTAGAATTAAATGTAGCCGTCTTAATTGTGATCTTTGCAATAACCATATCAGAGAAACTCCCTACTGCGAATGTATTGAAGTTATAGAGGATGTTGAACATTACTTCTTTGCATGTATTAAATATCATGCGCAACGTCTAATTTTATGCCAGTCACTGCGACAATTTTATCCCCTAAACGCACACATACTTTTGCATGGCATACCTGAAGAAAGTAATGAGTGTAATACTGTTATTTTTTAAAGCTGTACAAGATTATATTAAAACTACGAAAATATTTGAATAACACACTTGGTGGATGCCTGAGACGCAAGCTCTATCGGATGCTTTCCATTTGCCAACATTATCCAGTACCACCTGATAACAACGAACCCTGAACTCAACTGCAGTGCACATCTATCTATGCATTAGGTTATATATTATATGTACATTGTGACACATAACTCTTTCATTCATTCTCCCAATCTCCCCTCTCACTTTCTTTACTCTCTCTTTTTATCCAATTGTTCTTTTCGTACATTGTGCAAATATATATACATATACCGCATGATTATTGGTATGTACCCATGTACATATACCTGTATACTTATCGCCATTGCTGTTAAATTCATGTATTGTTGAAATACTTGGGTAAGGGCTGTAATTAATGTTGTGAGAACTTGTAGCCCAAGCCCATTGTACTTATATGCAATAAACTATGTTTAAACTAAACTAAAAACATCGATCATTCCTACCATGTTTTGTCGAAATCTGGTTGGCGGTTATTGAGAAGAAGATGTTTGAAGAATTTGTGCTATTTGTAGACGTCGGCCATCTTGGATTACGTAATGAGGTCATTTTAACAATTTTTTAATCCCCCTACCTAAGGGCCATGACCATGAAGTTTGGTGACTATAGGCCCAATGGTTACCGAGGAGAAGACGTTTGAAAATGTTCACGGACGGACGACGAACGGACGACGGACAACGGACGACGGACGGACACATTGCGGTAACAATAGCTCACATGAGCTTCGCTCAGGTGAGCTAAAAACAACACATAACACGCTGTTCTCTAATGTCTTTCGAACATGTTACACGAACGTTTATTCATGTGTTTGTCATATTTGTGGTATCTTCCAAAAGCCACAAGTGGTAAAATCGTTTTTATGGAGAAGTCCAAATTGAAAACAGTCGTTGTGTGCTAATCTGCATTCACGAGGAAACCAGAGAAAGACGAGTAGGCCTTAATTGACTCCACACTTGTGCCACCTCCTACAAACACAATGTCACCGGGAACAAGATGGGTCGTGACGAACGTGCTCGTTTCATATACCCCTTTATCCGTGTCGTCATTTGTGGGGTCGAGATACGCAAGTATGAGCGACTTGGTACCTTTATATATCCGCGCATACACGAAAGAATTTACTTTCGTGCTGATACGTTGCTGAACGAGCGACAGGGCGAAGTAATAGAGTCCCGCGTGTCTGCACGTAAACACGCCTGTATTCGTGTCGTACTCCACTCCGTTGTACACTACTGTGATAAACCGGAGAACGTGCCCCACATTGTTCACGCTTGGGGCTGACTTCGGGTATGTAACCGTGAATGCGGACACTGGCTCTAAAATATAGGAGAGTTATCACAGTTGATTACTGTCTGTTTCACGAAACCTGCCCAAATTTTACGGCTAGACAAACAATGCAAAAATAATGAAATGTGTTCGATAATATTAACTTTTTGTTTTCTTAGTTTCAAAGCTATCTAGCCAGGTTTCAGAGTCAATTTCCAAAATGTTTCGTTTTTTGACGACTCCTCCAGGTTCTCTTTTTCCCCCCATGTTAAATTCCCATAGAGAAATCATTTTCGTAATAAAATGATTATTTGACCAAATTTTACGAAAACAAATTATATTATCGAAATACAATACAATGTGTCATGGTTATTGCGAGAAAATTGTTTTTGCCGACGTTTCAATGGTTGAATAGCGTCACGTGACGCTACCACGTGACCTCAGTGAAGCATACACAAGTACAGTTTTAACGTTACAAGCGTATTTCTTAGCGTTACACGACATGACAAACGTAATGCCGGGCCGGTGTATTTTGATATAACGTTTATCCGGCTCAACTCCAACACGTTATCAATTACTCGGCGAGCCTCGGAATTCCTATGCGTTTCCTAACCTCTTATGATAAACTTGATATCAAGAGACACGGCATGTATTGTCTACAAATAATGACCTATTTCCGTATATGAAGTAACAAGAAAGTAACAAGAAACATAAATATTACTGTAGAACCTCTCTGAACCGGACACCATACGGACCCCATTGCATCATAAGATTGGTCCTGCGAATCTACTGGGTGCCCCCGGTATCCATCCAAAGGGTATGTTGTTACTACTCAGTTGAACCGTCTCGACATAAATTGTTGATGAGAAATGGGAAAATTGCAGACAAATACATATATTAATTATAAATATGTATTACATCCTGAGGACCCCATTGCGTTTATTTATTTGTTGTGTCTGTTCATGATTGAAAATGACAACAACATGTTTTGGAGTGCTTAATTACAGCGGAACCTCTCTAAACCGGACACCCTGGGACCTGTGTTTACTAATTTAGCATTTGCAGACAGGAAAGCGCGATCCAATAAATCAATATAGAATTGACATGTTGACCGATTACATGTACATGTATATAGAGGATCTTACAGGAGTGAAGATTTAATACGATATTTATAAACGAGTTTACTGATGTCATAAGAAACAATGATATGCCAAGTTTCTTATGATATCAGTCAAAGAGTTTAATAAATTTCATATTAAATCAGCACAAATGTTAGATTATATTTATCGCAATCACACATCATCATAAGTTTAAGATGCACTGATTACCTAGTAAGATGTTGTTTCTGGCCTTAGCTCCCTTATTCCACCAACACCTTCAATGGCACATGGTTATTGTATTGAATGTGTACCTTTGATATCTCCAGACGTCTTATTTATCAAAGACTGCGCATCACGTGATATCCTCTCCACCTGTAATTGGGTTGTGCGGATCAACTCTTGGAACTGACTATCAGTGGCAGCCTGCTTCGCCTCAATATCGGTCCGCAAGGCACTCGAGTCGCTGCCAAGTTCATCCTTGATTATCTGTACGTCAGCGACGATGTCATCTTTAAGAGTCTGTACATCTAGCAGCAGCTGGTTTCTATCGTCTGTTAATAATGTTTTAGCTTATTTATTTTTTCATTTATTGATGCTTTTATGCATAGTTAATGTATTTATAGACCTCGGTCCGTAACTTCAACCTGTGCATTACACGACATGACACATGTAATGCCGGGCCGGTGTATTTTGATATGACGTTTATCCCGCTCAACTCTACGGAGACCCACAGGGGACGTATAATTATTGTTTTATTAATTCGCTCCCACGAAATAACAATCCGTTCCCTCAATTTAACAATTCGTTCCGACGAATTAACAATTCGTTCCTCGTATTTAACAATTCGTTCCCATAGAGGATGTTCCATCGTACATTTTGAATAGCGGGAAATAATACACGAGTGTGCGTCGGCTTCCGCGTAAGCAACGAGTGAGCGTAGCGAACAAGTTGCTTGCACGGACGCCGACGCCGGGACGCGAGTGTATTATTTCCGCTATTCAAACATGTACGATGGAATATCCTATTTATTACACTTTCACGGCAGATATATATGCACATTTAGTCGATTTTTAGCCAGGTTTTTTGAAAAAAAATCCAGGCTATTGGATTGGCGAAAGCCGGGCGGGCGGGCGGGCGGGCGGGCGGGCGGGCGGGCGGGCGGGCGGCGGGCGTCCACAATCAATGTTAAGTTTTCGTGCTTGAGTCCATTTCTTTGTTAATGTACCACCTAGGACCACCAAACGTTCACAGCTTCATAATCAAGGGGTGCCCACCACATATCACTATCCAACACGTTACTTTTTTTTTAACTTGACCCATTTTTTCCGCGCAGTCGACTTAGCCATTTTCAATGTTAAGTTTTCGCGTTTACAATGTTAAGTTTTCGTGTTTAATTCCATTTCTTTGGTACTGTACCACCTAGGACCACCAAACTTTCACAGCTTCATAATCAAGGGGTGCCCACCACATATCACTAACCAACATGTTACCTTTTTTTTTTAACTAACCCATTTTTTTCGCGCAGTCGACTTAGCCATTTTCAACGTTAAGTTTTCGCGTTTACAATGTTAAGTTTTCGTGTTTAAGTCCATTTCTTTGGTACTGTACCACATAGGACCACCAAACTTTCACAGCTTCATAACCAAGGGGTGCCTACCACATACAACTATCCAACATGTGACCATTTTTTTACCTTCACCTATTATTTCTACGTAATTGACTTAGCCATTTTCAACGTTAACTTTTTAACGTACGTCTGGTTAAATTGTTTGGTTAAAACTTTTAACGTTATACTATATCTCTGCAACTGCTTCGCCCATTACCTTGAAACTTCACATGGGTGTTTATCATCATCCATATTTTCATTCTAACCCCCAACCGTGCGGCCCCTGTGCCCAATGTCAAGGTCAAATTACTTTAAAAAAATTGTTAAAGTTTTTTCGTGTATTATATCTCTGCAACTGCTTCACCCATTACCTTGATACTTCACATGGGTGTTTATCATCATTGTCGCACCCGCTTGCGGAAAGTGCGATATCGTCGGAATTTTGGCATACGTCCGTCCGTCCGTCCGTCCGTCCGTGTGTCCGGTTAAAGTTTTTTCGTTAAAGTTTTTCCATCTACTACATGTATATCTATTTTTTAGTGTCCATGCCTCGCCCCAAGGCGCGATATGCAGGCCACGGCCATCTAGTCTACAAAAAGTGGGTATAATTATGTTATCCAAGTGTCTATGCTTTGAAAAAAACTGGCCTTCGTGGCTTTGCCTCGTTTCTTGTTTATATTATAATCAATGAATTGTGATGTGCGCATGAATAGTTACACAATGACATGTTTTCCCGCGTTTTGACGTTACGTTGTGTGACGTGACGTCATATACATTTTTTGAAATCCAAATTATGCAGCTGTTTCTATGAACTAGATATATTTGAGTGCATGTTTGGAATGTGTTCAATCACATTAACATTCTAGATTAGTCGAGACCGTTTCCAGGTTTTCAAATAACTTTATTTTGACTGTAATAACAATTAAACATTTTGCATGGTAGCACGTGGTTTCCAAGAAAGCACACGCGCAATTACCTTCACGGTGTATTATGTGTAAGTAGTTGATTACGGGTTTTCTCTCACAGCAAAACCCGTGCAAATAACTCGCAAGAGTGTAATAAGTCGTGGTAACGAATTATTAATACGAGGTAACAAGTTGTTAAATTGAGGGAACGAATTGTCATTTCGTGGGAACGAATTGTTAATTCGAGGGAACGAATTGTTATATCGTGGGAACGAATTGTTAATTCTTGTTAATTCGAGGGAACGAATTGTTATATCGTGGGAACGAATTGTTAATTCGAGGGAACGAACGAGCCTCGGAATTCCGGAATTCGGAATGCGTGTCTTAACCTCGAATGATAAACTTGATACCAAGAGACACGGCATGCATGTCTACAAATAATGAACTATTTCCGTACAAGCTCCAGATAAGCTGCGTATTTGCTTAAATACCCAATTAAAATTGCCAAAAACCCAATTGAAATCAGAAGTAGCGAGTATCAAAAAGCAATACAAAATTTGTGGTACCTTTACCATGCTGCAGAAAACAATAAACATACCACAAATATAGCATATTTTTCTTATTTTCCATGAAAACACGTCTTGGTATTTCATTAGAATTGTCTCCAAGAAGACAATTCTAATGAAATGCCAAGATATGTTTTCATTTCGAAGCAAACTGTTCAATAATTGCCGTCTGTTGATGTGTAAACAGTAGTGATTTTATTTTACCCAATTAAACTTTTGAAATACCCAATTGCTTCAGAAATGATGGAGTGACAATACTCAATTACTAATTCCTTATCAGGAGCCCTGCCCTATATGAAGTAACAAGAAAGTAACAAGAACAGCAAAGCGAATCAACAATCATAATTTTAAATACTATAATAGAACCTCTCTAAACCATGAGGACCCCATTGCAGGGGCGCCGGAAGAATCATAAGATTGGTCCAGCGAATCTACTGGGTGCCCCCGGTATCCACCCAAAGTGTATGTTGTTACCACTCAGTTGAACCGTCTCGCCGAGACGGTTCAACTGAGTGGTAACAACATACATTTTTAATGAGAAAAATTGCAGAAAAATATTTACATTCCGTTTTTTTATACATGAATTACAAATATGTTAAAAGTATTGATCCGGCAGTCGCCGGACCTGCCGGACCTGTTCCGACGCCCCTGCATTGTGTTTAATGTTGATGGGTTTCACTGTGATTTATCTCATTGTCGTGTCTGTTCATGATTGAAAATCACAACAAAATGTTTTGGAGTGTTTAGCTTAATTACAGCGGAACCTCTCTACACCGGACACCATGGGACCTGTGTTTGCTAATTTAGCATTTGCAGACAGGAAAGCGCGATCCAGTAAATCAATATAGAATTGTCATGTTGACCCATTGCATGTACATGTACATAGAGGATCTTACAGGAGTGATGATTTAATACGATATTTATTATACGAGCTTACTGATTTCATAAGAAACGAGGCTATGCCAAGTTGCTTATGATATATGTCAACGAGTTTAATAAATATCATATTGAATCAGCACACATGGTTATTGTATTGAATGTGTACCTTTGATATCTCCAGACGTCTTATTGATCAATGACTGCGCATCATGTGATATCCTCTCCACCTGCAATTGGGTTGTGCGGATCAACTCTTGGAACTGACTATCAGTGGCAGCCGCCTTCGCCTCAATATCGATCCGCAAGGCACTCGAGTCGCTACCCATGTCATCTTTAAGAGTATGTACATCTAGCAGCAGCTGGTTCCTGTCGTCTGTCAATGATCGCTGTTCCTGTGTCAGGTGTTCAGCCAGCGAATCCACTCTGGCCTGCATGGAGTCAAGCTTGTTTTCAAAACGAACCACCTTTTCCAATAAACGTTCCTCAAAGTGATACTTTGAGCATTGTGGTTCGTCAAACATGAGTTCGCTACATACAGTGTCCATCACAAGACAAACGAGGACAATGTGCATTGCGCGACTGACAACATCCATTGTTAATATTTGCTTAAAATGCTATATTTAACACCAGACCAGCGCCTCTGTCTTAACCGAGTGCCGGGATAAACGCATGTGTGCGTGTATTGATAGTACCGCTCAAGGTTATATTTGGAAAGTCAAACAGTAATGATGGGCACGTACATGTACAGGGTGTTCCAAAATGTTGTCCTGACTAAAATGTTCATATAGTTTATAACATAAACATCCATTCTGGTTGCATACGTATCAACGTCACTACATTTATCTTGTCAAATACCATTAAGCATTAGCATGATGCTGGGACGGCTAAAATAATTAGGAAACTAGACAATACCAGGCTAGTGTATTTTATATCAAATTTATCGGTAGCCGATTTCACCAAATGTGCTAAGCATACTTATCTAGCTAAGTATACTTTGAGGGAGTAATCATTTATTTTTCACGAAATGCATTATTTCATATATAACTAACGACTGCATATATTTTACGATTAAAAGTATGCAGATTTATTATACTGAATTTATGACACTATCATAGCCAAAATTGCGCTGTGATAATGTAATAAAATCAGTATAATACAAATTAATAAAGTTATCCTTAAATTGAAAATTTCTCCCTCAAAGTGTACTTAGCCAGATACGTATACTATGTAATTTTAGTGAAATCGGCAAACACGTTGGAATGCTCAGGCTGGAGCTCGCTGAAGAAATCCCACCGTCAAGCTTGATACTCCTGTAGCCGATTTCACCAACATTGCAAATCATACTTATCTTGCTAAGTACACTTTGAGGGGGGGGGGGATTTCAATTTAAGGATACATTTATTAATTTTTTATTATACTGAAAGTATTACATTATCACAGCCATTTTGGCTGTGATAATGTAATAAATTCAGTTTAATAATTCTGCATACTTATAATCATCAACTATATGAAGTTGTTAGTTCTATATGAAATAATGCATTTCGGGAAAAATAAATGATTACTACCTCAAAGTACACATTGCTAGATAAGTATGCTTTGCAAGTTTGGTGAAATCGGCTACTGATATGAAAAGAGCATAGGGTGGTATTTTACGTATTAGGCAACGTTTTGTTGCTGGAGGATAAGCAAGGTGGAGGAGAAATCAACTGCATTTCAGGCCGGTGATTCGACGATTTTTAGTTGATAGGGTGCAGGTGACATCGTTGAAACGACTGTTTGGCCACGAGATTGGTAAGTGTGCTTACTTTTCAGCATTTATTTAACATCAAGGACATGCCATAAAAAGCTCGAAATGCTATTCGACGTAAATATGATTGCATAATATTCAAAGAAAAACATTATTAAAATGAGACGGTTGCTGGTCGAGATAGACAATCCACATATTATTTTGCGGTGTCAAAAACACACTATGTGCTAAAGAAAATGTTTTTTCTCGCTGTATTTCCCCTAAGCTGATGTTTTATTAACGCATATCTGTTTTCCCTGACCAACCCTCAAATATCATCATCATATAGTATAACACTGTAACGGCTGAGTCTCCATATATCACATGCACTCACACTCAGCCCTTTCCACGGTCTGACATACTGGCATCGTGCGATAGGAGAATGAACTAGCTAGGTTAAATTAACCACCTCTTCGCCTCCTTCATTTAATGCACATACTTCGACTGTATGCCAGATATTAGTAAATTCTGAAACAAACGGGCCAACACCGTGGTTTTTACACTTTTTGGGCTCAAATACCCGGGTTTGGAAGGTCCTCGAGCCAATTCCTACCCTTAAATATACGTTAAATAAAATTATTAACGCATATTGTTATTATGGCGGACAACGACGCTTACTAAATCAAATTAACGAATTTTAAAGCTACATGTATGTTTTGCCGTTTTTATCACCAAATTCCACCGGTAATGTCGTTGAGTATAAGGTCGGTGATAAACTTGATACAGTTCACACGGTTGGTTGTGGTGATGGTGGCATAATTGCTTTCAACGGACTTGAGCTCTTAATTTATTTCCGATAAGGCGATTTTCCTGGTGAAAGGGCGGCTGGCTTTCTATTTGACCCATCCAGTAACCCTAGCTGTTGATTGGGTGATACACTCGATGAAAATGGCTAAGTTAAAAAGGCGATACTTTTGTTAAAACAAAATTTCGACATAAAAACACCAAGGTGCACAACTTCAATACGTGAAGAAGCTGTGTGTACAGTTTCAGATCGATTGACTGAAAGGTTTGAGAGGATTAGTGTACACAAACCCTGTATCCGATATAGAATTACATACACAAATGTATAAAAAATGGCTAAGTTAAAAAGGCGATATTTTTGTTCATAAATATTTTTCGGCAAAAAAACATCAAGGTGCACATTTTCAGTACGTGTAGAGGACATCTGTATAGTTTCAGATCGATTGGCTGAATGGTTTGAGAGGAGTATATAGTGTACAGAAACTCTGCATTTGTTATGTCCGCCGCCGTGCGGTAGAACATAATGCGTACCGTTTTTGTTAAAACGGTCTTATAAAAACTAACACAAATGCTGGACACACAGCCACGCGGACACACGTGACTACACCGCAATCATCGCAAGCGGGCGCGATAACAAGTGGACATATACAGTAAACTAGTTTGTGGAACACCCGGTACGTTCTGCGTTCTGAGAAAACATGGCATATCGACATCACGGCCATTGTCTACCCATACCTTGCCTTATTGCACATGTACGGTTCGCCATTATGCTTTAGAACACGGGAAACGTAGATTACCGTCTGCTGTTGTGTTATATTATAGTGATTTCTTTCTCAAAATAACACGTTTGACAATACTTTAGAATAATTTCCATTGTATTGGGTTTGCGCTGTCAAAACAGCTGACGATACATTTTAATTCAGTATTGTAATGGTTAAAGACGTTTGTCGCGAATAATATAGATGCGTATGCTGCGTGAACCATTGTACTAACTGAGCTACACTGGTCAACACAATGTTTAGTCCGAATGCAGCAAATAAACGCTGACACCGTACAGAGCACACCTCTTATTTGCATCATTAATTTGTTTACGTTATTAACTCGCGTCTGGCAGTAATTGCTCAATCGTTATATCCGATAGCTTCAATTACAAGATAACAACACATATGCTTATGGTGTTATATGGTGCACAATCTTTACTTTTTATTTTAAAATGCAATGAACGGAGTGTAACCAAATCTCGGTCTACAGTGTGCGCTGGATTCAAATGACGGTAATGTTCTTGCCTTAAAACCGGATAACCACGTGACTACAAATGTGTAGTTGCCTTTCAGCCAAGGATTTACATTTAGAATGCATAGTCAATGATTATAGCCTGTTAGCGGTTTAAGTCGTTCCTTAGAATCATGACAGGTGTTTGATTGATGGAATTGCGAAAGGTGCATATCCTGATCAGACTGTGCGTATGTACATGCTGATCTGGATCTACACTGGTCGCAAAATCCATAAGACCCATTTCTCCAGTCACAGCCACAAATTTGTCCTACATTTGACACCGCGGACCATGCTTCAACTAAGGACAATTGATTGCAAAGTTTCATGACAATAGTACCAGTGGTTCATGAGTAGACGAGAGTCAAAGTTGCGAATAAAATACCATTCAGCAGCCATCTTGGACTCAATTTTGAAAACGAGGTATATCTCAATCACGTCGGTAAAGCTCACCGATGTCAAAGACATTGTCACCCGAATGTTTGTTTGTTTTGTTTATAAGGAGGAATCCCTACCGTTAATTTACGCCGTCACGTTCGCCCGACCAACCACCCACTGTCACCCGAATGACACTGGGTGGATAAGTATCAATATGAGGAAGTTATTGGTCAAATTTGGTAATGATCGGACTAACTTATCAGAAGAGCAACATTTGGAAGTACAATCCAACACAAACTTTTAACTCCTACGACGACGACGCTTAGTACGTCAGAATTGTGACTGGTGTGTCACATTCCAACAACGTGGGTGAAACAAAAATGGTGCCAGACCGATCGGATCATCAATACCGTCGTTTTGAAAAACAACATTACCAAATTCCGCGAAAAGTTAAATTTGATCTACATTTGACACCACAGGCCACGCCCATTTTTACCCAGGGGTCACCATTTTAACGAATCTGAAAGAGCATTACTGGTTGATTATTTCTGCACGGGTTCATCAAAATCAGTTCATCGGTTCGTGAGAAGATCTAATAAATCTTAAAGGCACTATACGGCTCAAGTCGCCGAATATGACCTTCTATTAGGTTTTTCCATGAATAAATGAAACAGGTTTCCATTTAGACACTCTTCGAAACTGTGTGCATTCATTTTGGTACAAAAAAGACTTTGTAGCCGATAAAAATATAAATATGTGTTGATCAACAAACAGCAGGTGCGTGTTTCAGTACCCCGAGATATTTTCCGAAAGCCGCCGGATAACTCCGTGACCAAAATCGATTCGCTCCGGTAATTTCTCTTTAGTACTGTTTGTAACCCCAGTATATATGCACAACTTGATGACGTATTACACATAGCGCATTCCGGAAGCATTTTGTAAATACAATAAATATTGGAAAATATCTCCCCGGATCACATATTGACATAACGACGACGGTCATTACTGTGTAATCAGGTAATTTTATGTTCCGCTTCACATCCTCGGACACATACGAAAGTTTATTCGTTTATTTCACATAAAACTGCAGCTTTATGGGGTCCTGGTCATTTCGTACCCAAACCATTTCGTTCCGTGTTTGGTCAATTCGTACCTATAGGCGCATGTTTTCCGGTAATTTCGTAAATATATGTACGAATCGACCATAATGTTTGGTCATTTCGTACGCATTCTTATTTTTTTATATATTCACATATATATTTGGGCATATATTTGCATATTTTAAATTAGTTTTGATGAAAAAGCTGGGTTATAACTTGAGGTAAAATAAAATGAATGTTATAATTTAATCCTTTCACCCCTAAGTAAGTAACTGGAAATTGGAATGGATTTGTATATGTTAATTTCCGGACCAATCCAATCGCCATAAAATTGTTTTCAGGACTAGTTCATTTATGAAAAGGGGATATTTTTGTTGTCAAAAATAAGAAAATTATTTGCAAAAAGTGCAGATCCTGATGAGTCGGCTCGTGATGGAATTTTATATTTTGATTTCCGGACCAATCCAATCGCCACAAAGTGGATTTCAGACTAGTCCATTTATGAAAAGGGCATATTTTTGTTGTCAAAAATAAGAAAATTATTTGCAAAAAGTGCAGATCTTGATGAGCCGGCTCGTGATGGATTTTTACATGTTGATTTCCGGACCAATCCAATCGCCACAAAATGGATTTCAGACTAGTCCATTTATGAAAAGGGCATGAACCGGCTCGTGATGGATTTTTATATGTTGATTTCCGGACCAATCCAATCGCCACAAAATGGTTTTCAGACTAGTCCATTTATGAAAAGGGGATATTTTTGTTGTCAAAAATGAGAAAATTATTTGCAAAAAGTGCAGATCCTGATGAGCCGGCTCGTGATGGATTGTTATATGTTGATTTCCGGACCAATCCAATCGCCACAAAATGGTTTTCAGACTAGTCCATTTATGAAAAGGGGATATTTTTGTTGTCAAAAATAAGAAAATTATTTTCAAAAAGTGCAGATCCTGATGAGCCGGCTCGTGATGGATTTTTGTATGTTGATTTCCGGACCAATCCAATCGCCACAAAATGGTTTTCAGACTAGTCCATTTATGAAAAGGGGAAGTTTTTGTTGTCAAAAATTAGAAAATTATTTGCAAAAAGGGCAGATCCTGATGAGATGGCTCATCACGAGCCGGCTCATTTGGATCTACACCATTTGGCAATACCACTATACAGGTAGTGTTGAAAGGGTTAAATAGATGTTAGTTGGCCAGCTAACAGAGAATTATCATTAGCAATCTACTCATATCGTGATGTACACATGTAGCTGTGACTGGAGAAATGGGGCTTAGTCGATGTGTGGCCATTGTAGTCCCTGCTCAAATAGAACACTCGTGTAGCCTGATAGCGATCTATATTACATGCTACCCAGTGATTTACCGTATTTCTGGTAGCATTTATTTCCTTGAAGGAAATATTTCCCCCTAGACATTATATATAGCGAAACGTCATTTCCGGCGAAGAAACAATTCATACGCTAACGTCAAAATTGTCAATTTTGATGTTATAAGCTGGTCAAAGAGCAAATTTCACATTTTTCGAAAAGCATGTAATATACACTATCATTTTGAAATACCAGCTTTATTTCCCTTGATATCTGTAAATCCGACAAAGAAACTTGTGCTCCGCACTCGCTCGTTTCTTTATAAGACTTCCAGATGTCTCGGGATATAAATCCGGTATTTCAAAATGGTAGTTGAATAAACTCTACATATTGCTTGTTAGACGCACGACGGGTGTTTCATTAATGGAATGATAAACAGTCCAGATCCTGATCAGACTACGGATGCACATGCTGATCTGGATATACACTGGTCGCAAATCCCATAAGCCCCATTTCTCCAATCACAGCCACATATATGTTTGAAACCAAAAATTCTTTGGTGTTAATTACTTGTATTGTGTAATCTGGTGACGTAATCAGATATTTCGATGCATATCTGTTGATGTAATTTTATTATAGTTTGTGTTGTTAATTAATTGGCAATTAACCTGAGGTACGAAATAGCGATTCCCAGTTATGGAACTGGACCCACCACTTTTTTCTAACTTTCATAGGATTTATATACATGTATGGGCCACCAAATCGGATGTTCGCCAACCGTCATCAATAGCTTCCTTACATTGATCAGTGCTCCAGATAAGGAATTAGTAATTGAGTATTTTCACTCCATCATTTCTGAAGCAATTGGGTATTTCAACATTTTAATTGGGTAAAATAAAATCACACTACTGTTTCCACATCAACAGACAGCAAGAATAAGAAAAACATGCTATATTTGTGGTCTGTTTATTGTTTTCTGCAGCATGATACATGTACCACAGAATTGTAATTGCTTTTTGATACTCGCTACTTCTGATTTCAATGGGTTTTAGGCAATTTTAATTGGGTATTTAAGCAAATACGCAGCTTATCTGGAGCGCTCATTTATATATAACCACTCTGTGTAATTTAGGTGACATTGACCTACTTTCGCGAAATACAAGTCACATCCGTCAAAATTGTATACATCTCCTGATGTTTTAGTCGGATGTTCGCCAAACTTTATCAGTTGCTTCCTTACATTGATACCTATAGTCTGTTTCATGAAAGCTGCCCACATTTTACGGCTATATAAACAATACAAAAACAATATTTTTTTCGATAATATTAAATTAAAGCAAAATTTAAGAATGAGCCTTCTTTTCATTTCGTGAAATTTGGTCAAATATTGATTTTATTGCGAAAACAAAATTTCCCCATGTTAAATCCCCATAGACATCTTCACGGAAATACTGGACCGATTTTTAAAATTTAACTTTTGTTTTCTTAGTTAGATCATTTCCAAGCTATCTAGCTAGGTTTCGGAGTCAATTTTCATTTTTTTTTACTCCTCCCACAACTCCTCTACCTTTTTCCCCCATGTTAAATTCCCATAGACAAATCAATTTTTTGTAATAAAACCAATATTTGACCAAATTTCACGAAATAAAAAGAAGGCTCATTCTTAAAGTTTCCTTTAATTTAATATTATCGAAAACAATATTGTTTTTGAATTGTTTATATGGCCGTAAAATTTGGGCCGCTTTCGTGAAACAGACAGTAACCACCCTGGGTCATTCAAGTGACCATAACCTACTTTTTTTGTCTCACCCACGATAGTCGAAAGTGAAACATAGAAATCGCATATCAGTCGTCTTCGTCAAAAAATTTGGACACAGGTCCATTGTAGGTCCAAATAGTTGGATTTTCGCCAAACTTCATCAGTAGCTTCCTTACATTGATAGAAACCATTCTGGGTCCTTTGGGTGACACTGACATACTTTTCACAAAATATAGGACACATCCGTCAAAACTTGGACGTACGTGCCAATTTCACATATATCCTGATATGTTGGATATATGCCAAACTTCATCAATATCTTTTGTCTCACTCATGCTAGATTGGCGGTAAAATTTAAAATTAGTAGCCGAAATTAACTGTCACAGTAAAATACTAAAATAAACAATACTATTTTATATTAGCTCCATTATTTGTAAGACTAAAATTTCAAATAATTTCTGACATATCAGTAGCAAAAATTGCCATTTGAATGATTTCTGAAATATTGGTAGCCAAATGGCCATTTGAGCAGCCAAATTGCGACCAGTAGCGCCATCCTAGCGAGTAGCCAAATTGCAACCAGTAGCGCCATCCTAGCGAACTGGAAAGTGAGACCATAGCGGTTACAATTCTGGTGATCGTCTTCATCAACAATTTTGGACAAAGTCCAAATTTCGCATATCTCTTGATCTGTTAGGCGGATAATTACCAAGCTTTTCACATTGATAGCTATCCATCCGGTGCCATAACCTTAACCATGACCATAATTGTATCTATAGCAGTGTATTTCGACTGACCTTGACCATGGTCACCGTATCAACAACTTTCGACATAAAAAAATATGTTGTTTTTTTTGGTTATTCAGGAAAACAGCAATGCATCAAGATTGGACTCGAACTGGGCCATGTGAACACCGGACTGTCCACTGCACAAGATCTGGATCGATCGATATCAACAATCAGCAGGGAGGGTGGAGAAGAGAAGACACCATGTACACAAGCCCCTTGGCCAGATAGAGAACAGCCGACGGACATTTATTTTACAGCAGTGTTTACAGACGTTGTGCAGTTAGATTGGCTACCAGTATAGATGTGAATATGTCCTGTTTGTTCAAACACGGTGGGTATAATTTGTCACAGGCACCTGCTATTGGGATGGGGTGCACTGAATCAGGTAGGAAAAACCCTCCAATTCAGACCATACTATTTTTATTTTTTTTACATTCGCGATTTTGACGCGATTAAGAACAGATATCCTGGAAAATTGAATAGCAAACCTGCCAATGTCCCCGTTTTTGCTGGAAATAAGGACTGATGGGGTTCACTCCGATATGCCCCAAAATCGTTAGAAAATGCAGTTTATAGCCACGAAAAGAGATGCACGAACATGTTGCATAATATTGCACATTCACCAATCAGTCAGGAAAACTTGAATTGTATACCCTAGTGCACCCCATCTTTCCTTAATTCCAGCCAAATGTATATGTAGATTTTCTCGAAATAACTCCTAAATGGCCGAATCTACGGGGACTAGAACATCGACAGATGTTGCTGATCAATTTTCCGGGGTATCTGCGCTTAATTGCGTTAAAATGTTCTTACCTGATTCAGCGCATCCCATCCAAATAGCAGGTGCCTGTGACGTACTATACCCAATCCTACTAATCCTCCAGCCACATATAGAGACCAGGAGCCAGATAGGCCACAATTCATATAAGCCACAATCACAAAGGCCACATACATGTACAGAGATCAGGAGTCAAACTGGCCACAATTTCCATAAGCGCCAATTCTCCAGCCACAGTGACATATAGAGATCAGCAGACTGGCCACACTTGCCATAAGCATAAGCACAAATTCTCCAGCCACAGTGACATATAGATATCAGCAGACTGGCCACACTTGCCATAAGCATAAGCACAAATTCTGCAGTGACAGTGACATATAGAGATCATGAGTCAGACTGGCCACAATTGCCATAAGCCGTAATTTTCCAGCCACATACATGTATAGAGATCAGTAGCCTATTTCATCAACATTGCAAAGTATACTTTACTAGCAAAGTATACTTTGAGGGAGTAATCATTTATTTTTCCTGGATTGCATTATTTCATATAGAACTAACAAATGCATATATTTCATGATTAAAAGTATGCAGAATTATTATACTGAATTTATTACATTATCACAGCCATTAAATGGCTGTGATAATGTAATAAATTCAGTATAATAAACAATAATAAATTTTTAACAAAATTGAAAATTTCTCCCTCAAAGTATACTTTGCTACTAAAGTATACTTTGCAATGTTGATGAAATCGGCTACAGGAGTCAGACTGGCCACAATTGCCATAAGCCGTAATTTTCCAGCCATATATAGAGATCAGGAGACAGACTGGCCACAATTGCCAGAAACCTCAATCCTCCAACCACATGTAGAGATCAGATTCAATCTTCCAGCCACATATACAGATCAGGAGTCAGACTGTCAATCTTCCAGTCACACAAATGACATAAGCTTCAATCCTCCAGCCACATGTCAAGATTGGTAGCCGATTTCACCAACATTGCTAAGTAAACTTATCTACACTTAGCACTTTGTGGGAGTAATTATTATTTGTACTGAAATGCATTATTTCATATATCAAAAATAACTTTGTACTTGATTATTAAAATTATGCAGAAGTACATGTATTATACTGTATTTATTCCATTATCATTAAATAAAAAAATTAATTTATGCATACATGTAATTTGAAAATTGCTCCCTCAAAGTACACTTAGCAAGATAAATGTAGTTAGTGATTTTGGTGAAATCAGCTACAAGCGTCAGACTGCCCACATATGCGATAAGTGCATTGCTATCACTAAGCGAATCCCCTGGCTGGCAGCTATGATAATACAAGGTGATCGCTGGCGAGAAACAAATCACCTGATGACGTTTCAAAAACAAGACGAACGCCAGGAAGTGTCTCGCCCACTAAACAAGGCGATCACCACAAAGGTCAAGGTCGGTCAAGATATGAGGAATTCCAAAATTATTGATATGAAGGTCAAGGCGATCACCACAAAGGTCAAGGTCGGTCAAGATATGGGGAATTCCAGAATTATTGATATGAAGGTCAAGGTCACACAATGACACTTGGTGAATAGCCATCAATGTGAGGAAGCTATTGGTGAAATTTTGTAATGATCCATCAACGTTCAGAATCTACTGATGAGGGGGTATTCAATATTTGGACGTACGTCCAAAATTATTGACACAAAGGTGAAGGTCACCCGTGAGGAAGTTAGTGATGAAGTTTGCTAATGATCCGACTAACGGATCGAGAGATATGCAATTTTGTTTAACTTACGTCCAAAATGTTTTTTTGTTTGACGACGGAATTGCGACTGCTAGGTCTTATTTTCCACTTTCGTGGGTGAGACTAAAAATGCTTTTATGGTAAGAAATTGCATTGAAGTCAACGATATTATTCTGCTGTCTACATTGGTAATTTGAAACAAACAGGATGGGGGTGGGGGCATTTGCTAGTATAATCAACTTACCCTTCCACGAACTTCAATGACTGCTATATCCCCGACCGAGTTGGATGGCGCCGACCGTCGATTGTATCATGGAGTGGGGCTGTCACTGCACACAACTTCACAAAGACTGAAAGAGTTCACAATACCTGGTTATACCCTTTGCTATAGCTGCACATATTTCGCTTTATATGCAATAGGTTGCACTATATCACAACACCACAGTCAACGGTATAAATTATGCGGAATAACGTTTCACTAAAATATAGGAATACTCTGCAGGGCGTTGATATTCGTAGCTATATAGTTATTGAGAGACAAATGTACAATATGATAAAAACATATTACCATGAACTTGTCGAAAATCTAAATAAAAGTTGCGCATCGATTAATCATAAGGAAGCTACATACCAAGTTTCAGGTCAGGTGTGTAGTTAGTACGGTTTAAACGTTTTACGACTTGCAAACCAAAATTGAAAAATTATCAGTCGAAAAGGGGGTGATACTCCATGACCTCGAGGTCGAATGACAAATCAAAATAAACTGTGCGCATCTACTCATCATAAGGAGGCTACATACCAAGTTGCAGGTGTGTAGCTAGTACAATTTAAAAGTTTTACGACTTAAAAGCCAAAATTGGAATATTCTTAGTCGAAAAGGGGGAGATAATCCATGACCCCGGGGTCAAATAAACAAGAGGGCCATGATGGCCCTAATTCGCTCACCTGACTCCATGAACACCAGAGGAGAATGTGACATTGAGTTCATATGTGTTAAACAAGAGCTCCGCGGAGCAAAATGTCCCGCCTGGCGCAGTTTGATAGTACATAAGGAGCTTGTAATAACCTTGGGGTTAGTGAGCACCATGGGCTTTCTGTAGAATGATGCGGGATGTTGTTACAAATGCATGTATGGAATATTAAAGCATAAACTGAGCGTTAACTTTTCCAAAACACGTAAATTTCAAAGTCAGTGACCTTGACTTGGGTTAGCGGCACCCAATGGCTTTCCTGTAGAATGATGCGGGATGTTGTTACCAATGCATTTATGGAATATTAAAGCATAAACTGAGCGTTAGTTTTTCCAAACACTGAAATTTCTAAGTCAGTGACCTTGATTTGGGGTTAGCACCATTTGGCTTTCTGTAGAATGGCTTTCGTAGAAGTGTGGGTTGTTGTTACAAATGCCATGTATGGATATTAAAGATAAAACTGAGCGTTAGTTTCCAAACACTGAAATAGTCAAGTGTGACCTTTTTGGGGTTAGCGGGCACATTGGCTTTCTGTAGAATGATGGGCTTTCTGTAGAATGATGTGGGATGTTGTTACAAATGCATGTATGGAATATTAAAGCATAAACTGAGCGTTAATTTCTAAGTCAGTGACCTTGACCTGTGGGGTTAGCGGGCACCATGGGCTTTCTGTAGAATGGTGCGGGATGTTGTTACAAATGCATATATGGAATACGTAATAAGCAAAACTGAGCGTAACATTTCCAAAACAGGAAAATTTCTAATTCAAGTGACCTTGACCTGTGGGGTTAGCGGGCACCATGGGCTTTCTGTAGAATGGTGCGGGATGTTGTTACAAATGCATATATGGAATACTAAAGCATAAACTGAGCGTTAACATTTCCAAACACGGAAATTTCTAATTCAGTGACCTTGACCTTTGGGGTTAGCGGGCACCATGGGCTTTCTGTAGAATAATGGGCTTTCTGTAGAATGATGCGGGATGTTGTTACAAATGCATGTATGGAATATTAAAGCATAAACTGAGCGTTAATTTCTAAGTCAATGACCTTGACCTTTGGGGTTAGCAGGCACCATGGGCTTTCTGTAGAATGATGCGGGATGTTGTTATAAATGCATGTATGGCATATTAAAGCATAAACTGAGCGTTAAAACTGAGCGTTAACTTTTCCAAACAAGGACATTTCTAAGTCAGCGACCTTGACCTTTGGGGTTTGCAGGCACCATGGTCTTTCTGTAGAATGATGCGGGATGTTGTTACAAATGCATGTATGGAATATTAAAGCATAAACTGAGCATTAACTTTTGCAAACACGGACATTTCTAATTCAGTGACCTTGACCTTTGGGGTTAGCAGGCACCATGGGCTTTCTGTAGAATGATGTGGGATGTTGCTATAAATGCATGTATGGAATATTAAAGCATAAAAGTTGAGCATTACTTTTCCAAAACACGAACATTTCTCTAAGTCAGTAACCTAGACCTTGGCGTATACGGGCATCATGGGCTTTCTGTAGAATTATGAGGGATGTTGTTACACAATGCATGTATGGGATATTAAGGCATAAACTGAGCGTTAACTTTTCCAAACATTGAATTTTCTAAGTCAGCGACCTTGACCTTAGGGGTTTATGCGGGCACCATGGGCTTTCTGTAGAATGATGGCGGGGTGTTGTAACAAATGAAATTTATGAATATCAAAGCCTAAACTGAGCGTTAAACTTTTCCAAATACGGAAATTTTAAGTCAGTGACCGTGCCTGTTGGGCGTTAGCGTGGCATCATGGGCTTTCGTGTAGAATGATGCGGGATTTTGTTACAAATGCATTTATGGAATATCAAAGCATAAACTGAGCGTTAACTTTTCCAAATACGTAAATTTCTAAGTCAGTGGACCTCGACCTTTGGGAGATAGCGGGTCTCATGGCTTTCTGTACATGATGCGGGATGATGTCACAAATGCATGTATGGATAGAATATTAAGATAAACTGAGCGTTCGTTAACTTTTGCAACACGCGACATTTCTAATTCGTGACCTTGACCTTTGAGGTTAGCGGGCACCATGGGTTTCTGTAGAATGGTGCGGGATGTTGTTACAAATGCATATATGGAATATTAAAGCATACACTGAGCGTTAACTTTTCCAAACACGGACATTTCTAATTCAGTGACCTTGACCTTTGGGGTTAGCAGGCACCATGGGCTTTCTGTACAATGATGCGGGATGTTGTTACAAATGCATGTATGGAATATTAAAGCATAAACTGAGCGTTAACTTTTCCAAACACGGAAATTTGTAAGTCAGTGACCTTCACCTTTGGCGTTAGCGGGCATCATGGGCTTTCTGTAGAATTATGCGGGATGTTGTTGCAAATGCATGTATGGAATATTAAAGCATAAACTGAGCGTTAACTTTTCCAAAAACGGAAATTTCCAAGTCAGCGACCTTGACCTTTGGGGTTTTGCGGGCACCATGGGCTTTCTGTAGAATGATGCGGGATGTTGTTACAAATGCATGTATGGAATATCAAAGCATAAACTGAGCGTTAACTTTTCCAAACACGGAAATTTCTAGTCAGTGACTTTGACATTTGGGGTTAGCGGGCACCATGGGATTTCTGTAGAATGATGCGGAATGTTGTTACAAATGCATGTATGGAATATTAAAGCATAAACTGAGCGTTAACTTTTGCAAACACGGAAAGTTCTAATTCAGTGACCTTGAACTTTAGGGTTAGCAGGCCCCATGGGCTTTCTGTAGAATGATGCGTAATGTTGCTACAAATGCATGTATGGAATATTAAAGCATTCCATTGAGGGAAACAGAAGTTAAAAGGAATTAACCCGAGCGTTAAGTTTTAGAAACAGAGCTAAACTCAAAAATTAACGTTGAATGCATGTGAAAAATAGGTCAATGAACCATGAAAACTAGGTCACGGTCACATGGGCTCCCTCTGTGTGAGATGGTTACACCACAGTGTTGATGTATACCGAAGCATTCCATCAAGGGAAACATAAGTTGTAATACATTAAACCGAGCGTTAACTTTTGCAAACACGGAAATTTCTAAGTCAGTGACCTTGACCTTTGGGGTTAGCGGGCACAATGGGTTTCTGTAGAATGATGCGAGATGTTGTTACAAATGCATGTATGGAATATTAAAGCATTCCATTGAGGGAAACAGAAGTTACAATGAATTAACCTGAGTGTTAAGTTTTAGAAACAGAGCTAAGCGCAAAAACTTAACGTTGAATGCATGTGAAAAGTAAGTCAATGAACCATGAAAAGTAGGTGAAGGTCACATGGGCTCCCTCTGTGTGAGATGGGTACACCACAGTGTTGATGTATACCAAGTATGGAGGTCGTAGGAGCTACAGTTTTCTGGAAACTGAGCTAAACGCAAAAACTTAACGTGATTGACGCCGCCGCCGACGCCGCCGACGCCGCCGCCGACGCCGCCGACGCCGACAGAAAGGCTATGCCTATGTCCCGCTTCTGCTAAAGCAGGCGGGACAAAAAATGTGATATGTTTAGATGGCGGTCATCTTGGACTAAGCGATGATTCTCAATTTACCAAATCTGAAAATGCTTCACCCAAGGATCTTAACTTACTATGAAGTTTGGCCAGCATCGGCCATGTGGTTCCTGAGAAAAAGACGTTCAAAATCTGGAATAAATGGACCTTTTGGCGGCTATCATGGATGACATAATCATCCGATTCCGACAAATATTGCACCATAGCAATCGCCTTATCGATACCTTCAATTTGATATATGACACGAGCATATACGGTCAAAAATAAAATTTGACCCCAATTTGACCCCACGGGCCACGCCCATTTTTGACCCCGGGATCACCATTTTAACACATTTGATACAGCATTCTACATCGATAATTCCTACCAAGTTTCGTCGAAATCCGGCTGGCGGTTCATGAGAAAAATATTTTTTAAGAATTTGTGCTCTTTTAGACGGCGGCCATCTTGGATTAGCGACGACCTCCGTTTTAACAAATCTGAAAAGGCTTCACACATGGACCATAACTGTGAAGTTTGGCCACCATGGGCCAAGCGGTTCGTGTGAAGAAGAATTTTGAAATCTGTAATAAAAGAACAACCTTTTGAGCTTTCGGCGGCCATCTTGGATGACATGAACATCCAATTTCGATACATAATGTACCAGAGCGATCGCCTCTTTGATACCTTCAATTTGATATAGACATGATCATATTCGGTCAAAAATAAAATTTAACCCCAATTTGACCCCACGGGCCACGCCCATTTTTGACCCCGGGATAACCATTTTAACAACTTTGAAAGAGCATTGTATATCAATCATTCTTACCAAGTTTCGTTGAAATCCGGCAAGCTGTTCATGAGAAGAAGATTTTTTAAGAATGTATGCTATTTTTACACGGCGGCCATCTTGGATTAGCGATGACCTCCGTTTTAACAAATCTGAAAGGGCTTCACCCATGAACAATAACTTTTAAGTTTGGCTACCATGGGCCAAGCGGTTCGTGTGAAGAATAATTTTGAAATCTCTAATAAAAGAACGACCTTTTGACCTTTTGGCGGCCATCTTGGATGACATAACCATCCGATTTCGACGAAAAATGCACCAGAGTGATCGTCTCGTTGATACGTTCGATTTGATATATGATATTACCATATTCGGTTAAAAATAAAATTTGACTCCAATTTGACCCCACGGGCCACGCCCATTTTTGACCCCAGGGTCACCATTTTAACAACTTTGAAAGAGCATTGTACATCGATCATTCCTACCAAGTTTTGTCGAAATCTGGTTGGCGGTTCTTGAGAAGAAGATTTTTGAATAATTTGTGCTATTTTTAGACGTCGGCCATCTTGGATTACGTAATGACGTCATTTTAACAATTTTGTAATCCCCCTCCTACCTAAGGACCATGACCATGAAGTTTGGTGATATGGCCCAATGGTTACCGAGGAGAAGACATTTAAAAATGTTCACGGACGACGGACGACGGACGGACGGACGGACGACGGACGGACACATTGCGGTAACAATAGCTCACATGAGCTTCGCTCAGGTGAGCTAAAAATCGAAATAAAATTTTGTGCATCTACTCATCAGAAGGAAGATACATACCAAAAGAGTGAGATAATCCATGACCCCGGGGTCAAATAAAAAATCGAAATAAATGTTGAGCATCGACTCATCAGAAGCAAGCTACATACTAAGTTTCAGGTGTGTAGCTAGTACAATTAAAAAAAATTACGACTTACAAGCCAAAATTGGAAAATTCTAAGTTGAAAAGGGGTAGTAGATAAGCCATGACCCCGGGATCAAATAAAATATAAAAATAAATGTCGCGCATCGACTTATCATAAAGAAGCTATATACCAAGTTTCAGGTATGTAGTTTGTACGGTTTAAAAGTTTTATGACTTGCAAGCCAAATTTAGAAAAGTGGAAAAGGGGGTGTTAATCCATGACCCCAAGGTCGAATAAAAAATCGAAATAAACGTTGCGCAGCTACACATCATAAGGAAGCTACATATCAAGTTTCAAGCGTGTAGCTAGTACAATGTAAACGTTTTACGTCTTACAAGCAAAAATTGGAACATTCTAAGTCGAAAGGGGGAGATAATCCATGACCCGGGGGTCAAATAAAAAATTGAAATAAACTTTGTTCATCTACTCATCATAAGGAAGCTACATAACAAGTTTCAGGTCTGTAGCTATTATGGTTTAAAAGTCTTACGACTTACAAGCCAAAATTAAAAAATTCTTAGTCAAAAAGGGGGAGAAAATCCATGAAAATCCGGGTGGTCGAATAAAAAATCGAAATAAATGTTGCGCATCGACTCATCAGAAGCAAGCTACATACCAAGTTTCAGGTGTGTAGCTAGTACAATTTAAAAGTTTTACGACTTACAAGCTAACATTGGAAAGAGGTCAGATAATCCATGACCCGAGGGTCAAATAGAAAATGGAAATAAACTTATCAAAAAAGATTGTTTTCAGGAGTTTTTAATTTGTATGTGTATTATTAGTCTATGAATGTTTTTAACATCATGGTGATGACTGTGAAGTGTTAAAACTTCTCACCCCTAGTACCTTAAATACTGCATTAAAAGGATAAGAAGACCAAGAATATCATCCGGCCACACTTTTTCCCCTTTCTTCCAAGTTCCACTGACTCGGTCATGACACAGGGCTACTAAAGTAAGTCCACTGTAAAGCAAGTCAATACTCATTGTAACATCATTACTGTGTGTTACAAGTGGGTGGGGTAATATTCAATGTTGATTGTGTCAAGGTGTGTCCTAGGTGTTGTAGGTATCATACATGTTGTCCCTAGTACCAGTATTACATATATATGCGGTCCACAGGTGTGTCCTAGGGGTTGTAGGTATCATACATGTTGTCCCTAGTACCAGTATTACATATATATGCGGTCCACAGGTGTGTCATAAGGTTGTAGGTATCATACATGTTGCCCCTAGTACCAGTACTACATATATATGCGGTCCACAGGTGTGTCCTAGGGGTTGTAGGTATCATACATGTTGTCCCTAGTACCAGTACTACATATATATGCGGTCCACAGGTGTGTCCTAGGGGTTGTAGGTATCATACATGTTGCCCCTAGTACCAGTACTACATATATATGCGGTCCACAGGTGTGTCCTAGGGGTTATAGGTATCATACATGTTGGCCCTAGTACCAGTACTACATATATATGCGGTCCACAGTTGTGTCCTAGGGGTTATAGGTATCATACATGTTGGCCCTAGTACCAGTACTACATATATATGCGGTCCACAGTTGTGTCCTAGGGGTTATAGGTATCATACATGTTGCCCCTAGTACCAGTACTACATATATATGCGGTCCACAGGTGTGTCCTAGGGGTTATAGGTATCATACATGTTGCCCCTAGTACCAGTACTACATATATATGCGGTCCACAGTTGTGTCCTAGGGTTTGTAGGTATCATACATGTTGCCCCTAGTACAAGTACTACATATATATGCGGTCCACAGGTGTGTCCTAGGGGTTGTAGGTATCATACATGTTGCCCCTAGTACCAGTACTACATATATATGCGGTCCACAGTTGTGTCCTAGGGGTTATAGGTATCATACATGTTGCCCCTGATACAAGTACTACTATATATACGGTCCACAGTTGTGTCCTAGGGGTTATAGGTATCATACATGTTGCCCCTAGTACAAGTACTACATATATATGCGGTCCACAGTTGTATCATAGGGGTTATAGGTATCATACATGTTGCCCCTAGTACCAGTACTACATATATATGCGGTCCACAGTTGTGTCCTAGGGGTCATAGGTATCATACATGTTGCCCCTAGTACCAGTACTACATATATATGCAGTCCACAGTTGTGTCCTAGGGGTTATAGGTATCATACATGTTGCCCCTAGTACCAGTACTACATATATATGCGGTCCACAGTTGTGTCCTAGGGGTTATAGGTATTATACATGTTGCCCCTAGTACAAGTACTACATATATATACGGTCCACAGTTGTGTCCTAGGGGTTATAGGTATCATACATGTTGCCCCTAGTACAAGTACTACATATATATACGGTCCACAGTTGTGTCCTAGGGGTTATAGGTATCATACATGTTGCCCCTAGTACCAGTACTACATATATATACGGTCCACAGGTGTGTCCTAGGGGTTATAGGTATCATACATGTTGCCCCTAGTACCAGTACTACATATATATACGGTCCACAGGTGTGTCCTAGGGGTTATAGGTATCATACATGTTGCCCCTAGTACAAGTACTACATATATATACGGTCCACAGGTGTGTCCTAGGGGTTATATGTATCATACATGTTGCCCCTAGTACAAGTACTACATATATATACGGTCCACAGGTGTGTCCTAGGGGTTATAGGTATCATACATGTTGCCCCTAGTACCAGTACTACATATATATACGGTCCACAGGTGTGTCCTAGGGGTTATAGGTATCATACATGTTGGCCCTAATACCAGTTATACATATACAGGGTGGTTCAAAATATATGTCTCCACTTTCGGACCTATCTGTTACAAGTAGATAATAGTGATCAGTGTGATTTATATATCAGAATAAAATTTAATTATTCATTATTTTTTCCAGTATACATTGTATAATATTCAAGAAACACAGACATTATCTACTTTATACATGGTTTTCAAAATGTGTACCCATTGTTTACATAACGCGCCGTGCGTCCACAAACTTTATCTCCTCATTTGTTTCTATTCTGCTGATGGAATTGCTTCTTTCCTTTCTCAAAATGTGCACATGCAAGTACTACAACTAGTTCAGATTTGGATCATGAGCGATTCATTCCATATGTGTTTAAAATACAAGTGTTGGCGACAATATTGACAGTCCGGTTGCTAAGACCATCTACAGCTGTTTTGCACATATATAATTTGATTCTGATGAAATAGTACCACATATCTACTAGTGACTCTTCGTATGGTCAATATGTTAATTGGACTTCGTAAAGGATAATAATTGCAATTACATATATAAATGATGAATGTCCTCATTGTGTTGACAAGACTCATTTTTTCAATGAAGCATGGCATAACTAACACATTACTACTTGCATGTAACAACATATGTAATTCACTGTATAATAGATATGTATCGGGTTAATGATTCATATATTCGATCAGTCCTAATGCTACCTTTGTAAAAGGGTAACGATTAAAATAGTCTGTGCTAACATGTCTGTATCATTGTCCGATGCTATTGGTCGCGTTTCAACATTCGCATAACAGTTTTTCGACCAATTTTCATGATTTTGTATACTTTGCTAGATAAGTGTACTTTGCAATATTGGTGAAATAGGCTACTGGTATTGCAAAGTATACTTTGAGGGAGAAATTATCAATTTAAGGATAAATCTATTACTTTTTAATATACTGAATTTATTAAATTATCACAGCCAAAATGTTTGGCTGTGATAATGTAATAAATTCAGTATAATAATTCTGTATACATGTAGTTGTAATTATCAAATATATGCAGTCTTTAATTCTGTATGAAATAATGCATTTCGGGAAAAATAAATGATTACTCCCTCAAAGCATACTTTGCTAGATAAGTAAACTTTGCAATGTTGGTGAAATAGGCTAACGATACATATCAAATATGATCACATCCTGACAAAGATTAACATTGTATTGACAAAAGAACCTTCTGTCTGTTCCACGTTTTGCTGCCGACGAACATTTGGCCATTAAACACATTAAATCTAAAAAATATTTAAAAGTACCGGTAATTTTTTTATTGCGAATAAACGATGTTAAATTCCCATAGGAAAATCGTTTTTTCGCAATAAAATCAATATTTGATGGAATTTCATCAAATATTTTTTTTTTAGGAATTTTGAATTTTTTGTTATTGATAAAAAAGTACTTACTTTTAAATATTTAAATTTTAATTTTAAACACTGTTACCTGTATGTATTTTTGTCTCTACCGCTACCCACCCCCATTACCAACAATTAAGTGGCGGGAGATATGCTGTTATACTATTACCGTAACAGTGAAATCAACCTAAACATTATAACATAATAAACAAACAAAAGTATAAATGGGCCAACAGCTGACAAAGGACACCATGACAATTTTGACCAGGGTAATGTCCTGATGCAATGGTCATGTATGTTCGATAGTAATGGTACAACATTCACTGAAGCAGACAGTGCAGGCCCTGATCAGACAGCTGAGCTCAGGCGCGGGCTAATCCGAGGCTACACTGGCTTGAAATGTTAACCCTTTCAACACTATAAACATGTATAGTGGTAATGGCAAACAGTGTAGATCCAGATGAGCCAGGTCATGATGAGCTTGTCTCATCAGGATCTGCACTGTTCGCAAGTATTTTTTTGAGAACAACACACACACCCTTTTCATAAATGGACTAGTCTGGAAATCATTTAGTGACGATTGAATTGGTTGCAAAATTAACATATCAATATTAAAGGTACATGCCCACTCAGTAGGTACAACATGGTCTTTATAGGAATTAAATAAGTGTATTATTGTGTCACTATTCCACCAGTTCTAGAAATTACGAATGCCCGCTATATAGATATAATCATTTAGTTATAGTTAGTTTACTGATACTGACGCGCGGTGGTATCAGGCTATTTTCATATGCAAATGAGGTATGATATTTTTCAGTTATTTATACTAATTAAATGCGTCACCTGAACAAATAATATTATTGATAGATTATAAAGTATGATCATTGCACATCAAAAAATAAATACAGATAATAAATAGTAATGTCCGTTAACATTTTTAGGAAACACGGTTATCGCCCGTGATATCAGTGTGGAAATTTTACGTCCAATATAAACTGTATAATAATGCCAATCAATACGTGGGTAACGGTGAATGAATGTTTATTTTGCTAGAAAATGTCAAAGATGATGTCTCCGATATAAAGAACATTTTGTGCCTACTGCATGGGCATGTACCTTTAACATATCAACATATATTCCAGTTACTTAGGGGTGAAAGGGTTAAACGCCTAGGTCCCTTTTGCCAGCTAAGCATCCGAATGTGGGTGGTAATTGACCAGAGGCATTTACACTTTCCCTGATACTGCCATTATACAGGTTAAACTTTCCCTGATACTGCCATTAGACAGGCTTAAACTTTCCCTGATACTGCCAGTATACAGGTTAAACTTTCCCTGATACTGCCATTATACAGGTTAAACTTTCCCTGATACTGCCATTAGACAGGTTTAAACTTTCCCTGATACTGCCATTAGACAGGTTTAAACTTTCCCTGATACTGCCATTATACAGGTTAAACTTTCCCTGATACTGCCATTAGAGATTTAGGTTTAAACTTTCCCTATGATACTGCCATTAGACAGGTTTAAACTTTCCCTGATACTGCCATTAGACAGGTTTAAACTTTCCCTGATACTGCCATTAGACAGGTTTAAACTTTCCCTGATACTGCCATTAGACAGGTCTAAATGACCCATACCGAGCCAGTTGGACCTGTCTAATCATAGACTGGAGGAAAATTTAGTTGCCTATAATCTGACAAAACAGAATATATTTTCTTTGTGAAGAGCTCAGATCCTGATCAGAAACTGCCCTCACACAGCGTGATAATCCACATTGTTTGGTAGATCATTAATCAATGAGATACACGTCAGACAGCACAAATGTGGCTGTGACTGGAGAAATGTGGCTTATGTGTTTTGTGGCCAGTGTAGCTCCTAATCAAATAACACACTCATGTCGCCTGATAATGATCTATATTATTAGTTAGAAGCATGACAGGACTTGATGGAACGGTGAACAGTGCAGAATCTGATCAGACAGTGTCAATGCATAGGCTGATCTGGATCTACACTGGTCGCAAAACCCATTAGCCCGATTTCTTCAGTCACAGCCCCATATATTGTTTGCATAGCAATGTCCACTGGTTTTTTGTGACAGGCAGTAATACATATTGACACTTAATTGTTAGAGACATAACTTTTAGTTTAATTCAACAGCCAGTTCATATACAGATGGGAATATACCTGTATGTGGTATATGCTAGGAAATTAGGAAACAAATATTTATTTACACAATGTCAAGCTCATCCTCAACTACCTGATAAGTCTTCACACATATTTTAAATAGAAACTTTGATGATGCATATAGAACATTTATAGTGAACAGCGTAGACCCAGGTCATGCACAGTCTGATCTGGGGCTACACTGGTCACACATGCGCTAGAGTCAACTGTGTGATATAACGGCATATTACGAAATTGTGGTATCAGACAAGAGTGACATAAAGTTTTACGTCAGTTTTGGTACTTCACACATATGTTAAACCTTAGAAAAATGGAAAATAGAACATAAACAGCAGACGACAAAAAATTAAGATAGCGGTGAAAGGGTTACATAGAATCTTTGATGATGCATAGAGAACATAGTGAAAAGTGTAGACCCTGATCAGACTGTGCGGATGCACAGCTGATCTGGGGCTACACTGGTCACACATGCGCTACAGTCAACTGTGTAATATCACGGCATATTATGAAATTGTAATCGCGGCTTTCGATCATGAGGTATCAGAAAAGTGTGACAACGTGTTTGACGTCATTTTTGGTACTTTCCTTCAATAAAGGGGTTGGGTCGAATTACATGAAAATCGACCCTGTGTCAGAATTTGTTCAAATTTTTTAGTTCCTAAATGACGTCGAAACAATGTCCATAGGCGGTGGAAATGGAAAATTATTTGGAGGGCCCAAATGGGCCCGATGTTGCTAGGGGGGTTCGGGGCATTTGCGCCGGAAATCTTTGCAATCTAAGAGGCGTGAAACGCCCATTTCCTGCATTCTCAGCAAGTCTGAGGATGAGAATATGTGTACAAGTTACATAATTATTGAGGGGGCCAGGCCTCCCCAACAAAATGATTGGGGGGGGGGTTGGGGGGGGGGGGGGGCAGGGTGTGCAGATAGTTTGTACGTAACAACTTTTTAACACAGATTTAAAAAAAAAAAACGTTTACGCAAATTAATTTGACCTTGACATTGGGCATGGAGGCAGTTTGGGTGGGCTATAAAATGAAAATATGGATGATGATAAATAAGTATGTGAAGTTTCAATTCAATCGCAGTTTACCACTATTATAAAGGGTTGTGGAGATATTTGCTACTTAAAAACATCAACGCAAACGCAGGACGCACAGATGCACGCCAAAAGCGGGCGTGATAAAAAATCATATGTTTGTTTTAAAGAAAATCTGCAGTAAAAATGATGTCACACTTTATGCCCCTTGGATACGAAACCATATGATAGTGTAGTAATGTATCACACAGTTACCTGGCATCGCGTTCACTGGTGTCGGCATCTTGGATAGATTCCATCAACTCCTCCTCCATCTCGTTGTTACTGCGTTCATATTACTCGTTCTGCTTCAGTAACTTCTGTACCTCCACCTATATAGACCAGAATTATTTTCATCTACTTCTAGGTCAGACTTGCCATTAGAAATACCGTGGAGTAAATTGATCCTTATAATTTGGGAGACGAAAATTGTTGCATGCTGTTGTTTCATATTTTTCTTCTTCCTCAATAAAATATTAAAAATTCTGTCAAAACCATGTTTAGTAACATATTTATAATCGGAATGGCTGCTGACAGACGACTGTCAATAGCCAAAAGGCCGGGGTTTTGGCTGCTGACAGACGTCTGTCAATAGCCAAAAGGCCGGGGTTTTGGCTGCTGACAGACGTCATACGAATTCGTCATAGGCGTATACATGTACATGGGCCCGGTTTGCCGTAATCTCCACTTTCTGCCGAGATTCTTCTATAATAAGAAATATCTATCAATATATCGCAAATGCGGTCAAAAATAATGAACTCAATATTATAAAAGTATATACATTTGGCCTTATATGGCGGGAATTGAAGTAATGTACATTTTATGTCTTATCTCTCCACTAAAGTATTAGCTGTCTGTCATTCCCGTAATATGTGCATTGTGTCTTATTTGTCTACGAGATGTGCATTTTATATATTATCTCTGCACCAAATAAACGTACTATCCACGAAAATATTAGCTGCTGTCATTCTAATTGCAAAATTGTGTTTATTTGTCTACGATGTGCCTTTTTTATATATTATCTCTGCCAAAGTAACTATCACGAAAATATGCTTATCATTCCCGTAATATGTGCATTGTGCTTATCTACGAGATGTGCATATATTACTGCACCAGTACTATATTTTTTCCACGATTAGCTGTCTATCTTCCCGTAATATGCATGTCTATTTGTCTACGAGAGTGCATATATTATCTCTGCACCAAAGTACTACTATTTTTCCACGAAAATATTAGCTGTCTGTCATTCCCGTAATATGTGCATTGTGTCTTATTTGTCTACGAGATGTGCATTTTATGTCTTATCTCTCCACTAAAGTACTAATATTTGTCCATGCGACACCATGCTGCCGGTAACATCACAAGATTGCTGCTTGACCACATCGTAAATGGACACGTAGCATAGAATGGACACACGCTGGGCATTATGAACTTATAAAGTAGACAGATTCTGTTGTCTTCTTTATTGGGCTATGTAGATCTTAAAACGAGAGAATGCGGTTCATATGTACAATGTTCCACAACTGTCTAGGAAATTTATATTATATGCTATGTCTGTCCATCAAAATGCTAATCGCCCCCCCCCCCCCCCGCACATTGTTATATGTTCTATTTCTCCATGAAAACACGTTCATTGCCATCCATCAAATGCTACACACCCCCCCCCCCCCCCCCCCCCCCCCCCCCCCCGACCATGTTATATGCTCTATTTCTCCATGAAAATACTTTCACTGTCAATCAGAGCTCCAGATAAGCTGCGTTTTTGGAATAAGTTCTTGTATATTTCATTCATTCTTCAACAGAATATATAATTTCCGAGTTCTTTAGAATCGTCTCTTTGAAACGATTCTAAAGAACACCAAATTTCTATATTTGAAAATAAAAATCAGAACCGTACTTCTTCAAAAAAAACACAGAAAAAAAAAATATGACGTCAATGATATGCGATATCTAATTGATATCAATATGTTAGATATCAAATTTATACCTATTTGATATTAATTTGATATCCACTCGTTTCATATAAAGTTGATATCAGGCACATTTTGCAACTGCATAATCGGAAGATCGGGAAAACATCTCGTCGGGTAGACTTTTAAGTGACACCATTATACAGGCAGTTCAACAAACACTCAAGTCACAATTTACGCATATTAGTGGGTTTCAACCTAGCGTTTATACACACAATGTTAAACTCTTTGAGCAAGCACAGTCAGATAAGGTGCATATATTGTTTCGGGGATCGTTTCAACATGGACATTGGTTTACCATTTCTACGATAGGGTGTAAGGTGGGGGAAGTCAACATATTTGATAGCGGATACAAAGAGTTAGATACAGATTCCATACTGCAAATATGTGCTATTTTGAAACACGATGGCACTTCTTTACACTTCAATCATATACCAGTACAAACTCAGATGGGGGTTCAGCTTGTGGCGTGTATACTGCCCTCCCAAGTCAAACTGCAGTATCTGTTAAACTGCAGTATCTGCAATATGATGCTATGCTGACCCTGTGCAATCATCCCCAGGTTGATTGCACAGGGTCAGCATAGCATCATAGTGCAGATACTGCAGTTTAACAGATACTGCAGTTTGACTTGGGAGGGCAGTATGCTACAGCGTTTGCTACGGCAATTTGTCTGGGCTTTAATCCCGCAAAACTGCTTTTCGAGCAGTATAAGATGCGTGCGTATCTCATACAGTGTATCGACAGTGGAGAGTTCACATCATTTCCCTTCAAAATAAACACGAACTGGAGTAAGAAGAAAACAAGTTCCACGAAGAAAGACATATTTTGTGTATGCCGTGCCATTTATGACAGCCAAATGATACGATGCACACACTGTAACATATGGTTTCATGTTCGATGTTTGAGTGAAAATGTTAACGAAAAACTTGATCAAGATGCCGACATGCAATATACTTGCGATAATTGTTGTCGAAACTGAATGGACAATACATTCTGATAGTGTTACACGTATAATTGTACGACCAGTGAGAACATCGACGAATACTAACCATCAATATCGTTTATTTTGTTTTAACTAGCTTTCGTAGGCTGGCTGAATTTGAAATTCATCAAATTAATTCGTGTAAAGTTCGCATCAACTTCGTGTAAATCTCAGAGCAAATGCGGAATGAAATTAGCTTTGAAAGTTACGCTAACTTTCAATATCATTTATAACGAACATATGTGACGCGCCATGACAAAATGGGGTTTATGGCCAATGTGATCAGGGTCTACACTGTTTGACATTGAATCAGACAAACAATCTTAATGAATTTAGCAAACAGTTTAGATACTTTTCGGAATGTGTAAGTCCGCAATTCGGTTACGGTCTACATTGAGTCAATAAGCCCGGTTTTCTCGTGGCGAGTCACATATCTAGTAAAAAAAATATATTGGTGTCACATTAATATGTTTGCATGTCATGCTTGTCCATACTATGTACGTTTTGTTTCATATGTACCACAATTGAGCGCCAATTTGACAAAGTATAATCGCTGTTCAAACATTTCCGTAAATACTTTGGAAATTCTTGTAGGAAACCATTTCCCGCAGCATATGTAAAAATCGATTATTGTTGTTCTATCTAGTACAAATTCTGTATTTATTTTCGGTATATTGAGTTTAACCTTTACCCACTACCCAAGTTGTATATTTGTCTGTCAGCAGCCAAAACACGGCACTTTGGCTATTGACAGACGTCTGTCAGCAGCCAAAACCCCGGCCTTTTGGCTGCTGACAGACGTCTGTCAATAGCCACGTCCATTTATAATTCTGTTCCGTTTTCCCCATCAAGAACATGGTTGAACATAATTATAAATCTTCCCCTTCAACTATTTCTGGTCATTCTTGGTGTCAGCGTTAGAAATGGCGGAATTCGACAAGTGACAAATTCTGCCAATTCTAACATCAATGATACACCAGAAGTTGTTCTGAGAGATTAGTTAATTCTCATTCACCAAGTTCGGTTACCTATCTACTGAGAGATTAGTTAATTCTCATTCACCAAGTTCGGTTACCTATCTACTGAGAGATTAGTTAATTCTCATTCACCAAGTTCGGTTACCTATCTACTAGAGATTAGTTAATTCTCATTCACTAAGTTCGGTTACCTATCTACTGAGAGATTAGTTAATTCTCATTCACCAAGTTCGGTTACCTATCTACTGAGAGATTAGTTAATTCTCATTCACTAAGTTCGGTTACCTATCTATAATACTGGGGGCCGTTTCACTAAACTTTGTACGACTAAAATGTTCATAAGCGCACAATTATGATAGTCTGTAAATTTCATGTTAACACTATTTTATTGTAAACAATGGATGGATTTACATGTATTGAGCATAGGCTGCATATGCAGCCTATGCTCAATAAATGTAATTCCATCAATTGAAATTTCCAGACGATCCTAAATTTGCACTTACGAACATTCTAGTCGTACGAAGTTTAGTGAAACGGGCCCCTGATCTTTATCACATGAAAATATTGTTATGATGTGATGTAACCCATTTCATAAAAGTGATATGACACACGTGTACTAACACCTGGAGCAAATTATTGGCTGACCGAATCACCCTAATTACGTATTAGTATTATGCACTAAAGTTATGACAAACGAACAATATGAAGATGTTCCAAATTACATCCATAATAGCGCGACAAAGCAATGATGTGTTGAAGTCATCGTGTTTAAAATATCACTAGAAGCACCAGTGACTCATTAAAGCCTTGCAATTGTTATAATGCGCTCCCGTTTCGTAATGTGAAGTTTTGCAAAGAAAGAGAATCTCTCATATGACATATTTATAATAGTTTGATTTCCAGTGTTAACACTATTTTTCTCTGTGGAGATTTTCAACTAGGTGCGAAAATAGACAATGACATGTTCTCACTGAAACGCATCGAATATCTCCCAAAAGTGTCTGCTATTTGGAGTGTGAAATCATGTTATAAACAGAATATAGAAACTAGTTTTCATTTGATGTGACATTTATGAAACTCGTCAGCAATTTTATGCACCTCGCCAGAGGATCAGTGCATAAATTATTCATAAATCTCATATCAAATGGAAACTCGTTTGAGATCCTCTATATAGGCAATGGGATGGAACAGTGCTTAAATGTATATTTCTATGATTTATGTCAAATCCAGCACTTGAATATATAAATTTGCGTAAATTGTTTAACAAAACACTGTCAATGGTATATACGACACAGGCCTTAGAAAAAACAAGGTCAACTAGAGTATGAAACAGATGTGTAAGTATCTGAAAACTTTAATTCAAATTTGGACAACTATAACCCAAACTTCTAAGTCATTTGACCTTGGGGCACAGGGGCCACATGAGTGGGACACATAATGAATATATGGATGATTACTAATAAGCATTTGAAGTTTCAAGTCAATGTGACTTAGGACTGCATAGATATATGGTATATACGCGCGGGCGGGCGGGCGGGCGGGCGTTTTTATATATTTTTTATTTGACAATAATGATTTTTTAATGTTTACCATTCAACATATACGACAAATAATTGTAAAAAAATATACAATTAACATAGGATGCTATAAGCATAGCAACAAACATTAAATCTGATAGACTTTAAAAATATGTATTTCAAATTAACTTCTCTGTTTGTTGAACTGTAAATATGCTTCAGTGCCCTCATAAATAGAGAATACCAGACAAGTGTTTTTTTATATCAAGTTTGTCAGGCAAGGCTGGGAAACATTGTAGGAATTCCGAGGCTAGTCGTTTCCGAGCCGAGCCTGATAAACTTGATATCAAAAGACAGTAGTCTGATATTCTATTTATCAGGTAACGTTTTATGCTCGAAAATGACCACAGATGACGTTGTTATCTATGTACAGAACGCGGACTTTGTTACATTGCGTCATTACACTGACGTCATTTGGTAACGTCACGGAACGTCAGTTTTCACTTCGTTGGAACCCGAATATTTGTATCAAGTCAATGCCTGATACAACAATATGTTACGAGTCAGTACATATTAGGTCAATACAGGGCAGGTTACCTGATAAATAAGGTAAATGTACATATATATCAGGTACCTAACTGCACATCGACTCGATACACGCTGACCGATTACAAAGTGCTGTATCAGACATAGATGCTGATACAATGTTCAAAAACTAATTTAAGGATGGCCTTAAATTGAAAGTCACAAACCTTTTTGGGACTTTCAGTTTAAAGTGACCGTGTCTCAGATGATGTCTCAGATGATGTGTCAGATATCCAATATGTGGATTTTCACTTCATGCACATGCAACAGTAAATGACACACAAATCAATTGCACCATTTTATTTGATCACATTCTCAAGAGTTCTATAATTCAAGTAACTATCAGAAACTGTGAGAAACAGGGGAGATAATTTAGCTTGGCATAATTTGGCTTTTTCGCTATACAAGAACCAGTAAGAAAAAAATGTGCAAAATGACTAGCGTTTTCAGTATTATAAACACTATTTTTACCAATCCCCAATTTTGTACAGGCGATACATATGTACAATACAGTTCAGGAATAATAATCTTTCCACAATAATACAATTAATATGTTCAACAATTCTGCAAAAACCAGGAACCCACTTTTCCGACGTGTCAGGAATAGAATATGAATCTGCAATTAACATTTAATTATTTCTATAATCATTGATGGAATGGCGAACAGTACAGATCCTGATAGATGCACAGGCTGATCTGGATCTAACTGGAAAACGCAAACCGTAAGCCCAATTTCTCCAGTCACAGCCACATATGAGACACGCCATGCGATTTTGTACCTTCGGACATCTGCGTAATTTCATGAAATACGTTTACAATATTTTCCGTAAACTGCGTCAAAAGTTGACAAATTTTCAGAGTACATGCGGAATTATATTCCGCATATACTCTGAAAATTGCGTCAACTTTTTACTATATATATTAATCAATATTTATCAATCGGAGAGAGCCACCACAGCTGGGGGCCGTTTCACTAAACTTCGTACGACTAAAATGTTCGTAAGTGCAAAATTATGATAGTCTGTAAATGTCACATTAACAATGTTTTCTCGTAAATAATTATTGTATTTACATTTATTGAGCATAGGCTGCATATGCAGCCTATGCTCAATAAATGTAAATCCATAAATTGAAATTTACAGACGATCTTGAATTTGAACTTACGAACATTTTAGTCGTAAGAAGTTTAGTGAAACGGGCCCCAGCTGTGGTGGCTCTCTCCGATTGATATTGGAAATATGTGTACACAGGCAATTCGGCTGTCGGATCAGGATCTGCACTGTTCGCCATTCCATCAAGTTATGCTTATATCAAACAATATATTACATTATTGTTATCAGGCGACAGGAGTGTGCTATTCAGAAGTTACACTGGTCACAAAACAGATATGCCAAATTCTCCAGTCACAGTCACATTTATACGGATGCCCCTAGATCTAAGGAAAGTTACTAGTAATTTTCCAAGTTTGGTAACCTGCGGGCCGTTTCACTAAACTTCGTGCGACTAAAATGTTATGCGACTAAAATGTTTGTAAGTGCAAAATTATGAGTCTGTAAATTTCACATAAGCAATGTTTTCTTGTAAAAAACTATTGGATTTACATGTATTGAGTATAGGCTGCAGCTGCATCTGCAGCCTATACTCAATAAATGTAAATCCATCAATTGAAATTTTAAGACGATCTTAAATTTGCACTTACGAACATCTTAGTCGTACAGAGTTTAGTGAAACGGACCCCTGGTGTTAACCCTTTCAACTCTTAGAGGCCAGAAAGCTAACATGTTGTGATGTGTAAAGACTGTAGATCCAGACGAGTCGGCACGTAATGAGCCGTCTCATCAGGATCTGCAGCATTTGTCAATACTATTCACCTGTAAAAAAATCCATATTTTGTCATAAATGGGATAGTCCAAAAATTAGTATCAAATAGAAAATGTGTTCATAGAACACCGATGCCCCACATATCGCTTTGATAGTAAATAAAGCAAAAGTCCAAAAGGGGGAGATAGATAATCCATGGCCCCGGGTCATATCAAAAATAGAAATTCACTAAATGCATTTTTGGAACCTATATACATACAAAGTATCAAGAGTCCAGCTATTACGGTTTAGAAGTTTTACAAGCTAGAAGGCAAAATGGTGAAATTCTAAGTTCAAAGGGAGGAAATAATCCACGACCCCGGGGTCGAATAAAAAATCAAAATTAAATGTCCGCATCTACACATTATAAGGACGCTGCATATCAAGTATCAAGTCTCCAGCTATTACGGTTTAAAAGTGGTATGAGATACTGTACAAGCTCTAACAAAAACTTTAACCAATTAATATAATATATATGTAATTATTGGTCTAGGTCATATAAAGGTAATTTGTTTCACAGTGGTTTGCGGTGCACATCACTAGCTCATGATAGTGTGCAAGTATGATGGCTGTATACTGAATAGCACTGAAATTACAAGCTCAAACAAAAACTTTAACCAAGGGAAATAACTACTATGTAAATATTGTAATTGTAGGTCAAGGTCACACAAATGTCATTTGATTCGCAGAGGGTTGGGATGCACATCACTAGCTCATGATAGTGTGCAAGTATGGTGGCTGTAGACCTAATACTATTGAAGATAGAAGTTCTTACAAAAACCTTAACCAAGGGAAATAACAATGTAAATATTTTAATTGTAGGTAAACGTCACAAAAAGGTCATGCGTTTCACCGAAAGTTGCGGTGTACATCACTGGCTCATGATAGTGTGCAAATATGGTGGCTGTAGACCTAATGCCATTGAAAATACAATGTCTTACACAAATTGTAACCAAGGGAAATAACTATGTAAATATTGCAATAGTATTACACATCACTGGCTCATGATAGTGTGCAAGTATGGTGGCTGTAGGCCTAATACTATTGACGATACAATCTCTTACACAAATTTTAACAAAGGGAAATAACTATATAAATATTGTAATTGTAGGTCAAGGTCACACAAAGGTCATGTGTTTCACAGTAGGTTGCAGTGCACATCACTATCTCATGATAGTGTGCAAGTACGGTGACTGTAGGCCCAATATACTATTGAAGATACAAGCTCTTACAAAAACCTTAACCTTGTGACGGACGGGATGGACAACACTAAATGCCCCCTCCACTAGCGTGGTGGGGCATAAAACATCCAATGGAGGATATACAAGGTTGAAAGGGTTAAGATTGGTCTATAAGGACAAACCTGGCTCTGGAGCATTGGCCAACCAGTCCTCTTCCTCCGCCACCAGCCCCCGCAATCTGCAAAAAGGAATGTTACAATGTCTGCCACTAATGATCATAAAAGCATCGTTATTACTAAGCTAATCAATCCTTTTGCTGGCAGCCTTGATACTAAATGAAACAAGAAATCTGGCTTATCTGCACACGAATGCCCCCAGTGGCAGATTGGTGAAACTGTGGCAAAGTTAATCAGCCAAAGTGATAAGTATCCACAAGCACATTTATGAAGGTCAAAAAGTCAAGGTAATATTAAGGGCAGTGTAGATGTGTTGCATTTGTCCACAAGTATGATATATTGAAATATTGAAGTAATCCATCAAGGGATATAGAAGTTACGACAGAAATGAGAAACTCTGGTGAATTTCTTAATGTGTGAAAAAGTTCAAAGTTGTGAAGGATAAAAGGTCATGGTCATATTACGGGCAGCATGGCTGTGTGGCATTTGTCCTCAAGTATGATGTGTTGAAATATTAAAGTAATCCACCAAGGGATATAGAAATTATGACAGAATTGAGAAACGCCGGAGAACTTTTTAATGTAAATTAAATGTTCAAAGTTGTGAAGGTCAAAAGGTCATGGTCATATTAAAGGCAGCATGGAGGTATGGCATGTGTCCACAAGAATAATGTATTGAAATATTGAAGTAATATATCAAGTGATGTAGAAGTTATTACAGAATTGATAAACTCTGGCGAATTTCGTAATGTGTGAAAAAGTTCAAAAAGGTCATATTAATGACAGCATGGATGTGTGGCATTTTTCCACATGTATGCTGTGTTGAAATATTTAAGCAATCCTTCAAAGGATATAGAAGTTATAACATAATTGAGATACTTCGGCAAACTTCTTAATGTGTGAAAAAGTTCACAGTTGTGTAGGTCAAAGGGTCAAGGTCAAAATGTCAAGGTCATATTAATGGCAGCATGGATGTGTGGCATTTGTCCACATGCATGCTGTGTTGAAATATTTAAGCAATCCTTTAAGAGATATAGAAGTTAGGACATAATTGAAAAACTCCGGCGAACTTCTTAATGTGCCGGACACACGGATGGATGCACGGACACACGGACACACGGACACATGGACACACAGTCCAAACAATATATGCATCCGACTCTACCGAGATTGGAGGCATAACAAAGTTAACTCATTTGCCTTACAAACAATGTGAACATGGCTCAGTGACCTTGACCTTGAGCGGTTAGTCGTGGGTCATATGCAAAACAAAGCACCATCCCGAGACACGCATTGTAGCCAAATATCATCAACATTGGTGAATTGATTGAAAAATTGAAAAACTCCGGCGAACTTCTTAATGTGCCGAACACACGGATGGATGCACGGACAAACGGACACACGGACACATGGACACACAGTCCAAACAATATATGCATCCGACTCTACCGAGATTGGAGGCATAACAAAGTTAACGCATTTGCCTTACAAACAATGTGAACATGGCTCAGTGACCTTGACCTTGAGCGGTTAGTCGTGGGTCATATGCAAAACAAAGCACCATCCCGAGACACGCATTGTAGCCATATATCATCAACATTGGTGAATTGATTGAAAAATGAAAGGTGTTACTAACGTACGCACGCACATACGCATGCACATACGCACGCACGGAAGTAAGTACTAGCATGGACTAACACTATATCCCCTATTGTCTATCGGCGAGGGGATAATAATGCCAGCTATTAACTCTTTACATCCCTGTAAATATTACGAATGTCTTTCGAATTTCATTAGAATTTACTCCTAATGTGTTTGCTGTTATTTTTACCGCTAGCATGCAAATATTTATTGGAAACCTCAAATATATTGGAAATTTTATGTGTACGTATTTATCACATGAAACATTGTTATGGTGTGTTGTAACCCATTTCATAATATAGGAATGCATGGCCTTTTTGGGGAATTTATCGGGGTATAAACTTGGAAAAGTCGCGGGAATACTAGACGAAGGCCGGAAGGCCTCGTCCAGTATTCCCGCGACTTTTCCAAGTTTATATCCCCGATAAATTCAACAAAAAGGCCATTCATTCCTTATAATTCCAGCATTTGAAATAAATTAATCAAGAACATGTGTTTATTTTCCGTTTTCTTAAGAATTATTTTAACTGCGCCTCACGGTTACGGAAAGTAGTTCGACGTGGGAGTTTACTGGGATATAAATTTTGGACAGAGACTTGCTACGGGCCAATCAAATGTTAGGGAATTGTGTAAATATTTGTGTGCTGGAATTATGACGAGATGCCACCCAGCTCTACTTAGAGCTATCGCATAAACGCATTTTCATAAATGAAAACATGCGTTTGCAGTATCTTCTGCGCGTAGGTGAATGGGAGGCAGGTATTCACCATGAATCCGGCGCGTATTTAGACGCGAAAACAATTGCGCAGTGCAGCAACAGTGATAATACTAGCTGATACGGGAATTGCACTTGCGACCTTTATATACACCCAATTGCAATAATTGCTTTTCAGGGTTGCGTCCTACAGTTATTGTCTCTGGAAACTTATTTGCAATACTGGTACAGTGGGGGTCAGCGTGTAAGTGCACACACGAACGAACACGACAGGTTGGTGCCTGATTCATAAATCTCACATAATACAAACTTGCTTGTACTCTAAGTGTCAGCTAAAATGTTATCCACATCTCTAATGGATTTGAGATTAATGGAAAATGCATGTAGATTTGGAAAGGGGTTTGTGATTAATGGAATATAGGGAACACGGCAATAGAGCTTCACATAAATAGAGATTTACGTACTTTGTACATTTTGGCCCGACAAGATGAAATCATGTTTGGCAAAATTCTAAAATGAGTGTGTGTGTATAATAGGGCAGACATATATTATAATTAATACAGTATTCATAAATATGTAGTCTTTAATAGTATGTATTAACTAAACAAGTTTTCATGAAACTCTATTCTTCAGAACGGATTAGATTACCACATATAGGCCTTACACAATTTATACAATTGCAATCCCCGGCTCATCCTCCTCTCCTTTTAGTCTGAACAAATCGTTACTCAAACTAAATAAAAGGATTACCATAATTAAATTTACTGCCCATCTCGTAAGCAGTACATCAACATACAGTGTTAAGTTGCAGCACTTTTACATCATTATTCCTTATACATTCTCAATTGTTCAATCACAATTGGATGTTGCTATAATGCCTTGTAATTTAGTGACGTTTTAGTATTACCATGTTAATTATTTGATTTTCAATGTGTTGCAAAGTTTCACAATGTTGGCGTAAATTTAATCTCGCTGTTTCACAATGTTGGCGTAAATCGCACTTATTACACACAAAATCAGAAGGCTCAAGGGCCGTTTGACTGAACTTTGTACGACTAAACTGTTTCTAAGTGCAAATTATGATAGTTTGTAAATTGCACATTAACACTGTTTTATTGTAATTTGATTTACATTTATTAAGCATAGGCTGCATATGCATAAACGAAGTTTAGTGAAACGCGCCCCAGGCCCCTTAAATTTTTGGAAAAAATGCTGCAATGCCTAGATTAGCCTTCTCTTCTATGTAGTCTGAACAAATCAATACTCAAACACAATATGCTGTCCTAGTATCACATCCCACACACAGCACATCAGGTACCCGTTGTTTTCTTCAATAAGCTGTGTAGCCTGATCCTCCAATCTAGCCACACGGTCCTTAGCTGCCTGACGTTCCTTGGGGCGTGACGTGCCACGGGTGGACATCTGCTGTACCTGGTCACGTAGCAGTGTTGCGGGGTCTGGCTGTCCAACAGCTTTGTGATGTAGTTGTTATACTCCGACTAGGTGGGGTGGCAACAAGGAATATAATACTAGAGAAATCGATTCTTCGCAAAAAGGACATAAGTCTGTGCCAAACTCCATAGACCACCAAATGCAGATCATGAAGACGCGTTTTGCTGCGCCATATTTCATCAAAATCCGTTGCATGTTAAGGAACATATCAAATAATACTTACTTTGGAATGGGCGACGTTGTTGTTGTTGTTGTTGTTGTAGTAACCACCTGATCATGCACATTGTATATGCACTTACAAGAAACATTCAATGGATTCAATTCATACAATGATTATACTGGCCTCATCGCAGATTTCAGATTCATCGTGCTGTTATGACGACCAGTCGCGCTGTTATGACGACCAACCAGTCGCGCGCAGCCTCAACGGCCGAGCATCGCAGCCGCAAATAATAAATTCGTGATGAATGTACTGTATGTACACATTGTCTCGAACTGTCAAAATGGTCAGGTGTGCCGCTTGTATTTCGCTAGCATTTCGGTTAGTTAAAATATAAACAACGCTATTATATTTCACATATTTGTTCATCAGCCACATCGCAGAAATATAGTAGGTCATTCCCACGGAATAGGTGACTAATCTGTTCCCATGCCGTCCCAAGTACAAGGTGCCGTAAGGTTCAATGAAATTCATTTCATACATATTTATCAAACTCTTATTTAAATATTCCATTATCTTATATCTCTAAACACATCCATATAACCGCTAATCTAGGCAATATTAACGAAGGCGGTTGTGTATGAACAAGCGTCAGTTTCTAGAGTTAAACGTACAATACTGGGGCCAGTTTCACTAAACATCGTACGACTAAAATGTTCGTAAGTGCAAATTTAGGATCGTCTGGAAATTTAAATTGATGGATTTACATTTATTGAGCATATGCAGCCTATGATCAATAAACGTAAATCCAATAATTGTGTACAAGAAAACAGTGTTAATATGAATTTAGGGACTATTATAATTTTGCACAAGTTTAGTGAAACGGCCCCCTGAAATCGGGTTTCAAACCTGTTATTACGGAGTCTGTCCTTGTCCTAATAACCTAATTCTAACACACTCTCTGTCTATACTGGGCATTGACAATCCATCAATACAATAATTGGTGTGCTATTGACGGCAATGCAATGGTTCAATTTTGTGTGCTCCATTTTCACTACAATATTTACCAAATTACAGGCGCTAAGCGTCACACAGATGGCCAATTACGAACGATTCCCGTTTATAGTGGTCATCGAGTGCTTTCGCTTGAAAGGTGATAGTTATCGCCTGTTCCATCACGTGTCCATGGTTACAGGCTAAAGGCAATCAAAAGCTGTAGGATAGTATTTGAACAAGAGGCCCAAAATGGGCCTGTATCGCTCACCTAAAAGCTTCCATAGTGGTCATCTTGATTTCACAAAGACTCTTCACTTCCAACTTCAAATGTTCCACAGAATTTGTTGGTACCTTATGATCTAACATATATTGCGAATGTGCATGTGATTTACTGCTATACCTTCGATTTGATATATAAAATGACCATATTCGGTCAAAAATAAAATTTGACCCCTATTTGACCCCTCGGGCCATGACCATTTTTGACCCAGAGGCCACCATATGAACAAATCTGAATCAGCGTTTAACTATCGATCATTCATACAAATGTTTCGTCGATATCGGCCTGGCGGTTTGTGAGAAGAAGATTTATTGACAATTTGACCTACTTTTCAACGGCGGACATCTTGGATTTGGTGATGACCTCCATTTTGACAAAAATGAACAGGCTTCACCAACAAAACCATTTCAGTTAAGTTTGGTCAATATCGGCCAAGCAGTCACAAGAAGAAGTCCTTTGAATCTTTAGTAAAAGAACAACCTTTTGACCTGTCGGTGGCCATCTTGGATGACGTAATCATCTGATTTTGGCAAAACATGCTCCAGAGTGATCGTCTCGTCGATACCTTGGATTGGATATATTATATGACCATATTCGGTCAAAAATATAATTTGACCCCTAGTTGACCCTCGGGGCCACGCCCATTTTTGACCCAGGTGCCACCATATGAACAAAGCTGAAACAGCGTTAAATATCAATCATTCACACCAAGTTTCGTCGAAATCAGCCTGAAGGTTTGTGAGAAGAAGATTTTTTTGACAATTTGACCTACTTTTCAACGGTGGACATCTTGGATTTGGTGATGAGACCACCATTTTAACAAAAATGGACAGGCTTCACCACAGACCATTACAGTTAAGTTTTGCCAATATCGGCCAAGCAGTTCACAAGAGAATTACGTTTTTGAAATCTTTTAGTAAAAGAACCACTTTTTTACCTTTCGGTGGCCATCTTGGATGACAAAATCATCTGATTTAGACAAAAAATGCTCCAGAGTGATCGACTAGTCGATACCTTCGATTTGATATATTATATGACCATATTCGGTCAAAAATAAAATTTGAACCATATTTGACCCCTCGGGCCACGCCCATTTTTGACCCAAGGGCCACCATATGAACAAATCTGAAACAGCATTAACTATCGATCATTCATACAAAGTTTCGTCAAAATCGGCCAGGCGGTTCGTGAGAAGAAGATTTTTTAAGAATTTGACCTACTTTTCCACGGCGGCCATCTTGGATTGTCGATGACCTTCATTTTAACAAATCTGAAATGGCATCACCCATATATCATCCCTGTAAAGTTTGACCAACATCGGCTCAGCAGTTCGGGAGAAGAAGATGATTGAAAATGTTCACGGACGACGGACGACGGACGACGGACACTTTGCCATAAGAATAGCTCACATGAGCTTTGCTCAGGTGAGCTAGAAAAGGTCATAGTAACATGGGTTGGCTCACATAAGATATATTAAGTTGCAAAAGCACAGATTATAGTCACTAGTGCAGCACTCCTCGACGGCGTAAAATTCGCAGGAGCAGAAGATTCACATACGCATATTAGGTCATTTCCCGCTCTATGCAGTAACAGATTGAGCCCCACAATCTGCTCATAAATACACGTTTACCCCCTCCTCAAATGATGAAAACATTTGATAATCAGGGCCCGGTTGTTCAAAACACCAGGGCCTTTAGCAATGCTAAGGATTTAACAGTCTGTAAGCTAACTGAAGCTTTGAGCAACCGGGCCCTGTTAGCTTAACGGACTGTTAAATCCTTAACTGAATGGTTAAAATCTCTGTTAAAACAGAGATGCTAACCATTCAGTTAAGGATTTAACAGTCCGTTAAGCTAACTGTGTTTTGAACAACCGGGCCCAGGCAGATAAACACATCGTTCATGCACATCCGGATAGAAGTACGAGACTTCGTACAATTAAGGGTAGTAATGTGCTTCCTGTCCAATGTCATAACATTATTTATAATTAGGAAACATATCAACAGAGATACTTCTCAATTTTACAACCTACTCCCGAGTTAGTCATTGACATATAATTTGCCAATGAACACGCCTACCGTTTTCGTTGCGCGTTGACTGGTAACCGTAACAGCCACTAGTGAGTATTTCCGAAACCTATCTGAATTGCTTCCACAGAGTTTATTCACAAGATGTAGTTATATCCCACCAACCAAGGAAAATTAATAGTATGCCAAAGGATACTTGGAAACGACTGGTCAAGAAACAAGTTCGTAACTACTGGACGTCGAACGCGGCGATTGTATTGAGCCAGTACGTAATAACAACAACATCAAATTAATATGTCTGCTAATCAAAGTACTGAAATATGTTATCTCCACAAAAACTGATCACTTGCGGAACTAGACTGAAAGTTGCATATCACCACCCAGAGGCAAATGTACTGTGCTGGTGCAAACCCATTTCCATCCATACGTTTTTTCTCTAGAATACATTACTGAAACTCCCAGAAAAATATTGTACGAAACAGGCGGTTAACTGGTCACTGCTACCTATAAACTATGAGAACTAAAGATAATAGCTGCTGTATTCATACGCACGAAATGTCTGATTCGTATTTCCGGAATTTAACTGATAAACTGAGGCCAAAACTGTGAAAAAATATAGAGAATAGAAATATGTAGAGTTTAAGATAACTAGAATGTGGCCTGTCGGCACACGAATGCCCCCACTGGCAGCCAAAGAAAACGAGGCATATTTGATTACAAGTCATTTACCCCGAGTACGGACGGACGCCGGTAACACTATATGCCCCACCACACACCATTCGGTTGCGGGGGCATAATAAGCCATTTACCCGAGTGTGTGTGACTTTGACCCTGGGCTTAGCGGAGCGGGACGAATGTGGATTTGTCACAGGGTGGCAGAGGACTATTGGAGCAATGCGTAGTATGAAATGTGAAGCAGATCCGAGCAAGGAAACAGAAATTATAAGGTATTTACCCAGCGTTCAGGTTTCGAACGCTCCAAGTCTATGACCTTGACCCTGGGCTTAGCGGGGGCGGGACGAATGTGGATTTGTCACACGGTGGCAGAGGACCATTGGAGCAATGCGTGTGTGAAATGTGAAGCAGATCCGAGCAAGGAAACAGAAATTATAAGGCATTTACCCAGCGTTAATGTTTCGAACGCACAAAGTCTGTGACCTTTACCATGGGCTTAGCGGGAGCGGCACGAATGTGGATTTGTGACAGGGTGGCAGAGGACCATTGGAGCAATGCGTGTGTGAAATGTGAAGCAGATCCGAGCAAGGAAACAGAAATTATAAGGCATTTACCCAGCGTTAAGGTTTCGAACGCACCAAGTCTGTGACCTTGACCATGGCTTAGCGGGGGCGGCACGAATGTGGATTTGTCACAGGGTGGCAGAGGACAATTGGAGCAATGCGTGTGTGAAATGTGAAGCAGATCCGAGCAAGGAAACAGAAATTATAAGGCATTTACCCAGCGTTAAGGTTTCAAACGCACCAAGTCTGTGACATTGACCCTGGACTTAGCGGGGGCGGCACGAATGTGGATTTGTCACAGGGTGGCAGAGGACCATTGGAGCAATGCGTGTGTGAAATGTGAAGCAGATCCGAGCAAGGAAACAGAAATTATAAGCCATTTACCCGAGCGTTAAGGTTTCGGGACGTACGTACGTTACGTACGTTATGTACGTACGTAACGTACGTTACGTACGTACGGACGCCGGTATCACTATATGCCCCCCTCACCATTCGGTGGCGGGGGCATAAAAAGCGAGACGGACCAAAACACCATAGGATAAGTTGGCACAGGGCACTATTTCTTGGTCGTACTCGCCATTTAGGCGTAGCACGACAATATGGCTGCACCCATAGAAATTTGCGTAACATAATATGCTATCTCAAGGTAGAAATCAGCGACTTTTTTAGGTGATTATGGTTTCACAGTGGGAAAGGAATGCACCCATATATCTATTTAAATTGTTTGAATAACTAAGCAGTATTGTAAAGACATCAAACTTGAAAAGTGTCGATGTAATCTACAAACCCATGCAATGAATTGTCCGAGTCGACTAGATTCAGGCTCATTTTAAATAAAACTGTTTACAGGCGCAATTGGTGTCGCCGTCATAATATGCTAGTGAGGCAGAGCTCTGTTCAACAAACATTCTGAGACTGAGAATGGAAATCTACTATTTTCCATTGTATATATATGGAACAATGGTGGCTGGTTTGTTAGCCGGAGCCTCGTGAGCCATACGAATTTCCCCACCTAGCACCGCCCCAAATATGCTAGACAAAAACATAAAATCACATCTGGGCCCACCTTCCCTCGCTATTTTATTCATGAATGTGAACATAGCCAGTTGCTCCCTGGTCAATTGATGTGTATGCCGCCTCTCGGACAGTGTTTTATTCGCATATGCCCGTCACACATAATCAACCAATCGGATGTTATTATTTTCCGATCCTTGCTGGTCGTTGAACACTACTATACTGTCATTTACATTCAGCAGCACTTATTTTACGGCGGTGCTAGGTGGCGTCTGCGTCATTTACTGTGACTATTTTGGCGCAGTCTGTGACACAAATGAACGAACAGAATCAAACGCTGTTTGCATTTGCAACGTATTTGTCTGGTAGTTGTGTTCAACGATTTCAAATGATCGCTCCAGACGTTGTCAAGTTTTGTTCAATCTTAAATACAATTTTGGGATGGTAGCTGTGGGTACACGGGTACAGGAGACATGTACTTGTACATAGTAGACTTGATTGTTTTTGCATGCAGAATTTTCGTCGTAACACTGCCCCCCCCCCAATCCATATGATTCAAAGTACATATTATTGTATAGTGTCCTTATTACGTAGCGGATTTTGATGAAATATGGCGTATCAAACGCGTCTTGTTAAGCTTCATTTGGTGGTCTCTGTATTTTCTGTCTCCGACACGGAAATCGATTCTTCGAAAAAATGACATAAGCCTGTGCCAAACTCCATGGACCACCAAATGCAGCTCATGAAGACGCATTTGCCGCGCCATATTTCATCAAAATCCGTTTCATATTAAGGAAAATATAAAATAATACTTTCAAGATTTCAACAATTTCAGCCACTGTTGTTGTTGTTATAACCACGTGATCATGCACCTTGTGAGTTATCGATCATATACAGTTAAATTATGGCATGCATTTTGGGTTTTGGATGAGAATGCGAAAGAAAATTTAAGGGATGCAGCCCATATCGATGGTCTAGTAACATAAGGTCGTAACTGCTATGCTAAAGGCATATCAATTACGACCTTATGTTACTAGACCATCGATATATCAAACTGTACAAGTACCCTCACATTAGTACGTCCGTCTGTACGACTACTACGTCTGTCTGCCTGTCTGCCCTGCCTGTCTGCCAATTTAGTTCGGATCTCAGTAAATGTAATTGCATAAAGTACAATGGCATATTGTAGCAATTGCCAAAATGTGTTCTATCTATAAATACATGTACTGCACATTTCAATTTCTTCCATTGTTGTGTGAACCAAAATCTCATATCAATGTATTGCTCCAACGCTCACTAAGAATGCAGGAAATGCCATTTGGAGGGTCTAAGTTGATTTTTATCTGAGACCCCCCCCCCCCACCCAAAAGTCGGCCATGGCATTATTTTAGGCACCGCTACGGGCCTGAATGTTGATTGGCGATCTGTGATTGAAGTGCCAACTTCACACCCGATTTAATACGGTGTAACTTTGTTTAATATGTATCATATCCACATACGATCATCACTCGTGTAATATCTTATATTTAGAGTGACGATAGTGCATAGCATGATATGTGGCTGTGACTGGAGATTTGTGATCAGTGTAGATCCTTATCAAATGGCACACTCCTTCAGACGGATAATGATCTATATTGCTTGTTAGAAGAACGACATACACGTATATTAATTTGATGGAATTGAGAACGGTGCAGATCTTGAATAGACTGCGGATACACATGTGGATCTGAATCTACACTGGTCGCAAAATCCATAAACCCCATTTCTCCAGCCACAGCCATATTTGACCAAAATAGCAAGTCTTGTGATGTCATTGTTTCATTCAGTACGGGTTGCCAACTGTCAACTCGGTATTTGGTGTTGAAATTGCACATGGTATAGTTTATGGTGAGAAACTTGCTACACATACAATACCAGCAAGAACACTGTTATAGTTGGAGAATATTAACCCATATATACATTTGAACCAAATGGGCTATACACATGTGTAATATGTCTGATCTGACTAGTTTCTTATATAGAACTCAGTTGTCAATGTTCCAGAACACTTCTGGACTGGGAAGGCCCCTAATTTGCATATTTTCAAAATGGCCGCCACCAGCGAATGCAAAAGAAATAAATATTTTACAGTACTAAATGGTTTATATATTTACTCAGCATGTCTAATCACACTAGATTTTCTTGATACAAAATTTCAGAACACGTTTCATCAAGCGTCACAGTTGAAGAAAACGGTACCGATAGCACCACACACATGCTTGATGATCATGCATATTCACGTGCCTTGCGGTTACATACTCTCACTGCTCAGAGCATCGTCACTGTATTATTTGAGACACCGACGCCTCTTAAAGGGGTAAATGTAAGGAGGTTGCGTCAGTTATGGTCACAAATGATGTCTGAGGATATTACAGTTAGCGAAGCGATGTCGGATCCTGTCATATCACAACTCAGTGATGTTATGAGCCAGTTGTATCAGACAGTCAGTTGTCGGAGAAGGACTGCCAAATTGTGGGTACAGTATGTAGAGCAGGTATCGCGAATGCAGCAGTTTGTGCGTGCTGAACGCAGTGGATATTTTCCACTTCATTTGCATACCATTGCACGAATGCAACCATACTTTCATGCTTCGGGACGTGTAGCATATGCAGTCATCTCAGGTATACCTGCAAGGCATGGATGATCGGGAGAAGAAGATGCCGTCTGAGGATTGGAAGAAGTTTGTTGAAGGTGGATACTTCACCATTCGGCGGACCAATACATTCTGGTCTGGTATCTGGTCAGACATGACTATCGAACAAGTGTTGATGAGGGCGATGAAGAAAACAGGCGGGCTTACTCGTGGACGGCACATCACTGACAGCACTCTGGCACAGTGGGTGGGTGCTTTGCCACTCATCTTACCAATCTAAGAGGCCCTCGAGGAACTGTCTGGATTGAGCTGTGAGACATCGGATCAACTCTCACTGAATAAACACCATGCTGAATTGAGACCGGCTAGACTGTCCCAGGATGACACTGATCGGAAGAGGCTCATTGGATGGTTAAGATCACACAATCCAATTGATTATACAGACAAACTTGTGTCTATTTTCACAGGAGTTGAGGCAGATACTAGCATAAACTGCGATGATGCTGTTGCAATTGGCTGGCAACTACACATGGGAACATTGGGGGAAAACTTTGCAGACATGAAGCTGCATAGAAAACACACAGTTCAGGCACTGTCTGCAATGCGTTCCACCGTAAAAGTGCGCAATGAGCCCATGGTTGTGAATGAGCAGCAAATGCTTAACATGATCATCGCAGTCTTACATACTAGCAATGAACTGCGAGAATTTGCCCAGTATGAGTTTGTAAACTTCGCTCCTGCTTTGTTTGATGTGGTGTATATGCGCAAGACAGCAAAGGCTGCACTGAGACGAATTTTTGATGTAGATTCACATCTCCTTGACCAACCCAATACAGAGGCAGTCCCTGTCATTATATATGGAGGGCATCTACTCCATACAGTCGTGTGGAATACTCCGTGCATGTATGCAGATGTGATACAAGGATATGTCTCCATCCTGCAAAAGCATAATAACAGACGCCTTGTGATCGTTGTGTTTGATGGGTATGGCTCCGCATTCAATACAAACGTAGTTGAACAATCAAGAAGAGCCAGAAAGGTCACATATGCATCAATTGTTGTATCGCCACAGACAAGTACATCAACTAGACAGGAAGAGTTTCTTGGGAACGAAGAAAACAAGCAATCTCTAATCCAACTGCTTTCTGAACAGTTGAACTCAGTTGACATACACACCACGCCAAGCAGTAGCTTACGCTGATAGTCCCATCGTCAGCACAGCACTAGAATACTGTCAATCCGATCATGGGGTACATGTTATCTGCAAAGACACAGATGTCCTAATATCACTGCTCGATCGGAAACCCCCCAAACAGACAATTATACTTGTCCATCCTCAACCTGGTGCGGAATCAAAATACATTGATATCGAGAAGCTTCAGGTTTCCCTATGTGTGTTGAAGGATGCTATCCTTTTCGCCCACGCATTCACGGGTACTGATACAACATATGCAGCATACCGTCGAGGTAAGGCCCATGCAATTAAGCTACTAAGAACAAGGCCTTCTCTGAATAATGAAATAGCAGCGTTCTATCAACAGAATGCATCCCACGATGAGATCGATGCTGCCGGTGAGAATTTCTTTCTCGCCTGTGTGGTGTTGAAAGATTACGGTTCATTGGACGCTGCTCGATATTTCAAACTGAAGCAAATGATAGCCCATCAGTCATTGTCCAAAGTCCTAAACCTCGCCATTCTCCCTTCCACGTTAGGTTCAGCCAAACAACACAGTCGGTGGTTCTATCATTTGATTCAACAATGCCGAGGTGTTGAACTTGACTGCACCAAATGGGATGGGAAATGAGGGCAGGTGTACCGACTCCAGTGGGTTCCAAAAACCCAGCTGCCCCTTCGAAATTGCTAGAACCAGTATTCTGCAATTGTAAAAATGGGGTGCAAGCTAGCATCTTGTAAGTGCAGGAAAGCGGGGTCGTGCATGCATACCAATGTGTGGCACATGCCTTGGTGAGACATGCACAAACACTCCGATGATAGAAGAGATGAATGTACTTGTAACCTAGTATCTGGCTTAGTTTCCATAAAACTACACAATAGGTATAGAAAATGTCCATTTAATTCAGTGGTGATGGCTGCATATATGTTTTAGATATCAAGTATGTCTCAAAGACATATTGATCACAAATACATTGATGTTTATGTAATGTAATTGTCTATTTGATAAGAACATAATATATACTGATCAGATGTTCATAATACGAGTATACTGCCTTGCGAAATGAAATGTAACAATGGATAAAAAATCATTCTTTTTTTTCATTCGTCTTTGCTTTGTACTGGCAATTATGAAAATATTTGTAGCATATACTTCAAATAATTACATAATCTGTCGACAACCCAGCAACCAAAAGTTTGGACCTTTTAAATGGTGATGTCATAAAGTATGAACTGTTTTTGTTATGTTGGGGGGTGAGGGTGTAATGTTGTGTTCTCGTGATTGTTATCACGTTCTTGGGATGTTAAACTATTCATACAAGATACTCATATGGTTACATATTCTATTCTCACAATATAACTACATGTTACAGTATATACACTCAAATGGGTGGGGCCTAATATTCATGAGCTAAGAGTCAGCCTCACTATGAGCCAGTCACCTGCAGATACAGAGTAACCCATAT